>CM052341.1:9583441-9621122 GCA_028455595.1 Lasioglossum vierecki
AATCTCTTAACTTTTTACAAGCAGTCTTTTTAGTCTTGTCCTCCTACCTTTAAATAATTATTTAAATAAAAATAAATTTTTTAAAATATCACGTTTTTAAAAACGGACTAAAAAGTATAAAATAATTTTTCCTAGTGCCATACAGATTCCTAACCTCGTACAGATAGTCCTGAAAATTTGTGATTGTGAATTTTGAATAGCTGTGAAAATACTTGTGAGATTTAAAACGAAAAACGTGGGGCGCAAAATGCATCAATTATCTTAATCGGCTAGGCCCTTTTCAGGACTATCTGTACGAGGTTAGGAATCTGTATGGCACTAGGAAAAATTATTTTATACTTTTCAGTCCGTTTTTAAAAACGTGGTATTTTAAAAAATTTATTTTTATTTAAATAATTTAAAATTTTGTTGGAATAGATGATATCGAAAGTAAGAGGATGGAATTGACAATAAGGAATGCGAATCGAGCACCCAGTACGTGTACGCGCGCGAACACCGCCCTTTTTGCACAGTTTTTTGGCGAATAGATAGGAAAGGCCAAGGAGACGAAGCGGATACCAGCAGGAGGGTTGAAACCAGGTACGTGAGGATATACGTGCACGCGTTATATTGATCTTATAACGGACGAGTGCGTGTCGGCAGGCAGGTAACTCTCACGTATTAACCACACACACGCTTCGATCTCGCGAACGAGGGTGTTCCCTGCCGGTTGTGCACCAACGTTTACCGACCTACCCCCTGGCTTCGCGGCCGTTTCATGGGGCAACTACGATAGCTACTTCTAATTCGCGTTGATAAGCAAAAACTGCGCACGATAATTCATTGATCAACTGATACCTGGCGCGGTTTCTTCCTTGGGCTGCCCTCACCTCCACAAATTCTACGTTTCCCATTCCACCTTTCGTTGAACAAACTATAATAGAATCTTCGTAGCTTTGCTTTATTTATTAGATCTTTCTATCCGTTACACGTGCAATCTAATACCTAGAGACTGAGACCTGCAACCCGGTGGATAGTTGTACTGATATATTTAATTGAGTTGATGCACAAGTTGCAAATACTAATCGGTTCTGTGACAGAAATGTAGCTACAGCTTCCTTTCGATACGAGACGATCGGGAGATAGCTCGGGACGGCTTCAGATTCAGAGAATTTCAAACGTGATAAGAAACTTCCAATGAATTCGTGCTAAGAAATCGACACACTTTACAGATTAGAATTTAATAGTTCTGGTTGTTATCAGGGTTGACACTAACCTTCAAAATAAGTACATGATTCATTAAACTTCAGATATTAGTTGCCACAATTTGTTTCAAGGCTAGATTTCGAAACAGTTATCTATATCTGGCTAGAAAAAGTATAAAGAGATGATACAAATACGAGATAGGATTGACACTGTAGAAAAAATACGATGTAAGGTAATATGTTCAGTGAGCGAGCACTTTAACTGTCTGTTGAAATCAACAACACGCTATGATTACAGCTAAATAGAGAAAGATTTCAAAAATGGGCTGTAGAAACGTATACTTGGCCGGGTCGGTAGTGAAAATTTAAAAAATGATTAAACATAGTGGTAACGTTGAAATAATTAGCGTTTCCCAGCCGTGGCGAATCGCTCGAGCATGAAACGCATCGGTCAAAGCCCGACCGCGAGATTTTCGCCACGCGAGAGACCGCTTCGCGTAAGTAACGTGAGATCGACAGATCCGCCGGGCAGTAGAGACGAAGGAGAGGAAAATAGATCGCGTAGCAGGGCATAATCGACCGAGCGGCGAAAGTAATGAGCGGGCATCGGTACGAGGGCAGACTGGAAATTACAAAGCGAGCGGAATCGATGGCGTGCATAATCGTTCTACGGTGTACAGTGTCTTTTACGGCCTAGATCACTTATCGATGCCCGCGTAATTATAGCGATACGCACACGGGGTCTGCGTCTTTGCCATTTCACCGTGAAACCGTGCAAAAGACTCGGACAGAACGAGCGTGTCGGGCCTCGGAACGAGCGGAACACAGTAAAAAGAGGAAAAAAGGCTCTCGAAGGAGGGAAAAGATGGAGTCGGCCGCCTCACGCAACAATGCCTCCGCGTCTTTCTATAAATATTCGCCATGTTGCGATTCAGAGAACATGTTTATGCCCCGTCCGTCGCGTCATCCGTCTTCCTGACGTCTCGAGATTTAAACGTATATTTTCTTTCCGGCCGCCGGCAATTATACAAAGTTAATCATAACGGCGGCCCTCGCTTTGAACTGCATTAAAATCGCCGTGGAGAAAAAGTCGTTTTATCGCACGGGGCGGCGGACGAGTGTGCTTTGAAGAAACCTGCCGCGCGTGAAACGCCGGGAATCTAGAGAATGGAAATTCGCGGCGATGGGGAATTTATATATTTTATCCGTAAACCACCGCTTGTGGAAATTATTCTTCTGAATGTTTGCGGAAATACAGTATCCGTACGATTGTGGACGAACGAGCAGTTTTATCCAAGCGGTTGGAGTCCCTCTCATTTCGCGAATCTCGTTATAATCGCACAGCACACCCTATCGGGGGGTAGACTGTTGTTTCAGCCCTGTCATTGACTATCCAAAACGATGATAATTAGCGACTAGGGAACAAAACTGAAACAAACCGCGTGGCAAATGGAGCGATCGCTGAATTATGGACACTGATCCTTATAGAGGGGGTGTCCGCCCCAAGCAGCGCGACTGTCTCAATAAGTGTAATTTGTCGTGGTCGAGCATTTGTGTCCTGTTATTTATCGCGAATAGAAAATTATCTCGCTGCGAATATTTATTATAATTAGTAGAAATAAAATTGCATGAGCTCATCGGACGTGTTCTATAACAACAGAATGCAAAATAAGATTTTATATTTATATTCGTAATTAATGTAAGCGTATAAACACCTAATCCAACGATTAGACTTTATACATTCACCATGAGAAACAATTGTGCTGAAATAAAAGTAGAGAGACTGTGAAGACATTATACGAATTCAAAAATATTTTCGCATTATTTTCGATTTAAAAAAATTATTCAGAATATATTCTCATTTGATTTCTGGTTTCTGCAGTTGACTTAGAAAATTTTAATTTCGCACGAAGACTGCTACCCACCTATTCGATTGGTCTATTCGTTTGAAGGCTCGTTACACATGAGAAAAATTGTTGGTGCAAGTTTATTTAAAACTGTCACTTTGATTTACGTTGGTGTTTCTGTCGCTAGTCGAGAAGGTTTTAAGGGTGCTAAAGAAAACTTTTCTAAGTGATTACTGTTTCGAACTTCCTTTTCTTTGCCTGAAATATAGTCTCTTTAAAACAGAAGTTTGTCCTACCTGTGAACTACCCTGGACTAGCTGCTACTTTATTTCTCCCGTTAAGAGAATAATAAATAGACAGTATAGTCTGCATCAGAGAAATATCGCCACTTGTGAGATACTTTCGCTGCCCAGCGATTTACTTACTAGGAAATTCGTGTGTCAAGGTAGACTCGATTCAAACGTCTGGACAGTAAAATACTAATTTAGATTATAAACACATACAGTATATTTAAGAACTTGTAAAAAACCACATTGCAAAATATTCTGAGATAATTATAGAAAATAGTGATAAACTACACTGCTGTAGTAGGATCAGTAACGAAGCTAAAATATGTCAATCTCTTCAAAGTTCCCCCACCAAAGTCAACCAACGAAAGCTTCCACCTGCTTTCGGATTCGCAAAAATGCGAAACATGTCTCTGGAGCTGAACCACTCACTTTTCCGAGCTCGCACGATGCGCAAAAAGTGACAGCGTCGGATGCGGCGTCGAAAAAGATTTTTTGCGTAGCGTCCACGTCATGGTGTATCGCATCAAGGTACAAAGTGTATCCGCTTGAAGCAAGTGGCTTGTGATTGTCAAGAGTAGATACGCAAAAACCGGCGAATCGATCGAATACAATACAGATTCGTCGAATTGATTCGGAGCCGGTGGACCAGAGCTCGTTATAATCGTCCTCCCTTGCCGGTTTACCGGCAAAAACAGGACCGGGCCGGGCTAGCTTTGACAGGGACACGGTGATCCTCTTTCGTCGACAAAGTGAATGACTGTCAGGGGGCTTATCGGGCCAGGCCCATCTGGGTGCTGGCCGCGTACCTACTAAGGGACGGCCCTTACATAAGTATGGGGCGCGTGGGACGATTTTAAGGCTTGGCAAAGATAAGTAAGTAGCAGGTAGCAGGTGTCACGTCGGCAACGATTGCCGACTCCTGATACGAATTCGAAAGAGGCATCGACGTCGTTTAGCGGCAGGTATACAGAAGAGAGTTTTAGTCAGATTAGGCATAATCGATCGGAGTCGATATTGTGCTCTCGGGAGGGTTGAACTGGCTGAGAGTTCGAACGCTCTATGCCCTCACCGTTCACCGTCGACTATCGTCTTCTACGATCGCCGGCTACAATTGCTTTTTCACAAAGAGGATCACCTTCCGAGATGTCCGGACGAGCTCCTTTGAATCTCTTCCTACGCGGAACGCGTCGGAATCGAAGCTCGTAGCTTTGACAGCACCGTCATCCTCGAATTGACCCGGCAACCTCCCCGACGCTTCGATTTTGATACACTTAACTACCGCACTGGCCCGATTGAAGATTATCACCCGGCGGGGAAACAAAGAAACAATCGTTAATGGACTTGGGCCAGTATTTGATGTTCTCCAAGATTGGAATCGGGAAAATGTAAAGAACGCAAAGTCACGTTACAGATTTTTGTTGCAATGACAGTACCATGTAAAACAAAAATGGAAAACATACAGAATAGTTGGTCCAGTAGTCATCTTACTCGTTGTTATTATTAATATACTATTTTCTAATTTTTTATATGTGGTTTTTTTATATATAGTTAAATTTTTTAATCATTTCATTAGTACTCGTAAAGTATTAATATATCTCGTCTAAAAATTCATCGCAGTGTATTTTCACAAGGAAAAGAATAATATTGATTAATCCTTTTCATTGTTATACGTTGGACAAATGTGTGCAGGTAACTACGGCGAGGTTGTAGGAGAGTATAGATCAGCCATAGCGATAAGTTAAACATTTTTGTTGATAATCTATATTTGCTCATAAATCAGTGTCACCGTTATCATTATTATTATCGTGAGAAACTGATGGAAACAACAGACTGTTCTGCATTTAATCGCAACGACATGAACATGACAGAAGAACATTGCGTTCAACGGTAACACGGATCCCGTCGCGGCGGATTCTACATTTCGAATTGTATATGTCTGACGGTAACGTGAATCTCTCGATGCAATTAATTCTATGTTAAAACGCTCATGCACAGTGGTGTATACCACCCGGGCTCGCCACCGATGAATTTCACATTAAAATGTTTATATCTGATAATGACGCGGCTTGTGTTCCAACGAATTCGGGATTAATGCGCATTTGTTTCGGCAATCGGCAGAGGCAAAGCGATATATGTACTGCTTCAATTACATAATATCAAGTATTGAATTCTATTGAAATGTAACGTAATATCGCAGCGAACGAATAGGACAATATCGCGCCGATGTGAAATTTTCCAGTAAGAATTATTGCGAACGACGGTATCTTTTTTTTTCGCGTGAACGGATATTGGCGAAATTAAATCTTTGACAATAATTTGGTATAATACAACTGTCTATATCATACTTATAAATGTATGGAACAATTATATTATAGTATAACACTAGTAATTATGGTATTTCAAAATCATTGGACGCTACGCTACGAAATTGATGCTACGGGATTTTGAAAATGCTTCAAGTATTAAACGAAGGGCATAGACATTTATAGCCGTATGAACATTTACAAATTACATGAATTCTATTACATTATTCATGTGGGTAATTATATTACGTATATTAGCAGATAGAGTTTCACATATTTAATATTACAAATTCCAAACAAAATGTTTAACTAAAATTTCTTAATTCATGTAGTCCCTCAGGATCCCTTCGAGTTCCTGGGACTTCGATCCCGCGAGAGACTTTTTGTTCAGTTGCTGATGGTAATCACAAAATTTCTTTTAACAATCTAAGACAGACAATGGGTTTATTTTTTACAATTGAATTTCTAAATAATGAAATGAACAATGCCGCTGTGTTTTTCAACTGTTGGTATTTTACAATGCTACAAAAACCCATATTGCGATTGTGGTTCTATATAATGATAGTTCTGTCAAAGACGAGGCGGTGCCGAAATGTTTAATTTATGCGGGGTCTGGCCCGGTAGTGATTAAAATGTGAGATCTATTTGAGAGTCAATTTTTGTTGGAAGTCTCGGCCGAACGAAGATAAATGAAACGCATCAAAGAGGCGCGCCTACCGCGTCGCTATTATTATTTGCATAACGAAGCAAGGGCTCCCCACTCCCCCTCCTCCAAGGACGGCCACGGAAATTCTCGAGGAACTTTCATCGAGTTAAATAAGAAGCCGCAATTAATCACTTACTGTTTTTCACGGTGGCTCCGTGTATTCGTATTTAACACCGCTTTTTATGCCGGGTGAACTTTCGTCGGACTTTTAACAGGACGGAATCTTGTTACGCTTTTCCTAACTTCCGCGGCGTCGGCAACTTCGCGCGGAAAGTTGTTTCCGCTGGATTATTCGAATATTAAAAATACCTCGGAGCTGCGATTCGGCAGGCAACGTCGTCGTCCCCGATAATAGTATCAGGGGAGAAAATGGAATCCGTACAGCCTCGTCTGTGAGTAGTGACTGGAAAACAAACAATCGTTAAGGCTGATCGAAAAAAATCCCCGAAAAATTTCAATTTTCCCGGCGTTCCTCGAAAATGTAGAAAATCGTTCAATGACAGGTGTTTCACAGAAACGAGAGTACGCCGAACATTACGGTCCACGTACCCGGCGACGACCTCTCGAAAATCCCGTACGCACGGTGTTTTAATAATGAGACGAAAGACCTGACGCGACGCGACGCCTGGATTCATTAATTTCCCGGCCGGAGTTTCTAATTGGCTGCCTAATATTTTATTTATGAGCAGCGTCGATTCTGGGGCGAGAAGCGGACCGCGTTAATAACGTTAGTTAAATTTCACTGTGGATCTTGTCCGGGGTGTATTTAAAACTCGCCGTCGTCCCGCCGTCTTTCTTTCTTCTTGGGAAATTTTCTCGCGATATAGGGTTGTGGCAGATAATATCCAATTACGCGTCACGTCACATTATATCGACGTATAATCAACGTCAAATTATAAGCCAGAAATAAGTTCTAATCTTTGCAGACGTCAAGAAAACCGTGGTGCACGGGGTTAAAATTTTTGAGAACGAGTGTCAATGCCTGACACTTCGAAATATGTCCTAGAATCTGTCTCCCGAAAGAACAACTGTCCAATTCATCCCTAAATTTCGGGTTATTTATTTCCAGAGTCGAAGCAACGAAGTTATTAACGCCAAAGGAATATGTACGCGGTGTTCTCCCTAGCCAATGACTTTTTCGCTATGCCTGACCGTGGTAGGACAAAATAGAAGACAGAGACCGCTTACTAGGGGAATTACTCTGCACCGGACGTGCCTTTTCTTTTTTTTTCAAATTTAATCTAGTCCGGTGCCGGTCAATTTTCAACAACCAAGCCCGAGCCGAAGATCGTAAATCTACCGGGCGGGCATTCCGACGGTTGCGCAACGCGTACATAACCCCTTTCGCCGGGAGTATTTCCCACAGGATCGAAGGATGCCCTTTTTAATCCAAACGGACCTCGAAAAATTCCAATTCAACCGTTCCCGGCCAGTTTCCGAACCCGTCTGGAACCAATTTCCATCCCGGCCTCGCTCGGTCGTCTCTCGTTCGACCCCTTCCTCCCGCGAGTTTATGAAACGAGCGATCGCGGAGTGAACGAAACAAAGAAAACAAGGAAATAAAAATAAAAAAGGAAAGCACGGCAACGGAGAAGGGAGGACGGAGCGACGGGGGTGGAACGATAAAAAGAAAAGCCACGCGCCGATTCACCGAGGAAAAGGGGTGGAACCAGGAAAAAGACACCGGAGTGCCCGTGGATCGTACTCCGGGGACGAGCGGAAGCGATCAGCTCGAGAAAATTACCTTCGACCGGTCGACCTTGAACTCGATAACGCCGAGGAAAAAAGGAGCGCGACGAAAAAAGGAAATAATCCAAGAAGAAGGAAATAGGTAAGGAAAGGGAGGCGGTGGTTAACGTTGGAGCGCTCTGAGAGAGGAAGAGAGAAAGAGAGAGAGAAAGGGTGAGTAGGAGATAGGGGAGAGAGACGCGGATGGATCGTTCCCGCGGGACGGTCGTGGTAGCCGTGTTCCATGGCGTGCCGCAGGACGTGTCCATGGTGTGTTTCGTGTCGTGCTGCGGTGCACCGTGGTACGGGGCATCGGGACGCTTGTGTGCCATAGGTGTAGCTAGGTGAACGTGCCCGACCCCACACGGATAGTCCAGCCATAGAAATACTAACAGCTACGGAGCCTCGGACCAGGATCCCCGAGGGATTCCCTCGGCGCAATTAGTGGCCTGGTCGCTGAGAGCTGGCCAGGCCCTTAATTATATCTTTTAAAATATTATACTTAAATTGAAAAGTCGCCCCCTTAATTATATTTCGGGTGCTGGCGCGCTGTATAATACCCCGAAACACCGATCCGCGTGCATCCCCTTGTACCGATATTGATTTACGGAACCCTCAATTATCCTAGCCGACGAAGAATCGTAGCGCCGCTGCTCCTCACCGTTCTTCTCCTTTTCCGGCATCCACCGTGCCCGGTGGGTCTCTTTCACTCTCTTTCTCTCTCGTTTCTTTTCTTTTACACGGAACCCGGTGGATACAAAGCCGATCGTGAATCATAAGCTTCGGGCTTAACGAGCCGTGCCTTTAAGCGGCGAAGCGGTTCGATGATGAATTTAAGGGTCCTCCGCTGCCTCCGCAGAGATCCGTGAAGAATTTCGGAGGTTACCACGGGCGACCGGAAACTTTCTTCGACGGAATTGCGCTTGTTTTACCGTCTAGATGATGCAGACGCTGATCAGGGTTGTGGCGGGTAATGTGGAACGCAGGATCTTCAAGCTCCTCCCGAATTAAACCAAGCAACAACGTTGTGGCGGTATTCCTGTTTCGAATACCAATTTTTACCAATTTTTCCTGTTACAATATCGTTGCAAATTGAGTTTAGAATTCAAACAAATTCTTTTGCACATATTTGTACATGTTTAAAAAATGCAAAAAATTGATTGTTTAAAACTTGAAATCCGAAATACCTTTTTAAAAAGTTTAGAAAGTTCTTGAAATGTTATTTTACCTCGCTAGAGCAAAATTTATTCACGTGGCTCATGCGTTGGTGCACGTTATAAATACACGAAACACACCCTGTAGCGACGATGACAGAGTAAGAGGACTCGCTTAGACGAGTCATTTCCTGCAATTGAAACAAAGATACAACCCTTCGTTCCGCGCACTCGAAATGCTCCGTGCTGCAATACGTTCCCCGCTCATTTACTCGCGGCAGCTCCTGGATCTCAAGTAAATAAATGGAGCTGTTTAAAAATTCCATTTCGCCGGGCAACTTTACACCGTTAAAACGGAACTTTCGCCCGAATTACAAAGCACGCGGAATAATAAATAGACGCGACCGGTGAAACGGCGCTTGACGTAGAACGGATGTATAGTCATTTTTCAAACGTTGCGTTTCCCCCAACGAACCGATTCACGTGGCACGGAACAATCATGTCGTTCTTTTGTACGATTTTATTGTACCTGGGGATCGCCGACGTCTCTGTTCTTCGCGAGAGGGAAGCCGTCGGCACTCGGGAAATCGAATAGGCCGCGGCAAATTGTCGAAATTTCCAATCGGTAGACTGCCGGTCGCGCGGAGACCGCGGCCTTTGATCGATTTAGCCGCTCGGATCCAAACGGGTCTCGCAATTTCGCTCCGCGTAATTGCGTGAAAGAGAGGCTGTCGCTTTTTCACCACTTCCCTGCGCTCTGTAGCCCCTCTTCCACGCCGATCCCCACCGACGAATCTCTCACCCAGACGAAGAGCATCTCCTGCTACGTGCAAATTTCGAGATCTATATCAGAGTCACGCCGACAGGTGAACTTCCAAGCCGCCGTGACGCGATCGATACGATATTTTCGTTCGTGAGCTCGGATTGACGGCTGAGAAACAGATTGGTTCCGTGAAACGTGCATTTTGATAACTTAATTTCTACTCGTCTGATGCTTTTATAATAAACCCCTTCTCTTGGAATATGTTACAGTTTTGAAACTACTTTCTCCTTATTTAATTAATATTTTATTTTATTAAAATGCTAGAAGGATGTACTGTTACATTCAGCAACGATTTCTTTTCATTTATTCTATTTTATTTTAAGAAATACACCCTTCAACTTGCCATTCAATTTTATGACACGGTGACTCTTCTTCTATTGTGAAATAACTAAAAACTGAAAGATTTTTTTACTTAGCAAAATAAGCTCCAAACTGCGATCCTATAAAATTTAAAATACCTGACACAGGTCCTTCGTCAGACACTCAGTAATTTGTTCATTTTGGTAAGGTAAGGTGTTAATAGCAGGTAAAAAACGTGGTTTTTAATAGAAATGAACTGACTCGTGATTTTTCTAAAATGATTGGATTTGAAAATGGGAAAACTTGTATAAGCGTACAACTACTTTTCTCGTTTAGTAAATCATTGATAATTAAACATCCGTATCGAACACAACTGAAAGAGATCGTATTAACAATCTTGCGTGAGGTTATAATAACGAACGTGTAATTCGCGTCCTCAGACTTGGAGCTGTTCAAAGATAATTAGATAATACATAGAATTCCTCACACTCTCGCGATGAGTCTCTCTGTTTCAAGCGTTAATTATATGGTATTAATTATTTGAGCTCGTTTCATCGCCACTTTGATGATAATACCAATAATAACAATAATAACAATAATAATCTGCTTCCACTGTATACTCGTCACAGATGTAATAATAATTATATTTATGGGCAAAAACATCGGATAAACTGTACCCAAGCGAAATAATTAAATTCTCACGATTATACCGTTGATGGTTTTTATTCACGAAAATGATAACAATTTGAACATCGATAATTTATCCACAAAGTATACATAATCAGCTAACTATACATTACATCGATCAACCACTAGTACCAAACGCGAACGAAAACACGTCCACGTAATCGCCAATTCCACCGACCTCCAAATCCGCGTATATATCGATTTGATTTCCGGCGGATGTGTCCTAATCAATTTTTAACAAACCGCGAGGCCCTTTGGCGAACGCGGCTCGCACCCCTTCGAATTAAAATCCCCGCGCGGAAACGAAGGTTAGAACAATCCCGTACAAATTGTCGTTTCTATCGTTGGCAGATGGAGACAGCGTTATCCTGGTGTCGAAGGATTCCCGGGACGATGTGAATGCAGCTTAAGGCGAGCGAAGTCACGCCGCGTCTGGGACTCTCGTTCGCACAATGTCGTAATCAAAGCTACCACTGTCTTCCCCCAGCCGGCACAATAGCGTCGTTCGAGGGGGATGGTTCGTCGGCTCCGTCGACGTCGTCGTCGACAACGGTGGCACTCAAAACTAAAACGACACTAATCATCGAGCACGGCCAGCCGGGGCGGAACAGAGTAATGCGTTTCTTCGCAAAAGTATATCCCGAAAGTGGTGCGGCGAATTGTTAATGCCCGCCGCGGAACGAGTCCCTTCGGGATCGAATACCATGAGCCCGGTAACGGGGGATATTAATATCCCGTTATTTTCCCTAGCCCCGATCGCGAGAGACCCGCGTGCTTTCGCACTGTTTTTCATCCTGGATATTACAGCCGTCATTATTACCTTTGTCCTCTCTCTGGCATCATTACGGCTTTATTGTCGCGGCACACGAGATATTATTTCTTTTTTCCCCAGTTTTTACCGTTCCCGTTTTGTTGCACTTACCCAGTCAAAGCAAGTCAGCCTCATCAACTGGTTGAAACAACCGATGGGGACAGAGTCGCCGGCGTTTCGGATGCTCTGGCACAGATACCAGAGGAAAAATCGTCCTGGCCTAGTTGAGCTGTTTTATGTTTAATTCAGAAGCTCGCGACCGCGATGCTAATTATCATCTTTATCTCCTCCCTAGTTTGGGAAGCTACGACCCATCGATTTATTCTCCGCTATTCTCTTTACCGGCCACGCGTTTATAACTCCACTTAATTGTTTATATCGTCGTGCTTTATACACCCGCTCGTATCCGCTTCGAGGCAGGTTACACGTTGCCTTTGCCACGAATTATGGATATTAATTTGTTAGCTGGAGAGCTGGTGGATGGTGCGCAAGCATCTTCGTGCAACCCGAACAAGCCGTGGCTTTGATCACCTGTAAGAATGCTAGAGTGTTCCGTGCTACTTTTTCTCTAGCCAGAGACCGGCTTAAAGATAAGCTCGTTAAATTGAAGCTCTTGCAAAGTGAACTTCCTCGACCTTTGAGGCCGATAAAAAGTTTTGTAATATTTTCTGTTGCTGAACATCCGCGTCTTTATCGGGCTCGCGGAAAGATTAAGCAGAATTGTTTGCCACTATTCCAACCACTCGAGAAGGAAGTTCAACAAAAGCGATCGCCCTCCGTTCCTCCAGCGAGACCGATTTATTTCTCCCAGCTTTGCTTCTGTAATTGTGTACGAACAAACGCCTAGGCTCCCCGCACCTTCGGAACGTTCTCTCAGTAACCCCTCCCCCTCCCACGTTCCCATGAAGCTGACAATACACTCGTAAAACTAACAATTTAATCTCGAATAATTCGAGGCTCTAAACTGTTACAATACCATCGCTCCATTATCCCCGGCGCGCCACCCTTCCGTTTGCAGTGAGTAATAATGCCTAAACATGCTGGCGCCATTAAGCAATTATATGCGTGAAATCCATTCCAATTGGACCACCCAGACGGCCCTTCACGTAATTGCCCGGCTACGATACACCGGCCATTCCCAACAGCTATCTTGCAGGGCCTCGCGCAATGAAGATTTCAATTGCACCACCTTTGTACCTACTAATGAACACGTGAATTAATCCGCGCCGTTTATCATGCCGGAACATCGCGATGATTTGCCGACTAAACCGACCAGCTATTGTTGCGGTAATCATTGGTGGACTTCTTTCATCGTCAAACATGCTTTCTCTTCAATTGCACTACTAGATCTTCGAGTGTACGGATATAAAAGCGTATCGCAGGCTTTGTGCATTGAAAACTTGAACGTAGTCTGCATTCATATGGTAAGTTGTATGTTCTCATCTTATTTTATACTATGAAAGACTCGCAGCAAATGTAGTCTTGGTAGTTGTTTCATTGTTTTACAATAGTTGTTCTAATTAAATTTAATGTTTAGCGCGTAACTCAAGACTTTGCATCGTCACGAAAGTTCTGTGTCTCAAAGGAAATATTTTAAATTAGATTGTGGGTACATTTATGATAAAAATAGGTGAGTGTAATTTTAAACAGTAGAGGAATTATATGGTTCAGAGATTATTACATTGTTCACAACTTGATAAAATTTTAAAGGAGAGAAATAAATTCCTATTTGGTTCCTGTTGTCAGCAATTAATACAGACAAGTTTTTGGAAAATGAAAAAATTTAATCTATTATATGTATATTCGTATGATTTGGTTTTCAGAAAGTTTTTTTTTTGCACTGAAGTCTAATGATCATTTAGAACTGCAATAGAGGTTTGCATTGGCGGAGACTCCGTGCAATTATTCGATGACGGCAAAATACCTTGCTCAAGGAGGGTGCAAGTCCCTTCCCGGTAAGGGTTGCATCGATTTTTCGAAGTCATCGCGACGGTTGGCACGGCCGCAAAGCTGGCCGTTCCTGGCGCAGGAGAGTTTCGACGAGGATTGACCTTTCGAAGATCAAAGGAGGCCTCGGATCGATGGGGTTACCTCGATTCAATTTATCCTTAGCGATTTTATTGGTGCCGAGAACCGGGTCCCTCTTATCCTACGAATGGGCACACCTTTTATTCATTATTGAAGGCGCACGAGGGTCAACGATTCCGCAGCAAGACGAAAGGAAGTCGGGAATGCGCCCCTTTCCGGAACTCGGAGAGGGTCGATCGTCATTAACTAGACAAAATTGATTCTACCGGGCAGGTAAAACGTGGATGTCGCCGGTGATTCTTTTCGTTGAAGACACGACTGGAATTCCCGGAACGTTGTCCTAGGGGTACGTGTTCCGAACGCACTATGGTAGACTTTGATGTCGATGCTGATGTGATAAGGAACGAGTTGGTTAACGAAACGGAGATAACTTACTGATTTTAATTGCTACCGAATCGTTTGAACGAGATCGTATCGATCTAGAAAGCTGGCAGAAGGCTTCTTCCAACAGTTTTATGAAATACTCTGTGAACGGAAACAGTAGATTATTACCGATTACCATGAAATCGTATATCAAAAGCAGTAGTGATATTCTAAGCGATACAAGCAATTTTAAATAATAAATTTTAAAATAATAAAGTTACTTTACGTGTTGGTAATGCAAATTTTATATAATCGACGTGACTTATCATTGATGTGTTAAACAAATTAATCGAGTACGAAGGACTCGAACAGGAAAATCTCTTTCCATACAGTCTCGATAAACAAAAACATTTTAATATGTGTGCAATAATTTCACAAGATTCACAGGAATTATTTAATGCAAGAAAAAGATAACTGTTTCGAGGTGCTCCCAGATTAATGCGCGAGAAGATTAATAAAGCGAGGATGCGAGCTGCAATTTTTGTCGAACGTCGGGGAGCATTGTCCGGTAATAAATTGGACAACCGCGCGGAAAAATTCGCGCGCGAACGCAACGGCATTTCCAATCGGGTTCGTCGTGGAAAATCAATTCTGCCGGGTGTTCCCAGCAATCTTCTCGGCGGAAAGTGGCTGAAAACGCGATCCTCTAAAACAGTAGCCCGCGGCGTCGGCGTCGGGAACTCTTCGTCGAAGAAACGGCGCGAAGAGGGCGGCAAAACGAACTTCCCTTATTGAGAGGCGAAAATGAAAATTCGGTTGAATGCGGTGCAGGGAGCGATTAACGGTCCGCCAGTGCAAACGAAGTGCGGCATTGTCTCCGGGAAACTTCTTGCTCGGATCGACGGAACTTTTCTCGGATGCCGAAAGGGCGTTCCCATTGGTCGAACTAGCTGTCGGCAGTTAGGAAAGTATGGCACGCTCGGGGTGGATCCGATATGATTTCACGCAATTTCAGGGATAGAGGAACATTGTCAGACGTTGGCGAAGCGGCGGAGGACGACGAAAGAGGATGGTTTACGATGAGGAGAGACTGAAATAGAGGGAGAGAGAGAGAGGAACCACCATAGCGAGTAAGAGGGCTGAAAGGATGGTGGAGCGGAAGGGGGACAAAGGGGCACTGAGTAGAGCGATTAGCACGGCCCATTGCCCGATGCTAGTGGCACACAACAGCGACCCTGTTCAACTTGGATCGCTTCCAAGGGTCCAGGACTATCCTTTATACGAACAGAATCATCCTGGACAGGCCCGCCGACGCAACACTACAAAGTCCACTTCCATTTTGCCTGTAACTCATTTTTTCTCGCTGTCCTGGCTAATTATCCAAAATTCGAATACCGTTGAATCGGCGAATGGACGAAACCTAGACGCGTTGACTGTGGAACTTGTTTATACTTATTTATTTACTTATATACGGGAGGCTGGAATTTGTTAGTCTGGATTTAGGCAATTCGAAACAATTCTAGTTTCTTAACAGTCAGTCTGTAATATTAGATGTTTTTCCTCGGTCAAAATGGATGATGGACATTGATCTCACAGAGTTATGTCGAAAACTATGCGGAAGAAAATACGGCCATGGAAGCGTCGGAAATATCCTCATCGTGATAGTTAATAGAACGGAGGTTATCTTGATGTCTCGGAGACGACATTTTCACCTCTCCTAAATAATCCCCTATAAAACCAAGCGAGTCACGTTAGAACCACTGTCTGAAATATTTCAAGGAACAATTTCCCGTGCTGATTGAAACAAGACAGCTCACATGGAAATATTACACGTCCTCCTGCCCGGACCGGTTCCGCTGAAACGTGAGAACTGGGCGTCACGATCGGAGCTCGCAGTTACTTGTTGAACTTTTATTTTTGATCGTCTGCTGCGCGCGAAAGAAGCGGAGAGCGGGGGAGGGCCAAGAAGAGAAGAGCGGAGATAGGGGTTGGTAGGCCGCCTGTGGCAAGAATTTTTCATCGTACCGCAGTGGACTGGCTCCGAAGGGAGCAAGGAATATCGAAGTGGAAAAGTGTGGGCGCAGGAGACGAGGTGCACTTAGCAGGGATCGTAGAGGGTAGAGGGTTGAACGCCGCTAAGAGTAAGGTAAAGAAAGAGGTTCCTGGGGGTTGACACGCCGCGGGGGCGGGTTTTTTGGCACAGGGGTCGAGGAAACCTGCGAAAACGTGTGCGGAGAGAGAGGCCCGTTCTCCACAGGCACGTCATCCACGAGAGCCTCGACCTTCCGCCGATTCGATCGAAGAATTAATATCGACTAACCTCGAGTGACTGCGAGAGCGTATCGCGCTCGATTACCCGCGCGCGACAGTGATTTATGATCTGGATGTGATATCGCTGTTCCTCGTGCGCCGGTAATCGATTTGCGGGACTTTTGAGCGTGGATTTTTATAGACGACGACGAGCGGCGTTTTCAAGCGGCGCTCTTCGAAGTCGTCGACCCCCGACCATCGCGCGCGCTCACACACCCCCGCGTTTTTCACGGTGTTTGGTGACTGAACGGTGCCACGAGCCGCGATCACGGCAACGGGGACAGAATACGATGACTCGAGGAATCTGGAAAGCGTCGCGGGCCTTTTCTGCTCGCGTGAAGTACAGTTTCGTGTATATTCACGAGAAGTGCTGTTCAACGTCCTCTGCCCCCCGCCCCACCGCCGCCTCTATGAAATATGAAGCGACCCGAGAAACTTCCTGAGACGCGAATCTGATTACTTTTTTTTTCTATGAAATAATGCTACTCCGAGATGTCCCTCTATCACTCATTTTGTCGCACGTGAAAGGCGCTTTCGAAGGGAGCGACTTGTAAATGCAAACTTCTAATCGATAGTGTATTGCGCACCAAACTTGTTTCGGTACAACATTGCGAGAATTGTAGGAACATACACCCTCGTCTCTTAATGTGATTGCAGTGGGTAATCAACAGATGGATTTGATGTATTTATAACAGAAATGAGTAGTTATAATTTAAAATAGTGACAGTCTATAGTGATCTATCAGAGACATTAATTGTAAAAGTTTGCGATTTACGTTGAAATTATTAATTAATCGATGAAAGTTTAGCTACATTGAATTTTGATCATTTTTGTAAGATGCATCGATGTTTACTATTTAAAAATGAATTTTTCTTTTCCGGTGATAGATTCAATCTTGGGGAATGAAATTAATTTCTATTTTGCTCGAGTGTAGTAGAATGGAGGTGACAAGTTTTCATTAGTATGGAATCAACGTACGGTGATGCGAGTCGTGTTGTTTTCAGTAGCAACGGAGGGAATCAGTGTTTGTCAAACGTCGGGAGACGGTGATGCGTCTTCAGCGGAGAATCAACGGCGACAACTAATCGCGTCATTGGCAATCGGCGTAACGACGCATTCCCGTAATTGGTGTACGGGTCGGCGGGTCACTGGAACTTTGAAATTAGTTAAGGGCAGAGAAGTGCGCGATACAATCTGCTAATGGCGCTACGAGACGCTCAATCGACGTGAATTTGAATTGACGACCCCTCGATGCTCGCGCGTCTCGCTGTGCTTACAGTTCGGTGAATCGGCTCTTTCAGGAGACGCTTCTCTCCCCTGCCGGCGTCGTTTTCCGTCTCTGAAAAGAACGAGGAAGACGAGAAACGTTCTTAGACGATCGTTGTTTCACGGCCACCGTAGTCGCGCGCCGAAAGTGCTCGATGCTTCACAATTCAATTGATTTTTAAGTGGCCTTTCGGGAACAATCGGACCTATGTACCTACGTGCCGAGGGCGAATATTCATGCGTTCACGTCTTGTGCTCCTTTTTTTCTTCGTTGAACGCTCGAATCGGTGACCAAGCGATTTCTTTAATTTTTCTAACCGTCATAAACTCGTATCATGAACTACAACTAGGTTAAACACACATGTTGCTATGTAACTCTCCCAATCTTAGCACAATATATCGATTAATTTTCTTCTTATGTTCCCTAGTTATTTTGAAATTATAGACGGTCAGTAATTATAGATGAATGTATTAATATATTGCCTGGATAATCCAATAACAATCTATAGGACATTCGTTAAGATAAATATCATGAACATAAATATCACTGAACTAAGGATTTTATTCATTTATAACAAAAACGAACTGGTGCAATTTAAAATAGTACTAAGATTATAAAAATTTAAGAGCAACAATACATTATTTCCAACTTATATTAACAAGAATCTTCTATATGGTTACTGTGTTCTGCAAAACAATACTTTTTATATTTTTCTTAATAGATGCTATAAATCTGTAAATAAATAGCCAGTTTTGATAAAAAATTGTTCTATTGATCCACTAATTGGCAATATTTTAACAAACACAGAGTTGGAGATACAGATGTGGTGCAACGAAGAAATCAATTTCTGAATTCACAATTACTATCGATTAAAATCAATCTGTTTTGTTATCTAATGCAACGTTGTAGCAATATGTGTTGGCTGGCACATTCCATTGATCACTGGTCGGTTTCGCCGTTAACAAAAGCAAGGGGCACGTTCTTGCGAGCGCGGAATGAACAATTAACCGCGAAATTGAACGGCGCCGGCTAAACAGGCAAATATAATGAAGTTCAATATCTGTTTAAAAGCGAGAGTAGATGATCGATCGATCGTTGTACGCACATACGAAAGCAAATACCGGAGCCGAGTGTTATTACCTTTGATGTACCATATATTATGCGAACCATAGGTATATCGATCCTGTGTTGGCGCGCGGCGCGTATAACACAACCGATCGAACATCTCGTTACAGACTGCCGGAACGTGACGAAGTTGTATCTCATTAGAATTTTCCTATGATGCGTCTACAAAAGTTTTAACGATGGCTGGTCGCCCGCTCGAGTGCCATCGAAACTATATTTCCCGAAAATAAACAATTATACTAATGGAAAAAAGAGCGCCGCGCCGACGACCCGCGAATAATAATCATCGTAATAGAACGCGCGGACGCACTCGAACGGACTCGCATCCACGAATTTGTTAATCTTCGACAATTGCTGGCGCGTTTAAGTGTTCGTTAAATTTAACGAATTTAAATTTACTCGCGCTCGGGAATTTTTCCGCCGTCTGTTTAATATATGTATATCAAATAATCATTCTTTCGCTGATTAACGAGGCTGTTTCGGTGAAATGCGATCATAAAATTCTGGTCCTTTGATGGGAAATTAAAGGTGCGATATCGTTTAGAAATGTACTTTACATATTTTAATAATTACCATTTTTTGTTGTTTACGTCAATCATTTTTTCGTGGAACGGGAACTCCCTTGGTTTGACAAAGAATTTTGTGCCTATCTTCTTACTAATTTTAGAGAGTAGTTTACTCTTTGTTCGATCATTTTCTACTACCATTAGAGCATGTCCTTTACCTTTTTATTGCTACGATATCGATAACGGAAAAGTTAAATTAAATTTATTTTAAGAACGTCAATCAAAAAATTTTTCTGTCAGAAAAATGTCAATAAATTCGAAATGTAGTCAATCGATTTGTCTTGTGTGTGAAATATTCGAATAAGGTTGAATAAATCCAGCTATTATGAACTGAAAAATTGATCTAAAATAAGTATCGTGTAATTTTCAAATTTTTCCGCAACAGTGTAAAGTACCATTTCTTTTCGGTACAAAGTGGAGGCAATAATGTCCTACTTCCCTATCATCAAGCGGAACACGCGTTTCCTTTTTCCGTCGGTTTTTTCCCGTCTCGATTTCTTTCGGTCCCATAAGACGGCTTTGGCTGGGAGGGTATATCGGAGCGACGTGCGATATGATAGATTGTCCATCGAAAACAAGGTAGTCATTCTTTCGGTGGTCTTTTTGGACGAGTCGTCGATCCCCACGAAATATACATGGCAAACGATGAAATCGGGAGCCCATCGCGTTCAGTATCCCCCATTACCAAAGCGGCAATGGCGGCACGTAATTTCCGGGATGTCAACTAGATTCCAGATCGGTCGTCATCGTCAGTCTGCCTCCATTCGGGCGAGCCGCGACGGTAATCGTCGTCGGTGATCGCGCGCGGGATACGGAACGGTTCTGCGTCTGCCTTCTTTCCAAGTAATTACAGACGAGAGAGGTTGGTGCCGTTACATCTCGGCGGTTAGGTTACCCGCCTTTTTCCGACCAGCTAATTTTCTGCGGCCCGCATTCTTTGAAGATGACGCGCGCGCGCGAGGCCAGGAAGACAACGCCGCCGCTATCGAGACCAACGAGAGGCCGCCATTAATCACTCCTTGTTTGTTAAGCAGTGTACACACCTGCTTCCGTAATATCCTGGCTGCATAGCGTCAGAGACAGACAACCCTCTGTCGCCCGGTTTCAAGTACACCCTCTCTCCCCAACGTTTATCGCGTATGCTGCGTGGTCGTGTGTGCGCGAATCCGCCCACACACAACGCGAAATTTTCGATAAGGCCGCGCACCGCGCCGGAGCCACTCGAATCGGCTTGAGTCGAGGACACCGCGCTCGGTGAACGATATCGATCATCTTGTCGGACGCTGACAAAATGATGTCGACGGCGACTCGCCCGTGAACATTATCGCGGCGGCGATACGCTCACCGAAAGTCAATTAATTAGCGGCACGCTTGCAGCCGGCGATTCTCCGATGCAGGTAAAAAACATGCATCACATTCGAAAATTGTAGTCCGGGAATTACTGCGAAATTGTTCCGAGAGAGAAATGATTTTTATTCGAATTGTTTCGTTACTCGAATGCAATCATCTTTGATTTTATTTTGTATTTTACACAAGCTTTCAGTCATTCCGTAACACTGGAACGACTTTCATTGTGATAAAATGATTCGAGAATCGATGGAATTCATTCAGAGGAAATGATCTATTTAATTTCAACAGACAATTAAATTACTTTTTTAAAGTCTAACTCTAAATGTGTTCCAACTCAGAAGAACAGCGAAATATTTTTTACAGTATGCATACAATTCAGTTTGGGGAGGGGAGAATTTTTTTTTTGATTGATAATTCTTTCGAAGACTGTATAATTTTTGCCGCTGAACTCATAAACGACGAGCAACGTTAGGATCACAAACGACGCGTAAATCGCGAAGCATTAAATTTAGATTAGACAGTGGAATCACATACAAGATTCAGCATAGGGGCGTTCCGGGTATATTTGCGCAACGAGTCGAGCCCCGTATTCCAGTGGTCCTCCGGGAAATTTCTTGTTTTCTCGACGGTTCAATTCACCCTTACAAAAGCCAGGGTTCCGCGCGTTGCGGTCACTTCACGCCCCTTTCGAACGGCGATACATATTTTATTCTATTCCTAGTTGTGGGGGGTGTTTGGTCATTCCTAATGAACCAACACATGCGTACAATCATTACGAAACAACTGTTGTTTGCGGTACTCTACTCTTAACTGCCGGCGCTCTTCACATAAAGAACCCTACTGCGAAGTGTTAAAAGGTCGAATATCATTGTTCTCGGATAAAAAAAATTTAGACACTTTTAAATACACAATAACTTCGTACATTTTAGACCACACGCGAATCGGATTTTTTTAGAAGCTTTTAAAAGGTGTCCAAATATTAATGCGACTGTAGAAAACGAATTGTAAATATTTTTAAACAGAAGCTTTATAGCACTTGCTCGCAAACGATAGCGTTGTTTGATACATTCTTTGTGGCCATTGAGGTGTCCCATTTCATTTATAGCGATAGCAGTCGTTTCGCATTAGTCAGCACCTGTTACTCTCTGACACAGCTCGACCTATGAATCAATTTTTACGGCCACGATCACCGCAGGGTTAAGTTGTCTAAAAGATTCGACTTAAATTGTGTATTTATAGTAGAATAAACGGAGGATACATTCCAAATTACCCGTGAATGGTCGCGCAAGCGTTAAACGGCTCGCGCCGGCGACAAGCCTCGTAATGGGAATCCATATTATCGCCAGGCAATTTGATTTCTTCCATAAAGTTCGTGTATGGTAATTTAACCCATCACCGGTCCCGCCGGACCCGCTCTTTGAGGGAAGGCGCACGAGTGGTGTATTTTAATGGACAATGGCCCATTACAGGATCGCCGCGTAGAGTACCCAATTACACCGAAGAAATGGCAGCCTCGTAGACCACGAGAAACGGGGAATATCGCGGGGAGTGAACAACAGGTGCAGCGAAAATTATTCGCAAAAATATCGCGAGAACGCTGAGAGGAGACGCTCCTGCCAGATGACGAAAGAAATTTAGCGAGAAACGTCGGGCATTCACTTGCTTATCGGAGCTTCACGCAAGACCGACCTCATCAACATCAGAATGACGAGTCTCAGAGACCCGCCTCGAGTGGCAAACGTTCGCTTGATGCTTCGCTGACGACTCCGTTTGCGTTCCTCGAGTATTCTTAAGCGAACACGCTCCTATAGTTATCACTACGGCTAAGACATTCATTATGTATACCTCCGAAACTTTAATGGGGTTAGTCCGAAACTTCTCGCTCAGTTTCTGCCATCCAAATTTATGAACTGATTAATCCACTTGTTGTTTGTTGGGAGGTCTCGATACCTGCACTTGAGGTACGAGTATGGCAGAACCTCGTTTATCCGAACACTTCGGCATACTAGACCGTTCTTATAATAGAAACTCACTAACTACTACCATCTCCGACTCTAATTTGTACCCATAAAAAGAGGTCTATGTTAATAAAAGTTTCTTGATTCCGTACATAAAAATCGTGGGACTGTCCAGAACATCGCTTGAATACACGTTCGTGTAAGTTATAGTACCGTGAACTGTAGTTCCTATAGTAGAGGTTCGGTAAAAATTCGTATATTAACATTAACCCCTTAACCTACAACTACGGGCATAGCCCGTGTACGATTATTGTGCCAAACGTAAATATTACGGGCATAGCCCGTGTACGATGATCGGGCCTAACGTAAATATTACGGGTTGCGCGAACTTGTTTACGTTTCTTCGTCACGTTTCCGGCCCAAAGTTCTCGAACGTAAATCGTAGGTTAAGGGATTAATTGGTTCCTATAATGAGCCACATTATTTTGGATTTATATGAATAGAAATTGCAGATGGAAATTTCCTATACCACTTACAAGGAACAGGAACTATTATCATCCTCAATGATTTTAGTAAAATTAAAACAATGCATCGATGAATCTTTCTCTATTTTTTTACTGCATCTCATTTTTGTTGTACGTACATAAAATCCGCAGTCTATCTATCGAATTCGTTTTTCTCTGTTTATTAAAACCGTTGATGTTCGGTTTCTTGGAAATGAAACTAGTTTTTCTCGTGCCACGGGGATGATTAAACTACGCAGAATTGAAATTGCAGCGGATGTTACAGGCGGTATTGAATCCCGGGCAGTCTGCACCCGTTGATTACGACCGGCTATTTATGTAGCATCTACTTAGCCTACTAACGGATCGATTTATCGGTTATCGACACCGATAAAAGCACAATAAAATGTAAATTGAAATTGCATTTACACTGTCGATGCACAGGCTCTAAAAAATCGATTATCAGTTATAATTCATGTTTCTTTAATTTTTTAGCGTTTAAACCGGGTCTAGAGTAAGCAAAATCAGGAAGCCATAACTCTCAATCAGAGCTGTAAACGTGCCTCGGATTGAGCCGTTCCGGATGCATGACGAGGCGAAGCCTCGTACGCGTGCGAAATATTTCTTCGCGGAACGAAATCGCGCACAAAAGAACGATTCACTAGAAACGAGAGGTTATCGAACGACGGGTTGGTCATTATCTGGTCGTTCTTGTCGTTCGTTTATCAAACGATGCCTTACTTTCTACATCGGTCGGTGGTTCATCCGATTCGCAGAATCGCCAACGCATGCGCGCGCTCGAATGCACATACACGCACACGCGTACAAACGCGCAGCAGCACAAGGGGCGATGTATGTTCACCCGCTTTGAAAGCCCGCATTACCAACCAATCCGTTTGCACTCGAATGTTCACGTCCTGGCTGATAAATCGCGGTATAAGTGCGCGCAATTACGAGCCCGGCCTACAACCACCCCCGCCAACCCCCGAAGAATCGTAAAATATTGTTGCGACGTGACGGCTCGCGTCGGCCAGAGACCGATAAGTATTAAAAGCTCCTAATTGGATTTCACCAGGCTTTATCAGTCACTTAGCGCCTGCACGGAGACCTTGCCCTCTGCCAGAGAGGATCGTTCAACCCGCGTCCGACGAATAACTTTCAACTTGCCGATTTTTTTTTCTCCCTCGTTCGACGACACCGCGGATCCTCGCCCACACCACCCTTTTCGACTATTAAAACTACCCAGACGTAGGGATAATTAATTCCAACTAATTATCACCCTGCTTTGAACCTTTGACGAGGGCCTGCCCCCCTCCTTTCGCAGCCCAGTCGATTGGGCATCACCTGCTGTCTTTCGAATAACGGATCGCAGACGTGTTGCCTGGTAATGCTGCTTAATTTGCTTTCTTTTTTGTTATCGATACGGGTAAGAACAATAGAAATTTTGGGGCTACTTTGATTAATTTGTTAAAAGTGTATCGATCAAATTGGGACATTGTTTACTTGTATTTTCCCAACAAAATTTCTTGTTCACAATCATCGACCAGTACCAAACACACATAGCCAATTATTTGCTTGAAAAATCACTAGTAGAAGCTTTTGCTTCTGCGGAAGAAGCTCAATTATAGCAAGGAATAGAACTTGATTCCAATTTCCTGAAAATTGCCAGCAAAAGTGGGAATCTGCACAAATAGCAGCCCGGAGATTGCAAAGAAGTAAACTTTAATATTCCGATAGCAGCAAATATCCGCGTAATTTGAATTGTTCAAAGCTAGCAAGAAAATTAAGAACGAAGTGGAGGTAGTTTCTCAGAAATTCCAGCCGAAAAATAAAATGGGAAGGCGGCGCGTAATGAAATTTTTCCCATCGGGTTTCGCTACGTGAAATTGTGCGGCTGACGTTCTTCCCTTAAAATTAAGACAATCGAAACCTTTCGATGTTCTCTCTGTCTGAAGGCTTTTTTCCGCGGAAACCAGTCCAGCCGAAGATAACCTATCAACCGGCAATCTTCGTGTCGCCTTTGAATCAGAGACAATGCACGTCAGAGGTTGAGAAGCCGAAGAAAAGGAAGAATCGCGTGCTTTACCCGGTAGTTGCTCGAATCGGACGATTTACTCGTGTGGAAGGAACGCCGCCAGTGCTGTGTCTAGACTTTTTATTATCTGGCGTCTTGTCTATTCCCAACAGCCTTTATTTGGCTGTTATTAAACATTGTTCCCGTGTTTCTTTCTCGCAAAGTTATCCTCGTGATAAATATCAATCCTTTGTATCACAATTTTCTTTATAACTGTAACAATTAATGAGTTCAGTAGTTGAATCGAAACTCTTGAGAAACAAGAATTTTATTCGAAGATGAGAAAATTGAAAATATTTTTGAATTTGTGAGAAGGGTAATTGATCATTCATTAAACATTAAACATTTAATAAAGATAGAAGAAATTAGATAGAATGTTGAGACAAAAGCTGAATATATTTATATAAAATTTAAAAGGATATAAATAATTTTTTATTATTAAGCTGGATACAGAAGTCTTACTGCAAAGAAGGTAATCCATAAAATTGCAATAAATTGAAACAAATTGATCATTTCAGTCGATAAAAACTTTATAGAAATACCACTTTGGAACTTTCATTTTAAGCCACGGTGAATGATTAACGAAGCCGCTGTTCATCGTATTATAATAAAACTATGCAGCGCCGGAGGCAAAGTTCAGCAGGGACTCGATTTTTTAATAAAACTGCTATTTAATTGCGGCCGAATAAAAATTCCAAGAACATTTTTATTACATCGCCGGGTCTCATATTCGCGTTTGAGAAAGAGCGGGACGAAAAACGGCAAGCCGCAGTATGCGTTAACCTCGTTTCACCCCGTCCGCCACAAAAAGGTCAACACTCCTTGTATTCATTTCCTGTCGAGATCAAAGAGGACGATCCTTTTCACCCGAGATTTTCTTCGTTTGAAGACTCGCCCCTTTTTTTGTTATCAGCGCTAGCTAGAGAGAGGAACACTCGATGCTCGAGGGGCCCCGGACTCTCGCGAGGAGTTCTATAAGCAAGATTATCTCGTTCCCAGGAAAGACTCGTCCTTCATTCAGGCCCGGTAAGCACGGAGTGGCAAGGTACATACATACGTGTATATCGAGAGGTCCCAGGACCGGGTCACATTCAGCTCGATTCCCACTCTGAATGGCTCATTGTTCGCGCCTTTGTACGGCTCGCGATTCCGACTGTCGTCCATTTTACTTTGATTCACCAAGTACTCGAGGAGCCGGAGTAGCGGAGGGGTGGCTATCCGCGTTTGCTGATCGAGGGTTCTGGCCTCGGTTGCATCGGTTTTGTCAACGGTCTTCGGCGGACCTGGTCCCGCGCATCGAGAAAAGCAAAATGAAATTACCCGCGGGTTCCAGACGCTCCGCTGAGCCTTTGTGAACGGTTCAGGCTGTTTGCTCGTCAATTTTTTCTTCTTTCTACAGTTTGCACTTCCTTTTTTTCTTGCCTCTCCCGTCCGCGCGACCGAGAACTGCTTCGGCCGAGGCTGCACCGCAGTGCGGCGGTCGAACGATTCCTCGGCTGGAACAAGTTCACGGTCGATTGTTTTTATTCCCTTTCTTCTCGGCCCCCTCGCTCCTCGGGGATGGAACCGTTCGCGAGAATTAATCGACCTGCCTCATTCGACGCGACGTTTCACCGAGACGATTCTTTCGGTCCCCATCGACGGGGGGCCTTGTCGTACCCGGCGACTGTTCGACAACCATCGAACAACGACGGAGGCGGCGGCGTCTGTTGGGGATGCTAGACTGTTCTTTATCGGGGATGTGTCCCACGTGGCCGAGACCGAGGCTTGAACAATACCAAAGAGTCGCGAGTCGGGTCTCGTTGCACGTGCACCAACTCCAGACGACCACGATCAACAGTGGGTTATTGAAACGCCGAAGAAAGAGATGCCTCCAAGCAGCAACGGCTGCACCATGCAGCAGATTGGAAGGCTGAACGGCGCGAGATCATTCGTTCGGTGTTCTTATGTATGATTTCTGTACTTCACGGCGAAGTTCACTCTTCAACCATCAAAATTGTAGACGCCCTAATCTTGCACCATTTCGTGAACACATAATCTGCACAAAATCAAAGATCAATCGAAAATGTAGTCCCATAACTTCATTCTTCATATGAATTATTTTCCTACGCAATGGAACAATTCCGTGAGGACGGTATGAAAGAAATTTTGCAAAGAAATGTTCATCAAGTATCGTTAAGATCTGGCAAATTGTAAGGTGACCGGGTGTTCTTGTATATGATCTCTGTACTTCAGGGCGAACTTCACTCTTCAACCATCAAAATTGTAGACGCCCTAATCTTGCACCATTTCGTTAACACATAATCTGCACAAAATCAAAGATCAATCGAAAATGCAGTCCCATAACTTCATTCTTCATATGAATTATTTTCCTACGCAATGGAACAATTCCGTGAGGACGGTATGAAAGAAATTTTGCAAAGAAATGTTCATCAAGTATCGTTAAGATCTGGCAAATTGTAAGGTGACCGGGTGTTCTTGTATATGATCTCTGTACTTCAGGGCGAACTTCACTCTTCAACCATCAAATTTGCGGGCGCCCTAAACTTGCTCCATTTCATGAACAAATAATGTGCACAAAATGAAAGATCAATTGAAAATGTAGTCCCATAACTTCATTCTTCATATGAATTATTTTCCTACGCAATGGAACAATTCTGTGAGGACGGTATGAAAGAAATTTTGCAAAGAAATGTTCATCAAGTATCGTTGTGATCCGCCATACTGTGAGTTGACCGGGTGTTCGTGGGCCCTCTGCACCCTCTAGCACCCCCTTTGAACGAGTACACGTTCGTGTCCTTCGTATAGGGACACGAGAGCGACACGTACACCCGCGTCGGATCTGCTCGTCGGTACGTACGTGCATACTTAGCTGGCTCGGGAGAGGTGCCGAAGGGGTTGCAAGGCAACTGCAACTGCAACAGAGGCAGCGCCGATGTTGCTGCTGTTTGCAAAGCGGTGTATTATACTGTCAGCCATGCTGGGGATTAGCAAACGCAATACATCGGGCTTCGCGATCGTGCTGCGCATCTGTTCGCCAATCCAACCCCCTCCAACCTTGCTCCTTCCGACTGTCCCTTTCTGCACGATACATTCTGTCAGCCCCCGGCTCGCCCTCGCCTCGTCCTTGCTCTCCTCCCTCTTTCTCTTCTGCGTTCTGTGTCTGTCTCTCGATTCTCTCTGTGCCCTCTCCACCTTTCGCCACCCCGCGTCGGTAACATTGCTCGCTATGCACCGCCTCGTGGCTCGCTCCTACAAGAGCTGCATTGCAATTGATCCAAGTTGCACGGGGCACCGGGCGTGCACGATCTGCAAATAACACGAAAACCATCCTTGCCGAAGGCGACGTCCTACGGTGCTATTATAATAAGCGCTGTCGACGATCGTCACGACTCGCGGCCCCCACCGCCCATTGTTATTACATAACGCATTATACAGGATCCTAGGGAGATGTCCGGGATATCCTGGTGAGCCGATAATAGACCTAGGGAACGGCAATTACGATCTCCGGGACCGGCGATCTAACGGCGGACAGTGTTTTCGAACACTGCTCGGATTCGGCACCGGTGCATGCACGACTCGGTGATTAACTTATCGACAGACTGCGGAAGCTGTGCGGTTCCTGGATCGAATATCGAAGGTGGACTGACAAATGGTGGCTGGGGAAACAGGCTTCATCATTTTGACGCGGTGGTTTGGCAATGTTTGCTTTCGTGTGGTGAACGTATGTCCTGGAATTAAGGAGTAGCTCGATAGCATGCTTAAAAGGTAATCGTTTCGGATCTGTATCCTTATTTTTAATTGAAAATTCCATTTTAGACTGCGGATCTTTATGTAAATTAAAAATTTTGTGCATTCATTTCAAGAAGCAGGGTCCACGTAAAAAATTTTACACCCTTTAATAATTTTAATACATTGCAAAAATTAATTCGTCGTTTGTAATATTTCTTAATCTTTATTCCACTTTAAATTGTGCCTACCCATTTTTCCTATAATTTCATGAAATCCGTAGTTTATTCATCATATAAAGCCAGTCCAGTTTTAATGTGCCACTGGGGAAGATTACGAGGAAACTGCAAAGCACGACACAACGAACGTTATCCTGAAATTTAGCATAATCGTAATAATTGTACCCCTTGCCATCATCACAATGTAGCAGATATAACCACATTACGTATCTTTATCTCAAATCCCAGCAACCCGAGGCAGAACCAACCCGGCATAAAAGAAAAGTTAATACGGTAAAGAGGAAATGTACAAAATACTATTTTCAAACATATAAAGAATATTCCAAGACACAACAAGCAGAACATATATACATAAAGTACCACGTACCTACGCAACTCCGTTAGCGTCTGTTCGTCGGATTGGCAACTACTAATTTTACTTAAGAACTTAATCCCTGATGGAAAATTCTTGCCCTCTTCCGTGATAAAGATTTAAGCATTCTCTACAGGGAATTATACTGCTCGAGGCTTACAACGCTAAATCAATGCACCATAGTTCCACCTACAGATCTACTGTCTAAGGTCTAGACCTACCAAACATGGCGAACGTTGCGGCTAGCAGCCAATATGGCTGCTGAATATTGGATGGTACTGCGCTCTGAGCGATCGACGAAGACAGACGTAGAATATGTCTTCACCTTCGACGAAACTAGTGTAGCCATTGAACTCTGGGGAAATGTCGATGTATAAAGAGACCAGTCTGAATTAATAGAAACATTTTCTTACATTTTTGTTTAAATGAAAATACAATTTTGATAGTATTCACATATGCACAGTAGGAACTTAAAAAATTTGATCACTCTTTAACAATGGAACCATCGAGCATTAAAATACAAATGCCTTATGAAAACGTCAAGACTAAAATCTAGATTTGCGCTGCTTTTGCGTACATGGATGTACTCAATAATTTTTTGAAACATCATTTTTGTAACTTCAACATGGTAGCACCAGACTTGATACCTGACAACATTTAGGGCGGTTTCGGGCAAACGAGAAAGTAAAATTAGGTAAAGAACTAAAAAATGGAGGGAATCGCAGGAATGGTATCGGCCGTTTCACTACGCGCGACCGATCGCATGAACGCAACTGTTTGTCGTGAAATAATATCACCACCGCACTGTTTGCCGACAGTTACAGGTGCCGATGAAACGGGGCGCTGAACTCGCGGGCTATTTACATTCCGGGATACTTCGGTTCGTGGAAGGTTCCACGCGAGTTGTATCGAAAAAAAGTGCAGAAAAGGAGATAAATTTTCCGGCGATTGGCTGCTGTCGAACGAATCACCGGCGGATGGGGCCAGTAATTCGTGTGCCGCTCGCGTACCGTCCGGTCATAGTTGCTCGAACGGGCTTATTTAACGGTGATTCTACCGTAAATAATGCAGCAGTTCGTGACACTTTTACCAGCGAGCAAACGAGGCTCTACACGAGCGTGTAGGCGCGAAACTTGCAAACTTCCCGAGCTCTCGTCAATTAACACGTTCCGCGTGTTTAGCAGTCCGATTGCCTTCGATTGACTTAGCTAGCAAATGGTCGTCCCTCGATCGCACGATCGTCGAACGGTTTCTATTCAAGTTCAGAGGACACAGCTGGATACAAGCTTCATAATTACCGTTCTTTTCATTTCCCTCGGCCGTGACCAGATTTGCCAGTTGCACCCCAAACGCACCCTGTCGCGAATACCTCGCGGCGACATTCGCGATTGCATCGATTCCGCGTCGGGGACGCTTCCGGCCGACGAATGCGCGTATAGTGCTGCAAACCAGCCGCCAGTAATTGCAACTCGAATGGGACCCCCTGTAAGGAATCACCTCGATCGAGTGGAACCGGTCGAGATACTCTTTTGTGTTGGTCTATGCGATCTCCGATGTCGATACGCGCTCCGTGTATGCGCAATGTGTGGGGCATTAGCGAGAAAGCGAGTTATGAGAAGTGGTTATGCAACTAAATTAGTTTCTTCATTATTTATGACTGCTAAAAGAAGTGGCAAGGTGTGCATGTTAAACGGAATATGCAAAATTAATGAATATTCCGTTTGATATAAGAATTCTAAGTGGCAACTGTAGAGATTTAAAATCAGGAGTAAATCAGAAGATTTATTTAATCTTACCAATAAAATTTTAGAAATCAGAAGCAACGAATAGGAGAATAAACTGCGCTAGTTTATCATACAAAATGTGTTTGTAGTTGAGAAAGAATACACTGCCAAGGATCAATAGATCCACGTTTAGATATGCATCGTGTACACATAGTCATGTATAAATCATGTATAATCTCCGTATACAGAAGAAGTAGAGTAGTCCGGGAAAGGTTAGCTACCCTCAGTCCACCATCCTGTGCAAACATCAATGTCTTGTCGATCTTAATTTGCAAAACTTATTACAGATATTGTATACATGGCGTTCCACCTAACTTTGAACCCTTGTTTATTTCGTTATTTGTAAAGACACACGTCCGTGGGGTGCGGAAAAGGGAAAAGAAGGGTGAAACGGAGGGAAGATCAGCGATGAGGGAATGGAGAAGGGAAGGAAAGGATGAAGGGGAGGATGAATCGAAGAAGGGGAAGAGGGTAACACCTACAAGGTCCACGGAGGTCCACCAAGAATAGTTCCTGCGGATCCGCAGGGGTTGAAACCCTAGGGACTCCTGCGAGCTTTTGGAAAGTCGTCAAACTTGGCGGTTCGAGCCTGGCAATTTCTGCTTCAACTATATAATTGCACCATTCATATTGCAAATTGATGTAATGTACTGGACAGCTTCCAGATGACTGGTGCGTATCTATAGATAACAGTGTCTCCACCTTTTATTTTCATATCAGATTTCGCATCAGAATTCTTATCTCTCCGAGTCGCTAACAAAGCAACTTTAGATTGCCGTGCGGAGCTGGTGGAATTCCGGGCGTGATTTTGGCGGCAAATACGATTAAGTACAGCGTAATATTGCCGGTAACAAATAGTCGAATATAACTTCGGTCCCTATTGTACATTGATTTTACGTGATGAGGTTGCAGATCCCAGCTCGCAGCAGATGCGTCGTAGTTGAGGCGAGGCGCGACAGCAACTTGCATCGCGATACCTTGTTACAGGCGTGTACGTGACTTTAAAAGACTCGTGCTTCTCATCGGGCCCTAATACACGATCGGCAGCGCTACGCCCTGCTAAAACACTCGATAATTTCGCGAAGAAGAAACTGCACGACAACTGTACAGACCGGCGGCGGGCGAAAAGCACGTTCGGAGTTTGCGTTGGGCAAACGATCGCGATAATCCGAGTCGGTGATGCGCTCGACGCTCGCGGAGAGAGGGGAGGGATAGAGGAAGTTTATTTGCATCAATTAGAGACAGTCGTTGAATTATTAAACGATCGCGTGCGAGGCGAACTCCGAGACCCGTAAATTAGGGGAACGGTCCTACGCGATCATTCTTTCTATTTCGTTCTTTTTTCTCTACATTTTTTCAAGTCGCGTCCACACACCGGGCAAAACAATAACGCGGCAAAATGACAGCGAGAACGAGCGACGTCGTTCCCCGCCTCGAATGCAGCCAGCACCACCATTATCACGAATGACGATGCAGACGCGCGTCATTTTATCTCCCGACACGTCCGGCTGATCTCTGTGTGAGCGGCGGTCGCCCGTGTGTGCGCGCGGAGACCGGACTAAACAAAAAGGAAAGCATTCCTCGCCACCTATATACACCGCAGGCACCGTGTGCGCACCGTTCACGAGTTTATTTAGCCGTCCACTGACAAGAAAATCTCGTCGAGGCTTTTATTACCAGGCGGGATGACCGCCGCGCTGCCGAGGGGGGAAAAAAAGAAGAGGAAAGAACGAAAAAAAAGGAGAACTGCCAATCCAACCGAGAGCTTAACAAGACGAAACGAAGATGTGAGCGTGCCGTCGCAACGACCCGTCAACTTAATTGATTTATTTCGCGACGGCCTCCCGCTAATCTTGGATTTCCGTGATCCATAACGCGGACCGTGCTTTCTGAATTCTGCAACGGTTAAGGGCCCGATCTCGCGAAAACTCCGGGTAATTGATAGGGCACGTGCATGCTTCGGGGTGCTGGCTGGACGTGGTCTGATGTTTTACCTCGGTGTATAGCCAGCCATGCGTTTATACGCGACGCTGAAGTTTCAGTGGTTTCCTTTTGGAGTCCTCGATCATCGAATTTTAGCACCGTGGTTAGGCACGGGACGAGAGCAAGAGACAACGTTTCCGTTTCTCCTTTCAGTAGCAATATGAGAGTAATAGTTGAGATTTAGCTTGGTAATTATATACTTCGTTGACCCTTTTGCATACCACAGAGTCTAACAATAGATAATAGTGCGCTTAATATATTCGCGCAAACATAGATGTTTAAGTATGTAGGATGATTGCACCACCTACACATGGTTCATACAGTACCTTAAAATAGCGGTGTTGTTATGGAAAATGTTACTTAAAAATACCAATCGCCAATGGTAACCTACTTTTAAAGGAACAGCTCCTAAGAATAAATTCTAAAATAAGAATTAACGAATATCGATGACGACTATTATATTTAAAATGACCTTCTTCTTTGTCCGCGTTTTTATTCCTGATATAGATCCTGTGTGTTACTAAAAGCAGCTTGCTTCATCTTAATCAAATTCGCTATACCAAATAAAGTAACGTCAGAATTGATTTACAAATCTGGACATAGAATTCTTCTTCCTATATCTATGGAACGTGGTGCGTCATGATAAATGCAGAAATAAAAATTGTAGCGATGTCCGAACATTTCTGTGACCGATAGCAAGGACCAAAGACCGCGGCGGGGTCAGGCAATTTTTGCGATTCAATAATCTGGCCGGTCACTTCTTCAGCCCTGGCTCCCACGCAAAAGATCAAGCCGTCACCCACGAAGTTCTAGGAACGCTTGGAAACGTTAAACCGAAGCAAGTTTATTCGCGCGAAGAAATTCTATTTCTGCGTCCGGCACACGTCGAAAATGGCGGGCGGTCGTGGTTTTTGCGAGAGCGAATCGGCGGCGCGACACGCTTGGACCCGGTCCAACGGAAATCGGCTCCCTTTTCACCGTCGATGCTCGCTTCCCGTTGAAATCTGGAGCGGTTTCGAAACTCGAAATACGTGATTAGCGGTCGGACCGGGCACGGGAATTTTATTGATCGCTCGGGAGATAGGTGCATGCACGGGCTCCTGGCAAGCAGTCACCTTTAGGTGGTCCGTGTAAACGCGCGCTTCCGGTTGACGACCGATAAAGCGCGGCTGATTCGGATTGCGTAGCGCGCCGCCGCACGCGCGTGCACGCACCGCCTGGAATGTTGATCGAACGCCGATAAATACCTGGCCGAGGTGCATAGAATAGAACTCGTGCATTGACGGGCAGAAATTTCGAGCGGACAGGAACCGTTGCGATTGATGTTTCGCTGAATTCCTGATTCACGGAGAAACTGAAAAATCCGGCAAATGTTGACGTTGCACTGTCCGCCATTTTTATCTGTCGAAATGGCGAAAGACTACCTGCAGTAGTCCTCCATTTTGCAAATCATTTAATCACTTAGAGGGTCATGTTGCCTCATCTCTAAAAGTTTAAAAACGTTGGAAAAATTTGTTCACGACTGGAACTACCATGGATTACAACAACCCCTTGCAACTCGTTGTGAAATTTCTTTTTAATCATTTTATGAAGCTTTTAATAAAAGTTGAATGCAATTTTATAAAACAGGTATAAATTTTAATGAAAAACATCAATACAAAACAATCCTTGATGCAACGTACAGAATTATTATTTTAACAAGTAGGTATCCGAAGAAAATAAGGGTAAAACTGATCCATATAAGGGCGAAAAAACTTTCTATAACTTTCCCATCAATTTTACGAAGATATAACTTTTTACACCTTCGACCGTGTAGTATCATAATCCGAAAGAATTCTTCCTTCCGGAACTGGGCCAAAGTTTGCCTATGCGAAGGCTCTTGGAATACTGGCCCTTCTTAGGTCCCTTGGTATTAAGGTCCTCTGCATTCTTAAGAGTTTCGTAATATTAGCCTTTTGCATCCCGAAGTTCCCTGTTATTGTACTCCTTTGCACTCGAAAATTATTGGTATTGCAGCCTTTCGCATTTCTGAGACTCTCGGAAACTGTACATTTTCTTAAATTATTTAACCCTTTGTAAAAAAAACTTATAAATCACTTTGATCAAGCAATGTATTCGTCACCATTTACAAAAGCGACGACGTGCGTTACAGGTAAGACCAAACAAGAATTGAAGCCATGAGTCACAGAATCAGTTGTAGCACTGTCCACGATTGAATTTATGGGACATTATATTTCCAGTGGTGTGTGGTCCCGGAAATTCAATCTAGTCCTCGACTATCTCCAACCTCGCGAGCTCGATCTTCACAATTCATTCCATCAGCGGTACAATTCTCTAATCATGTGCTTTCCGTGACTGGATAACGCACCAACGATCTTCAATCGGTGGTTTTTGCATGGATCCGAGACCGGATTTATCGATGAGCACAGATGAGCATCGATAACCCGGATCACCGGTGTATCGTTAACATCAGGAACATCGGATCGGTGTCAAAGGCAGCGAAATCCGGAGGGTTTCTCTTCGCGATCCACGCGGTACGTGCTCGTGACAGTGTATCGAGCGTAGTCCAGAGGAATGGCCGAAGGGAACAGATAGAGTTGAAACCCCCTGGCATGGAGATAAGTAGGATGCCATATTGATTGCGACTGACTCTCCCGCGGTTGTTGGGAGTTTGAAAGTGAGGAAACGGCCGCTGCCGGAAAGACGTGGGTGGGAGCGAGTCGGCCGAAGAAACCGGACCGGAGAGAGAGGGAAAGCCCTCCGTGGAGAATGTATAGATGCATCGAGGGAAAAGAGAACGAGAACTATGGGAACGAGCGAGCTCGAGAACCGGAGGAGAACCAGGAGGGAGGCAAAGAGCGCCGCGAGAATTACCGGATCGATATTAAGTTGTGATAGTTCCCGTTTCGGCTGAGGGGCGCTCGCGTTTGCGCCCTTACGGGGTCACCCCCTGATCGCACACCTGCACCCGCACCTGCCGACGACCTGACCCCGCAACCTGTGACTCCCAACATTACAATTATATCGAGATATCGCGCAAGCTCGACCTCTCTTACCTATTAAGCGGGACTTCCGGTCTAAAGAGTCACTTTGTTCATGGTCATCGAAATTTTTTTAAAGAAATCAAACCACTGTTTTGCAACCAACTTCTGCATACGTATTTTCTATTATTTAGACTGTGCTATACAATTTAATCATGTCAGAATACTTGAAATTGTAGGAGCTACATATAAAAGAGAAATGCCTTATAATTCACAACCAGCTAATTTAACAAAGACTTAAGGAAGTTAAAGTTTTGCTGGATTCTTGAGAGACACTTTAGGAAAACCCCTCGAGAATTGACTGAAAAATGTATATCCGAGCAGCGGATATTTGGATTGACGTTTCCGCGTACACCAAAAATTAAGACCGGAAGAAGGAAGAAAACCGCATTGGGAACAATCTAAATGGAATTCTTAGGTGTACTACTTTATTTATGTTTGCGAGATAATAAAACTTCCAGACAGTTTGTAGTCAGAATACCGCGCCACTGGGAATGTTTATAGTCGCTAATGACCAAGCAAACGATACGACTTTAAACGTTTCAAGAAAAGAAAATATCGTAGTCGTCGGCGGTTTTAGTGTTAATGGTTTCACGAAGTAACGCGAAGTTAAAATTCCTTGGTATTCCTGGCGGAAAGAATCTATTCGAACATACAAATTTGCATACAGAAATGTACAGTGAACGCGGGCGAAATGTTTTGCGTATTCGACAGAAGGAAAATGTAAAATATGCAGAATATCGAAATATTCGATTTGTATAATTTTGGTAGTTTCTACAATCGTTTACATTCGAATATGACGTTTCTCCATTACTATGCACGCAAATGGCTCTTCCACTTCACTTCGTGCGCCATTAGTAAAACATCATATACATTTTGCATGAGAATAGTTCGCGTGTAGATGTTTAGTTTGCTCGATTGACCTTCTTTCCACCTGTAGAACATGTTGGCAAAGTTCGGTCGTTTAACTTCGGAACACCATATACATAATTTAGTATCGTTAAAATTTCGAAGCCCGAATGAAGTTTATCGATCGTCGAGCATGTGCCGCCCTAACAAATTTCAGGGATGTATTGAATCTTTAAAACTGAATTATTTTCACCGAATAGTTGATGAGGGAGAAAACAGTGTTTTGCCCGTGGTATAGACTATACTGTAGCGTAGCATTTGCCAGCG
>CM052341.1:9621222-9650718 GCA_028455595.1 Lasioglossum vierecki
ATTTATTTTATGTCCAATACCGATTACAGGAAAATATAGTTTTGTTACTTATAAGAATCATGCTTCTCGCTTAATTATTTATTTCGCATAACATGGAAACCTTAAGGAGCATGACTACTGTGGAAAAACATGTCCTTAAGGATTCTGTAGGGTTATTTCGTACAATAGGCTCATAAAGCAGTGCCCAAGATACGCAACAAGAATTTAGGTTCTATGAACAAATTTTGGCGTCTGGATACAAATTGTAGAGGTTATTAGGCATGGGCAACAAACACTCTTTGCTCTGGGAGCATTCTGAATTGTTCCCGGGGGCAACACTTCAGGGCAAATGACGTTAGAGAACGAGATAGACTATCCATCTTGCTCTTTCTTTGCGTTCACTGTCCCGGGTAGACACGGTCTCGTTATTCTCTATTTCAACATGCCGGGGCAGTGTCCCATAAGGCAATCCGTGGCTATGTATTCTTGACCTAGGTTCTACCAAAACCATGTAACTTGATTAGATCATCCCATGAAACCCGTATTTTTAACAATTACATTTGCACTTTCAACCAGTGATGCACACTATCATCTTAAATGAAGTCGTTATTTATTTTTAAAAAACTTTTGGGCTTCTGAATTAAAGCAATTCTGTGGCGTTGAACCTTTTAATCCTTTCGTTGGAAATGTAAAGAACGTAATTTCGAAAACAAAAATGATCTGAATATTAACACGTTGCACCTTACAATATAACATTTTTCATTTCAGAGCGAATTCAGAACTACTAATATTCTATTTAATTAACCACTATTATTTTATATAGTTAAGTTAGGATCTTTGGGGTAGCTATTTTTCAGAAACGTAAGAATTGTTGACTAATAATTACCAAACGAAATTTTCAAACTTAATTACTCGCACTATCCCAAAGAAATGCTACAATATCGAAGTTAGTTTTGATGGATTTCCGCACTTGTTTTTGCCACGATACCAAGTATTTATTAGTTCGGTTTCGAGACAGCTCGATCGAAGGAGAGGTAGGAATGGCGGTCGGTCGTGAGAACAGTTCGATAACGAAATCGCGATGACAGCGGCGTGTATGTGTGCTCAGGTATGACTGCGTGGGAAGTGGTGGGTCGCAGGTCAGGTTGCAATATCGCACGACCTGCGACCTATCCACGGCGGAGCCTGGGTGTGCAGCTGGAGATTTTCAGCGGGTGTAATAGAGATTTAATGGACGATGGGTAGCAGATTGTAACTGAGGCTCGTGCACGACGAATGCGAGATTTCATCGCGCCGGTATAACGGGTCGCGGCGTGTATCTGAGATTGCCATCTGCGCGGGAGATGTGTGCGGTTCGAATGAAAATCCACGGTGTACATCCTCCGGTATTTTATCAGTCAAACATACTGTCGGGCACGAGAAACGATACCTCGTCTATTGTTTCATCGCCAGGGTATAGTTCTGGTCGAGTTACGTTGGCGTTTTATTGGTGTTATACCAATTACTTACTCTCCCTTCACCGGTGATCGCTGTAAGGTGCAATCTGACCATGACTCTCGAATTTTTATTTTTAATAATCATACGCCGGGGAAAGTATGCTGTAAGATGTGATGATTCTGTGATAACGTTCGTAGTTTTTCAGTATGAAACCTATGAATTTATTTGATGTCCAAATATTGAAGTTACTCACTTCATTGTTTCTAACCTTTCATTTTATGAGAGAATTAAAAACAACGTTTTAAGTCATCTATTTTTCATTATAGCTTGGTAAAATTCTTTATGAAAATGAAAGTCTGGGATGATCTAATGAGGTAATATTATTGTTTTTAATTTTCAATTTTAACTCTTGGAAAGGGTAGCTTGAATGTTTAAGAAAGACATTTTGATTGTGATATTAAAAGTATATCGAAATAAATGATACAATTCCCATGTGGATGTTCAATTATCGTTGACTGGATATAAACGTCGAAAATATCAGTGTCATTAAATAGTTGCACAGTTCAAAGCACCGAACAGTAGCGCCGACACAGAGATTAGACGCTGTTAGACGCGCGTTGCTACTGCCAATGAATTACCCGCCGCGAAATTTGGCCGTGTAACTGTCCGTCGGCCGCCGCAATCCATTTCCCAAACAAGTAATCGCTGTCAAAATAAAATTCCAGGCAGCCGACGATGCAAAAAAAGCCCCGGTACGCAAACACAACACGGCGCGTAACACAATACTCCGGCGGAGAATGAGCAAACAAACGCATAGACGGATTCAGTGTTTCGAGCAACAACGTGTTAACACACGCGTAACTTACGCCAACTGTTGCTCTCGAACGTTCAACCTGACACGCCGGTAAACGCCATTAGAATCCAAAACACGATATCGAGTGACACAGGCGGCGGGTCGAGCCTCGGGTCCGGAGCCGAGTCTCACGGTCCGCGCGATGTCATCTTTCAGCACCCACGTCGGCCACAATTAGGCGACCAGACCAGTCTCTTCCCTTTTTCTTCCATTGCCTTCCTCGCCTTTTTTTTGGCTATCAACCCCTCCGAGTAAATTCGGGACAGCGAGGAATGTGTCAAGCTCCTTGCACTTTCGTCGGAGCCTTTACTGTTTGGTTTGCCTCCTAATAATTTGTTTAACCCTTGCAACGGACGATTTTTATAATAATTGGCGCTACTTAAAAGCGTTCACACCTCTAATCAATAACTTTTAAAAATTTGCTTTTTATTATAAACTCTTTCACCTATAAGAAAAACTGTTATGTCCACATTCTAATGATCTGCAAAACTTTGGTTGACAAAGTTTTTCCATATTTTTAAAAACAACAGCATAGTGACATTTCACCTGCAACAGCCTACGGATTAATGGATTAGGAGCATTGAAGAAAAGCTTCCTCTGAGAAATAGCGAAGAAGTCGCGCCAGTATCGCGAACCTTGACTAAACGAAAGTCATGTAGTTTTGACAGAGTGCATCGGTAGCTACAGATGTGAATTATCAGACGTAGGTACGCGGAATCGGCTCGAAAAAAGGCGAGCCGGCGATCATGGAGAGGTCACTGTTTCCTGGAGGGCTGCTTCCACGTCGTCATCGCTTCCTGTGTTTACACTGTACCGTCTTGACGTCTCTCGTTGGCCCTCAAACGTTGACGCTGCCGCTGACAAGTTGTCAGTGCGCCTCTTCTGAATGTTTTCCGATGGGGGACACATGGTCGCCGCGCACCATCGTAGACTAAACTTGTGCTCTCGAATGATCTTCCCCCCTGCCCCCTTTATCGTCATCTGCTTTGCTCGCTTTCGTTCCTTTCGTTCGAGGAAGCTACCAGCCTTTTGGGTCAGCACCAAGTTCGCAGAATCCGATGCACGCAGCCCCCTAACCAGAAGCTAGGAGTTACGAGCCCGCTCTCGTGGAGAGATCGTTCCCGGACACTGAAGAAGCCGAGTGGCTTGTTTTCGCTGTTGTTTATTCAACGTTCACCACCGGTTTTTGTCGATTTCGTGCACACACTACGGAGAACCTCGAGCATGTTTGTAATTTTGTCTCTCGTGGACTTTTTGTACGACTGCTGCCTGGAAGTAAAATATTTTCGCGGCGGCACAATGTCTTATAGTCCTTTTTTTTGGCGTGAATGGACATCCTGTTCAACCTCGGACCGTGTACCACCATATAGAAATGATGGCACGGGTCGAAAGGCTTGTTTGAATACGTAATCTGATATTGAGCTGATTTGATTGCGGTTTCGACAGTGCTGGGGTTACGAGTCCTTTCGAGTCGTTTGGTATGAAAATAGTAATATTTGAGGAACTATTGAAAGCACAAACTTGTTTGCTTCTAAATTCAACGAATTGTAGTGTTACATATTCAAATAATATAAATTTACGATTACAACTTTAATAGTCGAAAACTTTCTTTAACAAATTTCTTGCCAAACAACTGCTTTTAAGGATTATTAAAAAATTAGGCAATGTGTATAGTTCAATGAATATGTAGCAATGACTAATTTTTAAATTAGTATCACTTAGTCTCTTTATTTTGAAAAATATCAACGATTTTGGGACATTGGAATTTTGAATGTCAGGTTTCTCATAAATGGAAGGACTGATTGTCCGGATTTGTAAATGAATTTTCAAAAATTTTAATTTCACTAAAAATATATATAAATATATACTCCAATTAGAATTTTTGACTTTTATAGTTGTTACTAAATGCAAACGTGTACAGAATTTAGCGAATAGTGTAGGTTATTGGTGATCGGAATATTGATTAAATTTTTCTTTCGCGAATGTTTTCAGCAGCGTTTTATTACGGCTAGGAATTTTGTTCACGAGAAAGGAACAATTTTTACTGGAACTTCTCGTGCAGCGGCTGTTTTTCTGCCATCAAACGAACATAAACTTATGGTAAATTCGTTAAGAATTTACACCGGTATCGGTTGCGAACTCCCGTTAATACTATTTACTTCCGCTGCCCACTCCAGTCTACGTACGGAACTCCACGGAGAAACGAACAAAATTTTAATCGAGAAAGTTTTTCCGAACGGGAAGCTGGCTAGGGATCTTTCGCCGGGTTCCCAATAGACCGACAGTGGAATGCACAACCAAAACGTAAGGTCTGATTTCCACCATCGACTGATAATAACCAGCATGATACATACAAATTCATGAAATCAAATTTAGTTTTATTAGAAACTTCAACAAGAGCTTCTTGAACTATTTAATTACACCGATTATTTATTTATGATAAAAAATGGATGTAGTTTCGAATAATCAAGAAATTAAAAGAATTTGGGAATGTATGCAGTATGTTGTTTACAATTTATTAAAACTATTAGACAAAGAAATCAATTCCTATTTGGTTCTGTGCAGTCACTGCAAACAATTTTTAGTTTACATAAAGATCCACAGTCCGAATATAGCTGTTAACATAATTATATTCTTTATTGTCATCTTTGGCCCTTGCAATTAATCAGTAGCAATTATACATATGTAAATATATTTGGTGTGAGAAAAATGAATAAATCAAAGCAGTAAAAACGTTTAAAGTATTATAGCTTGTGTATCTTGCAATGACCGGAGATAATTTTTATTTTAAGAAGTGTTATTATTAGTCGGCGGTTTCAATGGATTTCGTCGATGTACTAAAGTTATAAAGCAGAAACAAACATTTGAGCAGGATAATTATTCTGAAGAACGATTAGGCATAAAACAGGCAACGCTAGTCCCATCGACGACTATCCTCATTGAAAGGGGCTTCAGGTTGAGTAATACAAAGGCGCAGAACAGCTTGCTGCCTTCCGTGTCCGGGCGATAATGGCAATTGCGTTCTATTTCAGCGATGCACGCGCGTATAGACTTGCGTCCTAACGTTGAAGTCGTTCGCTCGTCGGCAGACTTCGCGTGGCTAATTGGGGTAATTTCCACGGGACCAATGTAAACGTTACGTCGTTAGCCGTGCCAGTGGCTAAAGAGCCCCCGACGTATTTACGGTGCTTTCGTGTAGGTAGTGTGTGCCCGGCCGGAGATTCCCATTGTACCGTTTCGACTCGAAACCGCGCGCGAAACGTACCAACAGCGGCGTCTTTCACGTCGACAAAGCTCCCACGCATCCGTGCATCGGTCTTGTTCCTGGTACCGGTTCCTTCCACGGAAGCTGTCGCTTCATCGAGGTGGCCAGCTCTTCGCTTCAGGCGGGGAACTACCGTGAATGATGTCTGGGATAACGTATCTCTTAATTAATTCCGCGTTAAAGGGATTGAATGGCTACGATTTCACCGTCACGGCATTATCCAACGTCTGCTGTCCGCGCCATTGTCCGACGAACGGCGGATTCCAGTTTGACGCGCTGCCTCGGTGCCGATGTTTCGCGTCAAATCTACTTACTCTGTTATAAGTTCCGGCTTCGAGGAGCTTCGACTTAACTGACCCTGTCGTACAGAGCGAACTGAGTTACTTGTACGAGAAAAGTGCCATTTCTTTCTGATGTTTTTTGGAGAAAATATTCTTCTCCAGCTACAAATACAGTGGGTTCAAAGGGTGTAGAACTTCATGAAAAATAACAATTTTGCGCATCGATTGTAGGACACAGGATCGAGATAGAAGCTCTTTTCTTTTCCTAATCATTGGAATGTGTTGAACAGAATGTATCAACATTCCTGTATTCGTTGAATTTTTCTACTGTTTGAAATTTCACCTATTCATTTTTCTCAAAAATGTGTGAATTTTTACTGATTCCGGAGAAATTATACCATAAAGTCAATTTTTATGTCGATCGAAATATTAAGATATTTGAATTAATTTTATCGGCGCATGGTTCGATCAAACACTTACAAAACTGGTAAGTATACCCAAACGTTTTGATTCGGATTTGAGTCATTTGAGATCACGTTTGCTGTGACGTGGACGTGACCAGGACGTGAGGAGTCCTCTAGCGGGTCTAGGACGAAACACCACCTTTCTTTTCCTCTACTATTAAATATTTTTAATAGTTTGGGTATACTTACAAATTAGATATAGTGTGTAGAGTTTGATCGAACCGTGCGCCGATAAAATTAATTCCAAGAAATTATAATAAATTTCGTTTCATCAGAATGTTTTAGCATTATGTCAATTTAACATTTGTAGAAAATGTTTATTTTGCGTAAACATCACGATATAGTATATTGTATAGTGTAATACCAGTTGTGTTTCCTGGTGAGGCTGCAGTAATGATTTGTAACATTCTCTGTACTCCGTTTTGAATGTTTAATGCAAGGTATGAACGCCCCGACGGAAATTCACCGAGCAAAGGGCTAATTCGTTACCCCGTTTGTAAAATAGCAATTGTGCAACAACATACTAGCAGATCAACGTTGTGTTGTATTGTTTTGGGCCAATTGCGCATCGTCGGTTTGTACGTACGTATTACAAGCGGTTCTATATTTCTCTTGTTTCGAGATCGTTCCTCTTCGGTGCTTGTGGTTTGCGAAGACGGCCGGTTTGGCTCGACTATAGTCTGAGACTGGTTCGATATATGTGTGTACATAGACTGATATATACTGCACCTGGTGTGTCTGTTAATTAATTCCGATAGAATATACGGCGCCTAGCGTGGACGACGCGAATTCTTAAAGACGACGAAGCAACTTTGTTGCTTATCTTTATACAAAACGTAGTCCACATCTTCAATGGTTTTGTTCCACGATACTTGAGTAAATACTTCTTCAATGAACTTCCAAATGTCTGAATCTGAATGTTCCAAATCTGTGAAGTAATTATAAATTGCATAGCCCAAACACGAAACTTTGAATATTAATCTATTTATTAGACTGTGGATCTTTATGCAAAATAGAAGTTTTCATTCTTCATGAAATAATTTTGACGAGTTGAAAATAGTATATTGATATATCTTTCAATTATTAAACTTCGCAACTAATTATGAACAATTTTTGTCAACTTGCCTCTCTAAAGGAGGCATCCTCTGAATGATTTTTGGGTATACGAGCAGAGTTACGAACATTTCACGAATAGTAGAAAGAATTTTATCCAAGCAATACACCCTTCCGGAAATCGATGTTGCGCATGTTGCGCGATGCATAATGCAAGTGGTTTATAGCCGACGCTGTACACTTACACTTGTGCCACGATGCTTGAATTAAATATAATAAATAGAATAGAGAGCCAATAGGGGATGGGCTCGTTGTTGTCACCCTCCTGAGAGCCTTTCGTACCCACTGCGGTACCCCCTTCATTAATTACAGTCACGAGGGGGCAATATGCCAGGAATTTTGGATACTTTGGACCGATGCTTACGGGCCGCACCCCGCAGCTGTCAAATCCGCTGCTTAGGGACAGATGATGGATTCTCGCAAAGTCGGTGCACCGGTTGTACAGAGGAAACTGTATGGAAAAGATTTCCTCGCTTCCCTTTCTGGTGGCTATATCTCGTTCCTGCACCATCAATTCGTAATACATTTTCTGGAAATTTTTCAATCTCTCATGCATTTACGACTGGGTAAAATGTGAGGGAACAAAAATATTTTAATATAAATTTAAAAGGATCTTCGTTTTGATTTTCACTGGATATACATTTTTGTTTGATTCTCGTTTCCATTAAGCAATGGCTAAAAAACTGGCATGAGTATCCGTGATATTATCTTTGCTTCTCGTCTAAACTTTTGTCTAGATACTTTTTCAATTAGACATTGCTAAATTAATGATTCTAGGTTGTAAATGATATTTGTGGGATTAGAATGTCGGAAAGGGTGATATCTCGCGACATTATCAATAGTTGAATTGAAGGCCGATATTTATAGGGAAACCTGACCTACTAACTCAGAAAACTTCTAGCCCCGGGAGGTATCCTGAGGGAAACTAAGCTGCTCAAAGGATGATTATAATTACCAGAGGTACTGGCGTTCGGTACAACCTCGATAATCCAACACCCAGGGCCCCGGGAAACTTTCCCAATAATTTCAACGGGCATTTTCTCCGGTGCCGTTTCCGGCGCTTGGTTCAGAGGAACAGGATCCCCAATTAATTCACGCATGGCCACCACGATAATCCTGAGGATCTCCGCGAACACGTAACCGAATTGCCGGTAATATGGTAAGTTTATACGGTCCAATGTACTCGAACGGGACCCCCTCGATCTGTCCCAGGTGGAAAGACCGACTGGTTCCACGCCAATGGGCATTATACGGGACCTGACAGTCAGGCCGCGGCGTGTTGCAGTGATTAATGCTAACTGCGAGCTACCCTTCTCCGGACTATTGCCATCCACCCTCTCGCTCGCCGGTAACAGATGTACCCCCTATTAATCAATCTGATCCTCCGTTCCCTGCCCCTTCAGTATCGCCGTCGGCTACCCTGTTTCCTCGTGTCATCGCTCAACCCTTTTCGGACTTTTGCGTGACGCGATATGCTCCACTTTCGGATCATTCAAGGAGACGTCGGTTCTTCGACGTGCACGGTGAAACGTCACTAACTGCACCACACTTTAATCGGCATTCAGGGTCAATATGTCACTAATGCAGAATCTGTCTTCAATTGCTAGATCGCGGATCTTTATGCAAACTAAAAATTTTCCAAATCAATTGCAAGAAACAGGAGCTGCATAATCATGTATTCCTTCTCTTTTATTCATAATCGTACTTTTCGAATCGCCAGATATTTTTACTATTTTATGTTTCACTTTCTCATTTGTGTCATAAATGCATAAAATCCGCAGTCACAAAATAAATAAATAAAATAAACGCAAATAAAAGTACGTACTGCTTCAACAAGTGCAATATTCTTTAATCGGTGCAGACAATTCTTTATGCATATATTGCTGACTTTTATTTTAATTGTTTAAAACGGGTACTAAACGCAAATTTATGTCTTCTATTACGAACTTTGAGAATTTGGAAAGAATAGAATTTATACTTTAAAATTCTTCTACAGTCTTATCTATTGTTTCTGCCACTTGACGAACGAACTCGGCGACAGAAGGCGTGACAACTCTTCAATTTCTGTTGCACGAGTCGCAAACAAGCGGACACTTAATAATGTGGAGTGACTGCAGGAACACAAGGTGCGCTCGCGCATCGAAGTCCCATCGTCGGACCATCCGGCTACACTTTTATCTGTTTGTATTCAGTCCATCTGCGACGAATGCAATCATTCGGGACAGCAAATGCTAAGATAAAAGCGTTTAAGAGTTTCCTCTTTTACGACGTATAATCCTCGGGGCGCAACGACCTCGAAAGAATGTGCTCGCGAAGAAGGAGAGGACCCCGTACGGGGCGACGTCTCGATAAGAGACTCACAGAGAAATAAATTCACCCCCGTGCCCACCCCCTCCTGGGTCGGTCCGGGTCTCCCTGTCCGTCGTTTCTGTCGTTTTATCCGTGATCTTTCTTATTTCTTTCTCGAGCATCTTCTCTACAAGACCGTTTCCATTATATTAATTAGTAAAAAAGGTCCTTGAGGCGTGACTCGATTGCCGGCAGTTAAAATTAAAAGGAGCCGAACCCGAGACTTACGCCCGAGCAATTTTCCGCTTTTTAGGACGTCTCGGCACATTCATGCAGTGGCGGACAAAAGCGTCTGGAAAATGTAACATTTCACATACAAACAATTATAACCAAACTGCGGACTTCACGCATTTATGACAGTAATTAATAGAAGCACAAAACTGTAAAGTTATTAAGCGAATTTACATTCCATTTAAAACAAGAACGAGTAGATGCAATTAAATGCAGCAGACAGATTATGTTTGTATAAGTAAGCAATAATTTTTTTACTGCTTTTGAGTTCTCAAACAATTGACAAAAATTCTGAAATAATTGTTGGAACGTCATTTTTTGGGAGCATTAATGTAAAAAAATACAAATACTAGGAAGAAATAAATTCAAAGGTGGAATTTCGCTCAGGTTGGCCACGGAGGATCAAAATCATGAAAGAAAGAAATGTCTGCGTGGTTCTTGTTCCGTGCAATTGATGGAAACAATTGTTATTTTGCATAAAGAGTATCGCACGGTGACAATATTTTTGTTCGCCACTGTACAGCCCCGCCTCTCCTATTGGCAGCAGCCTCTTCCGTTGTGTTTCGAAGAGCGGCTCTTCACCGGGCATAATATCACGGCCGACAATGCGTGTCCCCGTTCGATTCACGCCTTTAAGTAACGATAATAAATGGCCGCGATTAATTGAATAATGGAAAGAGAGTAATGAGCCGGCGCGCAGGTCGGTCGGGGGATGGTTTTCACTTTGGAACAGTGGCAAGTGCGATCAGGGCCAGTGTATAGCTACCCCAGTTACCGTACCCCCGAGCAGCCGCAATATTTTTCGCGTCCATTAAGCGCGAGCCAGCGCGGCGGCTAGGCGGTAGTTTTTAAGTGGAGGGTGGAAAGGAGAGAAAAAAAAGAAAATGTCTTACAACCGTAACCCTCCGCCCTTCTCTCTTTTCTCCCTCGTCCCGTGGCCCCCATCGTCTTCGGCTTCCGTTTTCGGTTCGTTCCCGTAACCGCAGTTCGGTCGGCCCCCTCTCCTCTCGCGTGTTTCTTATTTCAAGCGTCGTTAGTTAAGATAAATTCGTCGGGAGTTATTACGGATTATTGTAGTCGGGCAAATTGCGTTCGTCGAATTACAATGCCCTGCCCCGTATAAATTGGCGCGCCGTTCGAACGTGGCGAACGAGCTCATTACGTTTCGCCTCTCTCGATATCGGTCTGACGCGTCGCCGATATCGGCCGCCCCCCGTTTCGGCGAATCCGTGGGGCGCGGTGCTTTAATCAGGGGTAATAAGGTCGGGAGGATGAACAAAAAAATAATAGAGAAAGAAACGCGTGTGCAGGATATCGGTAGGAGGGCCCGATTTAAAATTCGCGTTGCGCGTCGAGCCGTGTAACAATCTCGAGAAATCAGGGGGCTGCTCCCGGGAGAGAAATAATTTACAGTCGAAATTCCCCGCGGCGGATTCACCGGTAATTATATCGCACTGGAAATTAGTATCTTCCACATTCTTGGCGAGAACGTTGCCGCTTCAAACTTTAATTACGGATTAAAGGTGTGTCGGCGGTTCCGGTGGATCTCGTATCAGGAGAGAGAGAGAAGCGGATGAGAGGCGGAGGATGAGGAAGAGGAGGAGGAGGAGGAGGAGGATGGGGGTTGAAAAGAGGAAAAAGACTACGAGACTCCCTCGTGAGAAGAGAGGAGGGAGGAGCGAAAAAACCGAACAGAAGGAAAACAGTCGGAGAACCGTGGAAACTTGGGAATCACGATAATCACGTCACATTCTCACGGTGCGTCAGCGCGAAGATAATTAATTGGAAATTAGCGGCACGGGGGCGCCGAGGGGTTAATCTGATATAAGTCACACAGCGAAACCTCGCAACAGGCCCTCTCTCGCTCTCGGTCCTGCGTCCCTTGCCGGGACGAACAGAGCTGTGCGAGAGCGAGCACGCGAACGAAAGGGGACAAGCTGGAAGTGGAAGAAGAGGGAAGCCTGAAAAGTTTTGAAATTCCGGGCGTGAGCAGAGGAATTGATTACGCAGCGGCGTGGCTCGCGATAAATGGTAGTTAACGGAACCCCTGCCTCGGGTAGATAGCGACGCCCCCCGCACACCCACCCGACAGCCTAGCCAGCTCGTGCACGAATTCTTTACAACTGTTTGCCGCTCGAGGTTGCGCCTTGCATCCCCTGGACGAGATAGAACACGCAGGAGCCTCGCATTACTTCCCCCGCAACCTCCCCGCCCCCTTATTTCTATGACAAGAGTCATCGCTGTTGAATACCAGCATCTTCTTTTGTCGCGGACCACTTCAGACGTCGCTTCCTAGCCAGCCTGAAGCATCGAGGACGTTGATTGTGATTAGGCTGTCACTGGCTATGATCCTGGGGAGGCATTCAAGAGCAAACCTCTGACGCGAGCTCTTTGTGGTGCGGCTCGCTCGTTTTTCCTTGGACACTCGCCGCTTGCGTTGTATTGCGCTGAAATGAAGTGAATATGGTAGATACGCTTTAAGTACATGGCTAGTTTGATATTCAAGTGTTTAGGTTAATCGTGGGTGTAGATGGCCCCACGGGGCACTGCTTCTGGCTCTTTAGGAGCCACGAGGTATGAAAAGGGGCGTGGCTCTGAGTACGGTGTGCACATTAGGAGAAAGGTAGGTCTGCTACATTTTTTTTGTTCATATGAAAATGAATTCTTTGAAAATAAATATCCACTAAGACACATTTGAATGAGCAGAATAATCAGTCTATTACAAAACATTTGGAAAATAGCACTTAAGATTAAAATGAACCGTACGTTTGCAATAAAGAAAAAGTACAAATCAGCAATCGGAAGTTCCCATTAGCGATGTCCATGGAGAGTAAGCGTTCTAGCAGTAGAAATCCACTCGTATAATGTCTCGGGAAGTGCATTTCGAATCAGGAATGCGCGCGCACTTTTCCCGATTAAGCGGGAAACGATCGGATGCAGAGGTTCCGTAGTGTCGTTCATTAGTAACGAAGGAAGAAGTCAAAGTAAAGAGAGGAGGTGGGCGGAGTCTGCACGATGGGCGCGCAGGTAATGGTCCTAATCCCAACGTAATTACTCTCGTAATTGCACAAATTCAATTTGTATGGACCCCCCACTTCCGGTCTAACCCATATATCTCCCGGTCGCGACTGCACACCTACCTGTTCGCATCGTCTCCGTTGGATTTCCAAATCATAGGTTTCGCAGAGCAAGAAGCCTAATGGAAAAGTGGAGCCCTCGATGCTGGATGAATTAAGATGGCGAAGTACGAAGAGGTTTGAAAATGGCGGACAGCAGAGAGGGTGGAGGTCATTAATGGACACCGAGAATGCGGTTTCAATTATTGTCGGCTCGGGGAACGTTCCCATTCACGATACACTCTCCAGTACCATGAGAATTGCTCGCGTAGCTCACGACCGCTCTGCCGGTGCGTTCGATTTCGCATGACCCGTAGTTTTCACCGGATGATCCCAGCTCGAACGGCTTCGATTACAGCGGAGGATTAGCTTAATTTGCCCAGGAAATTCCAATTCAACGCAACACGTTCGTGGTTGCACTTTAGAACTCTTAAATGACGGTCGCCCACGTTTAGATCACTCGTTTACTCAACGTTTAGTTTCAGCTACCCATTGAGTAATTTTGTTCTATGATTCTTTACCCTAGTCACTCATCTTTCAACGTTACAGGAAGAATTTTCGAAACAAGATAAGAAACAGAAATTTGATTTAATTCTAGAATGATATAAATGTCTTGTTAATAAGTTTGCGATGGTTCCTAATTATCTCAAAAGAGACTGAGGGAGTTTTGGATTTACTCAAAATATAAACATTTAATCAACGAAACACAAAACGATCCAGAAGTAATCTTTGGGGGCTGTTTTCACTCTATTGTTATGAACGATTGTTTATACGACACTGTTTATATTTTTGATGATGGTCCGAGAACTGATATTTCCAGATATTTGCAATAAATATTTGCATCTCTAATAAAGATTCACGTCGGTTGTATCAAGTATTATAAACAAATGCGAATAAAAAAAGAGTTGCAACGAATATTTCGAGGAGAATGGCGTTACAGAAACAGTTCTCGATTTCTGCTCACGAAGGTGTCCGTAGCAGATGGAGCAAACACATAATTAAAAAGCGTTGCACGGAGCCGGTCGAATGAATGTGGAACGGTAACTGCGAGAAGTATGACGTCAGGAGAAAATATTGAAAGAGTAGGGAAAAATTTTTTCCTGTTCCGTAGCTCCACATTATTACCGTCATCCAGGGTTGGCGTGGTTCCAGAAGTGCTGTAACGAAAACCATCCAAGAGTCACGATTTCCGGCGCTCGGTCGACTTTCCCCACTGAGAAACGAAATAATTGGCGGGTGGTAGAAATCAGGACGCGGTGGAGAGGGTAAGTATGGCCTATTTATTAGAGGGCTCTAGTAGATGGCAATCTATGAGCGGGTTAATCGTGCATCGAACGTTCCGCCCGATTCTGTCGCGACAATCCAATACCCACTGAATTTCGGTCAGGTTGTCACTCTGAGACGAAGAAAGTACGAAGAATCGTTCAGAGTTCGCAGAATCACGTGAAAAAATTTGATGCTTCGATTTCCTTCCGCGTCAGTACCCTCAAAAGTAGTCAGGACTCATTGCTCAGAACAGTTCTGGAAATCCTGTGAAACACTGTTCAGGACTCTCATCGTTTCTCGTTTTATTGCTTCGACGTCATCCATAACCAATTCAACGTCCTCCTACAACGTCCTCCTTGCATGACGTTTATTATCTTTGGAAATAAATAAAAGTCACTCTGGACTAAGTTAGGTGAATGTTCAGAGTGATCAAGAACGATCACGTTAAAATATACGGGAAACTCACGCGCGAGAGTCGACGTGTAAGTCGGTGTGAGAATAGATCGAATTTCCTTTCATTGCCTTCCTTCTCAAACGTTTTCATGCATTTATAAATGATTGCTACTTGCATTAGAATTTATTTTACAGTTGTAGTGATTTGGTTTTCTTTGTCGTTTATAATTTCTTAGAAGACGAAGGAGGTTTATATTCACTGAACGTGGTTGTGTGAACATGGTTTTATTAAATTTCTTGCTTTAAGCGACTCGTTTGTCTCGGGCTGGAGAAACTTGCTTTGTTTATAGATAAGACTGTGAATATTATTTCTCGGGTGAACAGATCGCCGCAGCGTTACTGTTAAAAAAATCATTCCGCGAACTTTCCGAACAGAGTAGTATTTTTCAGCGTTTCAGGCGGCCTCGACCTGCCGGGTAGAAAACTTTCGATTAAATTACGAGATTCTAATTCGCCGGTGGAAGAAAGTTCCCGCCGCGGGAACGCCATTAAAACTCCGTCGTGTTCCGCGCGTCGGCGACGTTTCAGACACGCGTGTGTAACCGTGATTACGAGCCGCGGAGGCGTATTCGCGGAGAATGACGGGTCTTCCCTCATAACTCGCCTAACGCGGCCCAACGGACGCGTAATGGACAATACAGATCCGATAATTAATGGCAACTATTAGCTGGCACAGATACCGACACGCCCGGCCCGTGTCCGCCGCCGGAGAAAAATCGAAGGGTCTTAGTCCTTACATAATGCAGTTAGGTGGACAAAGGCCGCTCGTTCTCAGAAGTTGATAGAGGATAGACCCTTTGTTAGCGGATCCCTTTCGCTACGCTATACTCCCTCGTAATATTTCTTTGGAATATATTGTGTTTTTTCTTTCATAAGCATGATCGCATCCCGCAGGTCCAGACTTTGTTGTTCGCGTATATTTCGATTGAGGAAACGGTTGCCGGTGCGACGAGCATATGGAAACGACTAATAACGATTAATAACAATTTATCGTCGGCGAAATTAATTCGCCTCATAATTAAAATTCAAGCTTTGTGGGACGAGATTGAATTGATGCGGGCTTACCGTGGCCGATTCCAGCCGGATATTACCGGCTTTCATAAATATCGAACGGAGCGCCGCCGCGGTCATTGGAAACGATTTAAAAAACCAACAGGCGAACATGCTTTTATCAATATTTCATGACCGTCATACGCCGATTGGAAAACCATTCTGCTAAAAAGCGGCTCGACGGTCTACGCGGAATGCAAAAACGGCAACGAGTCGGATAAATAACCTCCTTTGAACGGGCGAAAGGGTTGAAAACACTTTTTTTATTGGCTATCTTAATACAATCGAGTAGCACAAACGTTTGTTGCAATGTGTTTATTTTGCTCAAGCTTCATTCATAATTGTATTACTAAATAATAACTGCAAGAAGACAAGTCAAGGCATTCAGCACAAAATAGATTAATAGATATTGAAGTAGTATGCAAATATATACTACAGAATTACTAGACTATAAAACATGTTTGTCTACCCTGAATTGAAATACTAAATCCAAGCTGACTAGTGTGTTAAACACCTGGCCTGCTAAACTATTATACTCTAAATCCTCTAATGCCTTCAAGGTATTTAGGCATCTGTTCCTAAAGGCCCTTTATTTGTAAGGCACATAATGCCTCAGATTATTTTACACGTACAGAAGATCAAGAATCTTGTATTACAGGACCTGCACATTCTATCTTTGCCATTGACTTCTGTGGCCTAATATAACAAATTGTTTATTTAAAGTCCACATTAGAACCAGTCAATGAATTACTATTTATTAAATGATTATATTCAAGTTTTGAATATATATCATAAAATAATATCATTATTTACACTAGAATGAGAAGTTTATATTTAATTTTGGTGATAAACACCGATGAGTAACCTGCGGTTATGTATGCAATTTGCACCATTTATTTCCCGATAATCATGTTCCAATAATGAATACTGTCTTGCACTAAAAGGTCTGGTCTGGTCACGAAAATTTTTCATAATTCTACGTAATTAGCCACAATTCAAATCGAGCATATTGTTCCATATTTGGTGGTGCACAAACGTCAATTAAACTAAACTTGGCAAAGTGATAGATTCGCGCGGCACAATAGCAAAGTTTACTGATACGTTTAATGAAATGGTATATAATGAATACGTATTGTGCGAGTGGCCCGGTATTGTTTATTACAGAATGCGGCGCGTTGATTTCGAGTTTCGGGAGGTAAATTCGAGAACGCGTCCTGGCCTCGATCCAACGTTATTGTCCCGTGGATCGATCGGGGGCAGGGTGGGGGGGGCAGAAGCTATGCAAGGAGCCCGGGAGCCACCAATTCGCAAAAGTACAATCCACGGAAGGCAGAGGGTATCCAGTCTTCATGGACAAATGGGCACGGCGTTCGCGAACGAAGTTCGAAATATCGCTTCGGTCCCCAGCTCGGTTCTACAGTCCTCGAGCCCCGTACTCGCAATTACGTGTTCGACCTTTGCCCCATTCCAATCCATTAAGTCACGAAGGGGCTTGTGCGAATACGAACCGCGTTTCGAGTCTCGCAGCTCGCCTTCCTGCCAGCGAGCATATGTCTCGAGCTTGTACCGAAAACTAGACATTGTCGACCGGCTGTGTGACGTATTGCGCGTAAACGCGTGATTAATCGGCCGTGTTTACGGTACGTTCGGAAAATTGAGCGATCGCGCTACTCGCGATTCGCCGCGACAGGGAACACACAGTCGAATATTCGCGCTACACGATCCAAATTGAAACCCTGTACCCCGGGATCCTACAAATTAAAAGCAAATCCCCAAATGGAAATATATGTACCCAATATGAAAAACAATTTCCGACGAACGCGCGAAATACGCCAGATATTTTTTAGAAACTTACTTGGCTGTGTGCGCGATGTGGACTTTATGTAGTTGTAGCGAGTATCGAACAATGTGATAAACGCGCTTCGTAACGTGAAATGAAATATTTTCAATTTGTTTAACTTTGTCAGATCTTTAGAAACGAGCTTGAGAGTCGGTAAGTAATGTACATGAAGTGTAATAAATGCGAGGTGCAGTCAGAAATTATTTCGAAATTTGATTGAAACTGGTATCTCTGGTACAACAAATAATATTTTACATATTTAGCTGAATTTTGAACAAGTGCTACTGCTTGAAGATTATGTTTCCTTTTCAAATAAATTTCAAATACATAGTCAAAGAAGCAGACGAATAGAGCGACAGGTTTGTTAACAAGGAATCGTATTATTGAATCAATCGTTTGGAGTACACTCGAAGGGAAGATAAGTCGTAGTCCCCGTGCAGCTGATCCAAGCTCTCTGTCATCTAACTTCGCTCATATACAACGGTTTCGGCTAATTGAATAGCCGCTCGTGATGCTGTATAGTGGTCTTAAGAGCCGAGCGAACATGTGTGCGATGTCAGCTGGTTACCGATGTCGGGATGAAGACTCTCGCCGCGCATAATCCTCGCGGATATACGTGAACGGATAGAGGAACAGAATCGAACGACGATTCGAGCGATCATCAATTACACGGGGACCGAGTCCGGTTCTCCCTCCTGCGTAAGCCGTACGTCGGCCCCGTAATCGATGCAATATTAATAAACCACGATTAGCATGTGCGAAAAATGGATCGCGCGCCGATCACGCGTGTGATTAATGATCCCGCGCCAGCCACGCATGCACCTACCAGTTCGAACGCGCGCGTCCGCCGCGCTTTCGGAATCCAGTGAATCGTCGAATCGTAAAATTAATAAATGACTCTGATCGACGTGAACCGATACTGGTAACCGATCATGGCCGGACTGTACCCCGCTTAATTTAGAACTGCGAATTAATATCGATCCGCACACGGCCACCGTTCCCTCTCTCTCTTTCTCTCTTTCTCCTCCTTTCTCAGTTGCCAGCCTGTCCGCCGATCATTATTCAATTGACAGTTTTTGCTTGCGACTCCGGGCACGACGACCGTCTCAGTACTCGTTCGCGAATAAACATATCATTACAGATATATTAGGTCCGGTACTACCAATGATGGAATGCCTGCAGTCGAACCTCGGACAAGACATTTCTATTCGGGGACAAGTTTCTCGGATTTTTCTGTCTACGCGTAGGCCACACGCGGATTTTACCCCAGAGCGACTTCATGTCGCCTCTGGTTATACTGTCTTGTTGCTCCTTGAACATATCTTGGAACTCGTTTCGCCCTGTTTTTTTCATATACAGCATTTTATTCTGCGCGAAATGTCGACGGAAATAATTGCAACCAGTAGTTTATACAGTCTGAAGCAATTTTAAATGAATAAATGTCGTAACACGAATATTGCTCAATTTTTAACTAATGCAGTCTTGAAAGATATTTTTAATACTCCATCCTCATTGTCGTTATTGTCATCTTCATTACATTGTTAATAATTATTTTACCGGGTAGAAACATTTAATCTGACTGCATCAAGAAGTATAATGTATGACTGAACGAATGTCTACTATTTTCTACAATCATTAAATGATATTACATATGATATTTTACATCAAGAACATTTTGATTACGAATAATTCTTTTGAACGTACGCGGAATATTAATTAATTTACTAACTGGAATTAAACAGACTAAAAATTGGTTTTTAAAAATCGCACAAAATATAAATAAATTTAATCTTGTTACTTTTATAATGCAATACACATCAAGTCACTTTTGATGGTCGGTAGGTTTAGTGTTGAATATAAAAATGATTGAAGTGTTGAATTGAGTGAATGTTCGCAACACGTTCAAAGATCTGGTCGTCTCAAGTATTCGAAATACGCGCACGTGGAGTCTACCCTGAGCAATTTAGCGACCGTCTGTAATTCTCGATCATCGAACGAAGGAAACGCATTACCCAAAATTTCACGCGCATAACGAGAACGTGAGAAATGTCGGTGGCGTGGAATGCGGGGTGAAGGAGGAAGGGGTGCGGTCGAGTACGGGGGTCGAAATGACGAATCCGTGACAATCAATTATCGGGGATGGACAGCAGAGTATTTCGGCAGATATGTCTCTAATCCGGGGATTCGAGAACCGATGCAATATTAATAACTGGCGATTAGCGTGCCCGCCAAAATATACGGTCCTATTATTCGGGCCGTAGCGGGGATAAACAAGATTCCCGGCTCTCTTTCTGCACTTGGGGCCACAGATCCCCTGTGGATCCCCGCAGGCTCGTGGTGGCAGATGCGTGGGTGGGGCGACGAATATCGAGCACGCACACACGCGTAGAGTGGCTGCAAAAAGTGTCAGAACACTAAATTTCCGATTTTCCGAAAATTGTCGATGCTTAATCCTTATGTCGATACCCGAAATTCTCTGCGACGTTTAATAACGGTGCAGGGATATAACCTGTATCGCTTTAGCACGGACTTTCACCTCGAATGCGAAGCAATTTGTAATTAGTAGACTGCGGATTTTAGGCATTTATGATAAAAATGACTATGCACAATTTAAAGCAGTAGTCGTATTAATGAGATTTAAGGACATTCGTTTCAGTTTAATAAGATAATTAAAAGATGACAAAATTTTTTATTTGGCACCATAAAATTTTTTATTTGGTACATTGTTTACAAAAACAATAAAAAATTTCTTCGACGATTGCATTTACCATTGATTTAAAGATTGTTAGAATTGTTTTATTCAGCTTTGAATGTGAAAGTTTCAGCTTCATCAAAAATGCTACATATTGAAAAGTCTCTGCAAGCACTGTGAAAATTATTTTACGATTAAATCTACTATGAATCTTGAAGATTGAAGCTTTACCTTTGCAACAATCTCTCAAAACTTATTTGCAGTTTCTAATTTAATACTTTATAAAACGCTGTACAAAAATAATAACTGAGTGCAGTTGTGCTTACATTTAAAAGTTATTTTAGCGTAAATTCGTTAGTTTCTGCAAGCGGCTCAAATAATTTGATCACCCACTTTCAGTCGGTTCGCAGAGACCTAAGTAGGGATCACGAAGGCCGCGAAGAACAAGAAGAGAAACAAAACGAAGGATCAGGGGAGGAGAAAGAAACAAACCACGAAAAGAGAACCTGCTGTCCGGACCTCCCGCTCCTCGCAAGTTCCGCCGATTTTTTCTCAGCACTGTTCGAAGCATGTCTGTAATGATCGAGACGGGCACCTACGGGGCATGCAGAATCGTCTTGACAGCCTGAAAATAAATTTCGTGTTGGCCCCTCTTTTCGCTAAGCCGGTAGACAGCCGAGAGCGTCGTTGCAATGCGATGCACTTGCTTATGGTGTTCGAGTCCATTTCAATTTCAACCAGCCCCGAGCTATCGACCACTCGACGACGTGTACTTTAAATCCTGGCGAGGACGTTACGTGGAACATTAAAAATCTACCGATGCATTTCATGCGATGAAGGTGTATATTATGGTAGCGCAAAGTTGCAACGGGCCCGGATTAGCGTTCGTTTAATGTGTCAGTGTGATTGCGCCGGTTTCTAATGAAGATCGCTGCGATATTGGAGAAACTTTAGAACCCTTATTCCGCGAAGACACGACACCGCGGAACTTTAATAATAATAATTATACACGGCGACGCAATTTAGCTGTCGAAAGAGCTGATCGTCAACGACTGGAATTACATAACTAATAATTTTCTCTTCATCCTGTTCCTGAATAGATTGTACATTTTCCGTGGCCAAATGTTAGGTATGCATAACGAAATAACGTTTTTTAAATGAATGACTTTTAATTAACTTTTTCCTTGGACCATACGACCTAGATTTTTTCAGAAATCGGAACTGAAAATTTTGAAACAAAAATACTAATAGGATTCCAATAGGTTATTTATATGCACAATGAACTCGACAAAATCGTGTGTTGGTGAGTCGATGGTCCAGCCAGCTAACGCTGCTCCTACGCGTGACGACAGAACCTCCGGATCGAGGACTGCCCACTCCTTTAACGAGGCCTACCGAATACGATTCGCCGACGCGAAGACCATCGGGAATGCGTGGAGGGGACCGCACCCAATTCGCGGCGAACGAGAAAAAAGAACAGCTGAGAAACGAGCAAGTTCCGGACGTGTGTACGCACCGGCATGGCATAACGGTGGGTCCGCTCGCGCAGAAACGATTGATCGTTACGCGGTCAGTTTCGTGCGAGGCTTCGCAGTTGGTCGTTGGAAAAAAAAATAGAGTGCGAAAGTAATTATAGCCAGTCCAGCGGGCAACGGAGAAAGCAGAGTGACAGGGAAAGAAAGAGAGAGAAAGAGAGGAATGGTTGGAGAAGGACAGGGGGTGGGTCGCAGAGCGCAAGGAACGAGAGAAGGTAGAGGTCGGATGCGGTGGGGGTGTTTCTGGCGTTAGGGTTGCGCGAAAGGTGGAGGATACAGACTGGCAAAGGGTGGCTGGCTGAAGGGCTGGAGGGGTGGAGCTGGTATGAGCGGCTAGTGTCAACACTCGCTCACTTTGTGGAGCCGGGAACTCGGTGGAAAGCGGGTACCGCGCGCGATATTAACGTTTTCTCCCCTATCGTCGAAAATCCGAGCCCCTCCTCCGTGCAGACCGCCACCAAGGCCGTGGCCACGAACGACCACTTAAATAAACAGCCGGCGCGTTTTATTTGATATTTTACACATGACTCGTTCGGAAATGAAATAACTCCGTCGCGATACCGTTTATCGAACGTCGTCGCGCGCACTGTCCGCACGCATATTACGCGCCGCGCACGCTGGAACAAGCGGACTACTCATCTCAAACATAGCGCTCCTCTCTTTGACGTCTACTCGATTCTTTTTATGCTTGCGCCCTTAGGCGAGCGGCACAGCGAGGCAAGTTGTTTTAAAGCGACAGACAAGGATCGAGGGTCGCGGAGCATCGACGCACGGTTACGTCACCGCGGATCCGTTTGTTGACGTGTCAACCGGTGGAACAAGGGGATGGTAACGAGACGACGTCTGTTTGCAGACCGACGACTCGTCTGCGACTCTCTACTTCCCTTCGTCGAGAACATTAACGTCGCTCGCGGAAATTTTTGACGTGTCGTGTACGCCGGGAATAATGTTACCGCTTTGTCTTCGACGAAACATTAGTTTGCAAAGCGCACGCTTGCTGCGACGTGGTCGCGCGTCTTTTGAAGAACGGGGGTGTACTCGGACGAGTGTTTCCGATTCTGGGAAGAGAAAGGACTGGCCTGACACTGCAAGCTGAAAAGAATTTTTTTTTAAAGCTGTAGACCACTCCTTTCGTTTTCGAAAGTAAACAAACGTTTTGGGAAGTGATCCATAACTTCGATAGTTTAATTGAAAATTCATCGAGATATTTCAGATGCAATTTTACGAGGCTGTTGTTTCGAATGACCATCGAGAATGTAGAAGTATGGTTGCAGGATGATCGGCACGTGGTCAAAGCGTGCCAGAGCCGCCTTCTGTTTGGCCAGGAGAAACGAGATATCAAAAGGAGGTGCACGCATTGCGAACGGCCGTTAGACGGTCAATTTCCGTCGCATTGATTGGCGGTAGCAAGGCGGGAAAACGCTATATCACCGTCTGGGATGACGGTGCAGTGTAGAGAGTGCAATTTACTGCAAACGCACGCGGCTTAAACCGATGATAAACGAGCTGGCTTGACCGAGGGAAAGAAGCGAGAGCGGGAATGACTTTTCGACGATTTCTACTCGCGTATCGCTTTAGATTACCGTTCCCGAGGCGGGATTGGAAAGCTTCGTTCTTTACGAGCCGCGCCGGCTGAAAAGCTGGCTATAATTAATCGGCTTAAATGCTTGAAATATGATCCGTTTCCTTCGAAATGCTTGATTCAATCAGCTCGAACCAACGGTTCGAACGGGAGAGAGCCTGTCTTCGAGAGGAAAACAGAAAACACGCGGAAACTGTTACAAATACTTAAGCTCTGTTTCGTCGAAGCTGTCGTGACCGCGCGATCCGAGTCCGGTGAACAATCAATCGAACCACCGAACACGCGGCCACAGATAGACCCCTTTCACACGGTCCGCTGGCTAGACGGGAGACAGGCGAGAAATATACTATGCCATGGGAGACAATCTGTCGGTTACCTAGTCGACCGTATAGAAGAAATTATGGCACTGCGTTAACCGGTCTGACGGAATCATGGAAATGCATTAGAAACGGGTATTGATATTTGTAACACACGGATCCTGGTAAACAAAGCCTAGAATCGCATAGTTCATGGCGCATGTCGTCGTGCGAAATTCGAAAACAAGAATATGCAACTAAGCTATCTACTTCGCAGATCTAATTTATCAAGTTAGTTCACCAGTTCGTTCATTTTTTAATTACATGCACGATTCATCTTGACCATTCATTGTTCAACACACCGCTTTTAATCCTCAGGGCATAATTTCATTTATCATTTTTACATACTGTAAAAAGATTGATCCCTTACTGTTTGCGTTGTGCGATGTACCTCTCTGAACTAAGACGTCTCAACGAAAAAAATAATATCTTCTTACATGCAATTATTTCTGACGAAGATATTCTTCCTCCGACTAATACAGTCAGATAGAGAAACCACGGAGAACAACGAGCTTAAGTGAAGACTCGGTTCGACTAGGAAGCCGATGAGGTATCTTCTATGAGCTTTCCGCTCACGCACTTAATACGCGGCACTCTTGACCCAACTTCGCCGAGGTTAACCAGGGGTGGCGTTTATTAAACGTTTCGCGCGGATGCGTTATATCCTCGGATGATTCCGCAGCCAGCAACATCCAATTACGCGGCGTAATTTCTTGTTCGAGCTCGAGGCGGGCAAACCGTCGACTGAAACTACGGTACGCGAAAATCTGCCGTAAATATAAATTCTCCTTTCAAAGTCGCCGCAAAATGGAGTGGCAAGCGCGCGGCCCGGAAAAATTGAAAAATATATCAAAGCGTCTGTCCGCGAGTTGAAGCATAAATTTCCCGTGGATATTTGCATAGGTGGAGGCGTGAGCGTGAGCGGGAGCGAGCACGCAGCAGCAGTGGCAACGTGCGTTTTCTGTAGGCGCGGCGAGGTGAGGCGAGGTGAGGCGAGACGAGGCAAGGTGAGACGAGGCGAGGCAAAAGGGCTGCCGGGTCGGCCGACACGGTCAAAGAAGACGAAATTAAATTAATATAATCTCTACCGGCAGCAGCCGCGCATTCGCCGCGGCAGAGGCAACAAATTATAATGCCATAATTGAAAATGTTCTGTACTGCGTGCGGAGCGCGGCACGATGCCTTCGTGCCCGGCGTGGCACGAAAATTTCAATTTCCCGGTCCTCGTAAATCTGAGGTGAAGTAATTATTGTATTCCGCCGACGCTTTCTTAGACCATTCACACCCCCGACCACTTTCCCTCCGTCCGCGTCCGCCTGCGGAGAAAAGCATTTTGCGCGTCAGCTCGACGACCATGGGCGTAACTGCCGCGGCTAGGCTCTCTCTTCCTGCTGCCAACCCCTTTCTCCGCAAAACCACCCCCACCATTAACGAGTTACTACGCACTTCAAAATTCGAGATTTCTAGGTTTGATGGCCCCCTGTACTTTTACCTAATGGAAAATAATGCCTTGTCCGCCGTCGCGTGGAAATTGCGAGGGAAATCCAGCAGCGTCGCGAAGCATTACAACACCATTTAACCTCTTGACTTCACACTGAAACAATTCTTTGTTCTTCCCTCTAAAACATTACTAAATCTCTCGCTTTGTACATTACTCGTGCACTATTATGCCGATTTAGAATTTTAAAAGAAAAATATGTGCAAAAAATTTTTAATGTTGTGGCTCTAAAATTATCTATACGTTGTCTAAACAAGGACTACAAGACCATTAACAAATTCTTCAAGGTTTATACTTTTCCCACGTCGAATATATGAATAGTTACAATGGTAGACAATTCATTAATTTGAACACCACTGAAGAATTTCTGAACAAGATCAGGCTACCTTGAATAACATATAACATAGAAATCGTATAAAGCCGTAGCTACAATACTAGACGCTCGAATAAGGGTGCTATTATAGTGGAGCGGCGATCATCGATGATAGCGGCGCGACTAAAACAAAATAATCTAATGAAATGCAACTGTATATATGTATATAGTGGATCGGTCCAATACATTGTTTCTTTTTTCACTGTGTTGCTCACCGCGCCGCTATAACCACGCACTAAAATACCGCACTAAAATCGTCGCTTGATCGTAAGTAAAATCCATCAACATTTAATCCAGTCTCCATCCGAACGAGCACCGTCAGATAGATAAACCCACATAATACCGTGTTCGATCCTACTCCCATTGCTCGATAAGGATTCTGTACAGGTCTGCGAACATTGAAGCGTTTCTCGCGGGGCGCGAAACGCGTCGCGAATCCATTCGCGTCGGTGTCGTTCGTAGGACACCGCGACCCCATCGTCGGCCTCGACAGCGAGTTTACCGTCTCGGCGGGATGGTTATTTGTTGAGAGCAGACAGCTTTCACAAGTTCCGCCGCGTTTAATTTCATAATGAGTTTTAACGATACCACGCTGCCATTGAAGCGGCGTGTAAACCGACGCGTGACTCCTTCAGAGCGTTGCCTCGGTCTCGGGCTGAAAGCGGGCCGCCGGTATGAGCACGATGCTGGAAAAATACGCGAATATACGGGGAGGATTAAAAAGGATGCGTGGGCGAAAAAAAGCGGAAGCGGGGTTTGGAAAAAGAGAGGTGGTGGAAGAATCGCGGCGAAGATAAGGAAATATTCCGCGGCTTTGCATTCAGCTATTCCCGAGCTCTCGCTCCATCTGTCCTTCAATCTTTTTCTGTCGTTTTGTAGTCGGTTCTCGCGTAATACCGGTCCCCGGTTGATCAACAACCGGCGCAAGACGCAGGCACGGTATTACGCCAATGAATTCTCTCCGCTTTCGAGAGTACAACTCTGTTGAAAGTTTCCCTGCGCCACTCCCTGCCTACTCCGCTGCTGCTGCCATGCCGCTGCCCCTCTCGCCGATTAAGCAAATTAAATTTCTCCGGGAAATGGCAACGAAGAAATCACGGGCCGTGCCTTCGTCCCTGCGCGTTTTAACGTCGTTAGTGCAGGCACCACGCGTTCGTTGTATCGAACCGCGCCGGCCCGACCCGACTCGGCCCGGCCCGTTCAGCACCATCGTTCCGAACAGCCGTTCAACGAAGACGGAGAAACGTGTGCCGAAGGATGGGGAACGCGGACCAAACTTGCCTTTTATTCGAAACTTTCCTACCACCCGTCTACCTTCCATTATCGCCTATGCTATCGGTTTCTATGGGAATATGTGAACGCTCTTCATTCGGACCCGACATTTTCCTATACCCGCACCCAGCGCAGATCAAATTATTTTTTAATGTGCTGAGTATCGTTCCAGCCTAGTTTAGGCGAGGGTGAACTTCTAGATTAGCTCCTTGCACTCGAAAACTTTTAATTTCTTTTGGGAAATATTATAATGAGTTAGAAACATTTATTGATTAAGAATTTAGAGGGCATATATTCCAATAATTGTTATTATTCATATGCTATTTTCTAAATGTTACATTTAGGGATAAGAAGCTTATAGATTGCAAGTGTAGAACATTTTCTTCATAGTCATCTCGGAGATGATGTACATGTTACTATCTACTTTTATTAATGTGTAGATTCATTACTTTTCTGTACACCTTGAACCTGAAATTATACAATTTTATTTACTATATCGCATTCTTTGAGAATACAATTAGCAATTAATTAATTGGTTATCGACCGTAATTTATCTTCAGGATATTACAAATTTTTATTCGTGGCGCAAAGGTTGATGAGTCCTTACTGATGGGTCCTCTAGCGGGTCTAGGACGAAACACCTCTTTTCTTTTCCTCGTATTAAAAGAGTTTAATAGCTAACGTGGTTCTCGAACCTGAAGATTCAAATCCGAATCCAGCGTTTAGTATTTCACAAATATAGCTAATTGTTGTTGTAAATGATCGAACCTTTGCGCGGCGAATAAAAATGTGTCGTACAATTAACAGTATGAACAAGAAGAAATTAGCTGTTTTCCAGCAACTAAAACAATAAGATGGACAAGTAATAAACCCGTAACAATAGCATAAAACTCTCCGAAATCCTACTTTTATAGGAGCGCCAAGTACCCAGACGCAATTTTTCATTTCTCGCGGACGCGACGAATTGGATTTCATGTCAGGTCGCACTTTTTCGCGACTCACGTCAGCCAAGGATGTCTTTATTCAAAAGCTGCTTGTTCCACGTAAACCCGGAGGTTTATTTGCAAGTGGTTTTAAAAGAGGTACAGGTGTGTCGTGACGTAAAGCCAGTCTCCGGCTGTACCTACATGTGTCGCGCATTTGAACACGTGTAATTTAAATCGCTTATAATTTATACGAGTGACCGGGACTCGCGTGTACGTCTTCATCGACCGACGTGCTCTTATTTAAAGACGAAAATAAAGGCGAAAAAGTGTTCCGTGTTACCTGCAACACGAACAGTTTGCCGGTGTGCAGCGCGGTGCTCCGGCCTGCGCGCTTGCGGACTTGCCACGAATTGATTTATCGATCGTTTTCGCGCGACGGCGTCGGCGTTTACCACAAACATTCGTACACAAATGGGAATATAGGTCGTTGTATCGTGGAAGTCGTAGACAAAGCGGCTCTATCTCCGGCGCGCTCTATTATGCTAGACTTTTGACGACGGACTGATACGCTTCGAATTTCCGCTCGCACAAATTAATAGCTCCGAACCCGGGTTACGCTGTCGAAATCACCGTGCGCCGTACAATCGACAAAACGGTCGGTGTTGTTCGAAGTCTGATCAAAGGGGATCGTTATTAAAGCTATTCGGCGACCGCGGGAAGATACCCGGCGAAAAAATGTCCGCCATCGGGATTCCCTGATTCATAGTGGGAGAAATGCCTGATCTAGGTGGACAAAAGTCTCGTGGAAGGCTTTATAGAATCTCTTCATTTAATATTTCACATTTTATTGTTAAAATATATATTTTGTTTACCACGTTTTTATTAGCTCGCTTTCTTGTTTGTCTGTTTGTTCGGTACAAATCTTGCAACTGATTTCAAACTTGTTTCCCGATGAACTACAGACTCAAAACTTTCCACATAGCTCAGAACTGGATGGCAATGCAATATTGCAAAAAAAAATTTTTTAAAGACTGCGTTTAGGATTTATACACTATTTTTAAATATTTCTTCTCCGTTCCCTACTGAACTACGCGCTCACGCTTCGACTCGTACCCACTCCACGGACCCACTTCGGGCCGCAGGTACTCAGTCTATTTTCGCACGTGGAGGTAAATAATAATAAATAATTTCTACCATCCGTCATTCGATCACACAACCGCTCGCGTTTGTTTTCGATATTCACGCGTGTGAATTACATTGACTTTATTGGTGCATCGAAACCGGTAATTTATAGTAAGCTTAGTGAGTATACACAGTATTAATAAAGAGTGATACAAGTATTTACACAAGACTAAGAAGCAGCAAATAATTATTTAGATAAAAATACATTTTTAAATATACCACGTTTTTAAAAACGAACTAAAAAGTATAATGGATAGTCCTGAAAATTTGTGATTGTGAATTTTTAATAGCTATGAAAATACTTGTAAGAAGCTCGGTTTTTACCACGTTTTTATTAGCTCGCTTTCTTGTTTGTCTGTCTGTTTGTTCGGTGGCAAATTTTG
>CM052341.1:9650818-9738474 GCA_028455595.1 Lasioglossum vierecki
TAAATAATTTTTGTTTTTCATTATCTACGAAGTGGTGAATGATGAACTCGAGCGATTCCTACAATACCTACATAACTGGATGAGTGTCGCAACGCGTGTAAAGCTTGTTTTCATCTGCGTTTTATTCAGAATGTTTGTTGAACAGAGTTTCTACTTTCGATAAATTGACTGGATGATTCGCCCACAATGAAACAGTGACAGGTCTAAACCTGTTGTTCAGTTTCAATGCTTCGTTTCAATGTACATACGAGAGACTTCGGTACAACGCGATTAAAGAAACCGTTCAAAAAAATTGTATACATGTATTTCACGTGGCAGTAAATGTAACGAAAATGTCTAAAAAATTGTATAAAGAATTATTTAAAAAGACTGTACACTTACTGCCACGGAAGATGCGAGTGTATAGTCTCTGTAAATTTTTTTTGATCGCGTTTGACTTCAATCATTGAAGAAGTATAAACTCCAGTATTCATCTTTCATATTCATATTCATTGTGCAAGATTCATCCGTGATATTCATCCATAGTGAAGAAGTGTAAATTCTCCATTAGAGATTTTTCTGAATTAGTTCAACGATAGTAAATTACATCGCTATTTCGAATTGGACACTCGAATCTATCGAGTGATGCGCAACGAGCATAAAACACGTTTTCTGGTTCTGGTATCGACGTTTGTCGATAGTTGAGACAACAGTTCCGCCTATGATGGAGAGCTTAGTGTTGAGCTTGTGCCCAGGTAATTAGTAACTGTGAAACAGGCTCGATCTTCTCCTTTGGCAGAAATGGAAAACATTTTTCACCTGGGTGGTATATTGTTCAATTCGGTTACAGGACTCTTGAAGCCTGAGACGTTAAGACGATGTAAGTAATTCGAGAGGATCTTAATGAAAATTTCTATATTTATTTCATTCATATAAGGTATGGATTCAACGATTTTATACTTTTACCAAGTATAAAAAAATTGAAGAGATTTGTAAAAGAAAATATTCTCAATGTTTGATCATATTAATTGATACAGGGTGTCCCAAAATTCGTGTACTTCCCGGAAATGGGAGGTTCCTTGGGTCATTTGAAGCGACATTTTCCTTTACAAAAATGACGCCAGCGACTTTGTTTAGGAGTTAACAAAAAACACAGACCAATCAGAGCGCGGCTAGAGCAAACTGAGTCCGGCTCAGCGACAGGTCCCGCTTAGCGTGGCGGCGCCATTGGTCGAGCCAGAATCAATCCGCTGTAGCCGCGCTCTAATTGGTCCGTGTTTTTTGTTAATAACTCATAAACAAAGCCGCAGGCGTCATTTTTGTAAAGGAAAATGTCGCTTCAAATGACCCAAAGAACCTCCCATTTCCGGGAAGTACACGAATTTTGGGACACCCTGTATAATATTGTTACATTCAGCATTGTCGGAAAATATTTGTCATGCGAAACGAGTGGACAGTTCGATGACAGATGTCAGGTGTGTTCGATCAAATACTCGTTTGAACGGAGGTAGTCTTTGCGGCAAGTGTTTATCGCTATTAATTCGGAGACACTTCTGCAAAATGACTCGGCCGGAAGAACAAAGGCTTCAAATGAGTTTATAGAGCGAACAGTCGATACGGTATCGACAAGGTAAAAAGAGACTATTGTCCAGCCGGTTTACGAGCGGTCGGCAGACGGAGCACGTGCTGGAAGGAAAGGCGCGACGACAAATTCAATTTCGCGGAATTAGCTGCCGGTACATGCAAATTGGCACGAAATGAACTCGGTTATATTGTATTAGGCGTCCAGCTGGAATTTCGAAGGGAAAACAGAGTAACGGGTGCGCGCGGGGATGAGATAATTGAGGACTGAGACATGCAGATTCGCTAATGAGAGGGCTTGTGTGGCCGAATGCCGGTAGCGCGGTGCCTTTCTCCTTGTTTCTTCTCCTTTTAACCGGTCTTCCCGGTTCTTTCCCCCTTCTGCACGACCAGAGAGTCTTCGTTTTGGACGTCCGTTGGTTTTCTGTCCGTTCCGACGGTGGCTTTCCGGTTGGTCAAACCACCAACGTCTCCTGTCCGTCCGCGAAGCTTCCCGCCGTACATTTAAATTTCATAGGATTCGCAGACCGTTCATTCCTCGCGGATTCACAATCGTCCCCGTTCCTCTCCACCGATCACTCTGGATTCTTTTGAGTTTACTCGAACCGCCAACAATGAGTAAAGTCCCGAGGGAATCGCGACGACCCTTCATCGCTCATGGTCCGACAGCGAGTTGCGCAAGCTCGCGCGAGTGATTATCAATGGAAAGCCGCCTCGAGCCGCGCACCGGTTACAGGTTGTTAAGAAAGTTCACCGTCATAAATTTTCGGCAACCGTTTCACTCGGTTTTGCTCGGCCACGGTTATTCGTCGTGGTGGAGCACCGGCTCGAGCTACGATTTAATTAATGATTTCTTTCAGCGCGCCGCGGGAATACCAGCGGGGTTGCTAAACGTTTCTTCAGCATCCTTTTTTCGAGCTTTGTAATTCATTAATGGCCCGCGGTCCGGATCCTGAGTTGGCATTCCGCGAGAAACGGCCGAGGGAGGATGGATGACAAATTTTACATCTGTTTTTTCGACTGGAAAGTCAAACTTGTCGTTCCTCCTCGCTCGCGAAACGTAGGAACAAGTAAAACATAGCGAAGCTGGAGTTTCGTCAATGGTTGTTACTAGATTGCATATTTTATAACTCCCACATTGATTGTTTTCAAACAATTTAGACAGTGTATACAGGGTGTCTCAAAATTCCTTCAACATCCGAAAATCGAGAATTCTTTTGCAAAAATGACGTTCACGGCTTTGTGTAGGAGTTATTAACGAAAAACAAGGACCAATCAGAGCGCGTTTACTTATCATACGTCACGTTTATCGGAACCTGTCGCCGAGTCGGATTCCGTTCGCTGTAGCCGCGCTCTGATTGGTCTATGTTTTTCATTAATAACTCCTTAATAAATCGACGGACGTCATTTTTGCAAAGGAAAATGTTGCTTCAAATGAACCCAAGAACCTCCCATTTCCGGATGTTGAAGGAAATTTGGGACACCCTGTATGTTGTATAAAGATGAAAAGAAATGAGCCATTTGTAGTCGGACATTATAGAAAGTTAACCTTTAGCACTCGAGAGCGCCTTTGAGGCACCACTAAAAATTGCTGTGCTATTATTTAAAATATTGTTTACATTATTAGATACGTCGGTATCTAACCAATTACTAAACATTTAAGTATCGTAGGAGATATTATATCAATTTTATATCTACCAAATTTAAAAAAATCATAGAGAATTTGAATATTCTGGGTCAGAAGAAACGTTCTATTTTCGAGGTAAAATAGCTCCGAGTGCAAAGGGTTAAATATATCATAATCAAATACTCCACAGATGAATAAGAAAAATACTGCTCGAATATACTTATACTATGTCGCAATAAAATCATGTTTAATCCTACTTTCGGATCACGCCAGGAAAACATAAATTTGCATGAGTACTCGCAGCCCGGTCGGGACGGGACAACACTTTTCACATCGGAACGAAGTTCCTAATACTCCCGAGGACCTTTAACGAGTACGGCGAGGAAAATATCTGAAAGAGTTCACTAAAAATCCTCCATCTTTGTGGAAGCCGACAATAGTTCCGACCGCAGTGGCCGGGTAAAAGGAAAGAGAAAACGAGAAGAAAGCCGGTACAGCTTAAACGTAACGACCCGCATTTGTTCTCATTAACCGTTTAAAAAGGTCTCCGGGTGAAAAATGAGCCTGTTAGAATTTTCATGATATCCGCGCGGACATTTCGCCAGACTTTTATTCGCGCGATCCTTTTCCCCTCGGCTCTTGTGTCTTGGTGCCGGCGAGGTGGCCACGGCATCTTGGGATTCCGGATTGGCCACGTCGATCTCGCATTAGTCTCGTGGCTAATTAAAACAGGTAATGCCAGGTACCTTCACGCACACCGAGACGAAACGGTGTGCTGGCTCGCACGGGTAAACGATGGGACAAGAGAAGAGAGAAAGAAAAAAAGGGGAGAGAGAGAGATGGGGCTCCGTACGACACAATATCTTGAGAACCTCCCTAACCCATCTGCGGGGCTGCGAGAGGCGAGTTGCACGACGGGGCTGTCTCGTGCGTTAATTAGCGACCAGGACCGCGCGTTTATTTCGACCGTGCTAATGAGTATTTGAGTAATGTCTCCCTGTTCCTTGGCCCCAGTCGCCACCGCACGATCGTGACGTTGACGCACTTCTTTGCCCGGAGTAAATTAACAATTACCATTGAGGTGGGTGCCTGGAATGCTGAGATAAAGACAGGAACGAGGGAGCACCGTTGACGACCTGAATAGTGCACGGCTATCGATGACGCTCTGCTGATGTCGTTTGCAACATTACAACCGATCATTTGTAAAAATTATACTTTTGGGAATCACAGCTTTTCTTAGGTTCTTAGGGACAATTTAAATTGATTGACCTCTTTACGAACCAGAGGACATGATTCTGTTCTTTGAATATCTTTAAATGAGACTTCGTTTTCGAGGAAATTGAATTTGAAGATTCGCCAGGTCCACGTGCACCAGTCGCTACGAGAAGTAGAATTGGCAGGTCATGATCAGACGCGTCAGCTTGTTCCTATTCACTAGCACGTTGATGAATTCTCAAATCTAATTTTCTTGAAAATAAAAATCTTGTCAATATTCACGGTTTATTCTCTATTTTGTAATTATTTCAGTGGTTCAGTCTAGAAGCTGTTTCATGGTTATCAGTTTCCGCTAAGAGGTATTTGGTAACAGACTGCGGAGTTTTATGAATAAATAAATTTTTCTACCTGCATTGCAATAAACTGGAAGTGAAATAGAAAGCTATTTTCTTTTATGATACGTGGAATAGGTTGAAAACGATACAACAATATTTTTTAAATTGTTCTAATCTTCTTACTGCTTTCAGTTATTCATTGATTGCAGTAGTGTAGTACTGACATAGTAGAAAATGAAAAGAAGGGTTGACTTATCAGAATTTGATCCCGACGGTAAATGGAAAGAGGAGTGTAGTTTTAATCAGTGCTTTGTAACAGTGATTGATTAATGCGAGTTATCGGTGTCCCTGGCCTGACGAATATTACGATCTGTCAAAAGCTTATTAAAAAGTTAGCGTAACACTTGGGGAGCCAGGCTCGTTAGCCTCGACCATGGAAACGTCGACGGTGGCGGTATAACGCCTACCACCAGCGTCGTAGTTCACGAAGTAGCGGCGGAATTGGAAGGAAGGTAATTCACGAATAGCTGATTCAACGTTTCCACGGTGAGCTGGTTGCGTTTAAACGAACGCCGGCAAGGTCCGTGCGGTTGTAACTCGTCGCTGCACGAGTTTTGATCGAAACATGCGATAAAATATTTTTCGTTCCTACAGTTGAATCAAACTTCATTCGTCATTCAACTTTTCTTCAGCGCAAATTGCTTTACTGGCACACTGAACCAAACTCGCGGCAGCTCGGATGTTCTTCTTTCGATTTTTGTCTGACCACTACTTTCTAATCTACTGGCATTTAACATAACTTTCTTTTGTGACATATGTATACAGGGTGGTCACGCTGACACTGACCGGCATTTTTCTGGCAGATATTAAACATTAGAAATGGACGAATTTTTGTATATCATCTAAAAGCATTTAACAAAACGAATTCATTCCTATACGACACAATGATCTTCAAGGCCACAAATGGAAGAATCATTTTGAGTATTTGATAACTGACTTGATATTGTGTATTAAACTTCTATTACAAATGTTTTTCGATATGCTAATATTTATGTCTCTACCAAAAAGGAGATGTCCGGTAAGTTCTGTAGTGAACGAAGAAAGTACATAATTTTTCGTTAATGTGTGCATTGACAAATTGGAAGAGGAGGTCCATTAGTTTGAATCCATCGATTACGTTTTTACGACGCAGAAGGACGAGGTTCTTTCGAATTTTTCGGTCCGTGTAATGACTTTCTTGCCCGGACCAGTAAGGGCAGTCGATAATTGTTCATTTCGGTTCGCTTCATTGTCAATTCGTGCCCGCGTAAGTAGCACTCGGCCGAACAATGCGTGACGTCTCAAAGGAAGAATGCCCTGTGGAACGAAAATTACGTGCATCGATTCATGAGGCCGTAATGTGCTTCAGTTTTACGAGTGTCGAGCATCGAAGACGCACTTGGCTGTATGACAGGGGAAAAGGTCGTGCAGGTTGTCATTGAAACACCTTCGAGCGGAAAAAATGGTGATCGTTCGTGCACTCATGAGCGGAATCCACCGTAGCAAGTTAATTTGCGAAGAGCCACTTTTAACTTCGTAACCAGGGTCCACTTGCGTTGGGAACACTTTTCACTTTTTACATGGGACTCTTCTGACTGCCGACATAACCCACTTCGAAACAATCTGCAGCTCTATGTAATCTGACAAACGTTTTTTCATCCCACAAAAATTACAACTCGCAATTAGAAATTGAAAATGATTGATCATTGTGGATTACATGTTAAAACATGCATAATGCTATTAACTTTTCTTTCTAGAAAGTAAGTTTAGTATTACTGGAACTCCAAGTATAAATAAGTGTCTTCTTATGCAACAATAATTTATTACCCAAGTCAATGCAGATTGAAGTGCACCTGAATAACTCTTGTAACGATTTAGACACTCATGTTTAGTTCAGATTGAAATTGTGAAACACTCGAATCTTAAATATCATATTATAAGAAAAAGACTCGAAAAGTGCCAAAAAATTACAAGACTATATTTTTGACAAAGTTACGATATAACATAAATAGACTAGAATTTTTCTTTTGGCAAATGTCCGTCGAGTTTGTTAGCCTGAAAAAATGACATATTGAAATTCAATAAAATTAAAGTTCATGGTTGTATGATAATTTCCGAGGATTGAACTAATTTCTCGCAACGAAGCTTTGAATAGTGCGTTCACCGAGGAAGGGTTGTACAGAATTTTTTGTAACCTCGAAGCGGTTGTAGAACTTACGGATTACAGCAGCTAAATTCTGAAACAGCCTGAATTCATTCCGAAATACCTCGCCCGGCGGAAAGTTTCGTCGAACTAGCGTCTTTCGAGTTGGAAAGATTTCGACGGCGAACTCTGCTAGATTTTTCTCCGTGATTTGTTAGGAAAGTATTGGAGAAAAAAAGAGGGACCGAGCGGGCGCGCGGCCTCTCGCTCGCGGAAAGGCGGACGCAGTTTCCTGGAAGATTAATTCGCCAGAGGCCAGCAAATAAGTGGAAAGTAGGCCGTTCCAACTTCCTACCGTTCCTGGTCCTGATATTTCGGATCTCCGCATCCTGGGATATTACGTTTTCCACCGGCGGACTCGCGATCTCTTAAAATCTCCTGGATATTTCGAATTCTGGTTGCTAATTAAAATGCGACAGCACATCGCTCTACCAGATTAATCTTAACGAATTCAAAATGTACTTTCTAAACTTCGTTCCATCCACCAAAATTCTGCTTTTATAATTTACGACGGTCCTCGCAAAATGACACGATCATAGCTTGAGTTTGAATAGTTTCAGTAAAATTTTGCTTCAAAATTATTAATTCCTGTAACCCTTAACTGGAACAGTGCTCACTCAGACCACGAAGCGTCGTACTAGAATTTTCTACAATTTTCCATACAATCTAAAACTAAATAATTAGTAACGAAAGTTAGTGTACAGACATTTTGTTCGGGTCACGAGGGACCCAATAATACCAGCAAAGAATTAAGAGTCTTGACTATATTAAAAAGCAATATACAACTAGCGTTAAAGGAACACTATATTCCAGACAATGATTAAGACGATAAAACGATTAAGAACGCGAAGCTTCGGTTTCAGTTAAGACCGAAAACTAAGGACCCGAACGAAGAGAGTGTCTTAAGTTCTAGTCGGCAATTAATTTGCCAAAGTTATAATGTTCAATTGACTGCAGTGTCCTCGACAATCAGTGATCATTGGGCAAAAACTATCCTCGAATTAGCGAGCTCAATCCCGCCGGTCGCATTGTTGCGACACAGAGCCAAGACAGATTCCATTCTCAATTTCCCTTGTTCGAGGTTCGTTTCTTCCCAATTACCGAAGAGCAACGCGACTTTATAGACTAGGATCTATTACCAGGGCGGCGGATAAATAACGAGCCACTATTCCAGGATCGAATGAGTTTGCACTGGCCCAGCCTTCCCCGGTGCTTCCCTTCTCCTCGTTCTTGTTCCCATTCTCCCCAACGAACTTCTTGTTTTTCGCTCCGTCTTCCTGCTCGTTCTTCCATTGATAAATGGAGAGGAGCAGCTCCAGATTCTCTCGGAGGAGGCTCGCGATGGGCATAGCTCACCCTGTATCGGCTCATGCCATCTTCCTGCTCTTTCTCCTTTCTCTCCGGCGCGGTGGTTCCCCGTTAACGAGCTGCACGAGAGGAGAGGAGAGAAGGAGAGAGACGAGAGAGCTTGAATCGGCGAGCAGCGCAGCCATTCCTGACGGACACTCGAATTGGAAATTGCGAGCCCGATAGTCCCCGTTGGTTATCGCGCAACGGGGACAGTGCGCGCGGACTTAAACGGAATCCAGATAAATGGTTTTGTTTGTCGGCAACCGGCGACGATCGTTCACTTCCGAAATTCTTCGAACACGCGCTCCCAACGAAAATACATAAATGCGGCGCGTCTTATTGCGCGTTACAGACACCATTTTCCCTTTGTTTTGAGGTTAGCGTTCCCGGGACCGCGAGACCGAGGAAACTTTTTACGGAAGATTGATATTCGAGGTAGAGCGCGCCGAGATCGTTCTTTAAAACCGACCGGGAAAAGAGATCGATGAGATCCCTGTCGACGGCCGCGATTTGTCGACCGATCGGCGGATCGGCCGCGATCGAACGTGTGCGGGAACCGATGGAAACAGAAACTCGCCGAGGCAGGTTTTTCGAGGACGTTTTCGTGCCCGCGGCTAACGAGCCGTCGAAACGAGGATTTAGTTTAATGGCCGAACAGAGAGGCGAGTTCGGCCGCTTATCTCGCCACGCGACGTCCTTCTTGTAGGACGTCCTCGTTACCTTAGCTGCAATTGACACGTTCGAATCTATACGACGTCCCCGGTACCCGGCAGAACACGAGAAGTAGTTTAGCCGAGCGAGCGTTTCCTTTTGTTTTTCGCCTTGTCCCTTTCGTTTCCTTGGCCCACGGAGGTTCGTAAATTATGCTCGCCAGCCATCAATTTCGAGTCGGAAAATCGGGATTCGCACTCGTTAAGTGGCGATCGATTAACGCTGGCCTTACGCGGGCCTTACATTACTGAAACGAGACAGGAGGAATTATTCGGCAAATGTATTTCTTTTCGCGTATATCATTAGAAAATTAGCTAAAAAATTGAATAAACACATGTGTGTCTTTTAAACATTTTAGATGGTACCTTCTAGTTTGAGAATAAAAAGTAAAATTCATTTAAAACATTTCCATTTTTGTTAGCAATGCCTGCCGTGCATCAATGTGCCAATAAAAAGCAGTTTCAAAAGCAGCGAATAACTCTGGCATTTTTTAAACATTTCCTACTGAAAAATATGGAGCTCGCAGTTATGTTAACATTTTATTTAACGGGAGCCTATGAATAGGCTTTTTAATAATTCTGCTGTACGAAATGGAAGCTTAAAAATCTTTTACACAATAATCCCAATTGAAATTAGTGGAGTTTGTGATTGAAGTTGCTGTCAAAGGTTCTGTTAAAAAATCTGTAATCATGGGCACAGACTTCCAAAATTTATGGAATAATCACCGGTAGAAAATTATCCTTTACAACTGCAATTTTTCACTTGATAATTATCCTTGAAAGAATTTCCGAAAACATGTCACAGTTTTTCAGGAACTACTTTTTCTCAAAAACAGTAACGAAATCGCGTGCCTGTTGCGAACCTTGACTAAATTAAAATTCGCGCGATCTTAACAGAGTTCGTTACGTTCAGCGTAAACGCGACTGCCGACAACGACGCCTCTACAATACGTCGCGACGAGCCACGTTGCGTTTCGTCGCATGCTGATGACAGTGCAGATTGTTGAGCGAGAGTATCAGCCAGCTCCGCCCATGTTTTGCATATACTCGCTTCGAGACGCGTGCACGCCGATTCCACGTACGCCGTACCGGGCCCATCCTCTCGGCTATCGACGTCGTTGCGTAAATAATCCTAACCAGCCCGGGTCCGCTCCAGGCCCAAACGGAAGAAAAAGGGGCCCTCCTAAGCGAACCGAACGGATCGTTCTTTTTATCTTATTCGTTGAGCTGTGCAGGTAGTTTCGATCCTCTGGGCCCATGAATAATGAAATTCGGTAATACTCCTCGGGTGTTTGCTTTCAGCTTTAATAGATTTGATCTTTGGTGTATTTATTTACGGGGCGATGGCCAGGAGTTTCAGAGACGCTGATTTTTTTTTAAAATAGGAAGAATGCTTTGGACAATCTTTTTGGAACCAGTAATCTTTTCGATGGACTCGATGAACAATGTATATTGTTCAGTACAGACTGAGACAGCAAAACAGATGTTTCCTAAGATTATTATGAGATAATGAAGTTGAATAAAAATGCATTTCTCCTTTCAATAATTTTGTATAATTAGCTATGTTCTAAAATTCTTCTGATTCGCAATCTATAATCAGCCTGGTAACAATTTCATCGAATCCAATTCTAGCAGACGTGAGCGTCACAAATACTAGGCCACGTTTCTATTTCTATAACCGCATAGATCCACGCTCTAGCACATATTTCTTCGCAAATTGATCAGCCATGGCAAATGCGATTGTTACACGTGTGCTACGAAAATGTTTACATTCAATATTCCTGAACAGGAAGCGCAAACACGAGTAGCCGCTGCACTGAAACTCGAGAGCGACTATCCACGAGCAGGGTATAGATCGCGGAACTTACGGCAAACAAAGGAATAAAAGATGAAGCTAACGCTCACTTAATTAGAGTGACAGCGCAATAAGACTCTGTGTAAAGATTAAGGGGTCACGTAGGGTTCGTCAGCCCGGCTGATGCGAGCTGGACACTTGGCAGCTTTCCCGCGGATAAGTTAACAACAAGGTGTATAAGCTTCCGTCCGATATCGACTTTGTCTGGTGCGAGTTTATGAATGAATTATCCGGTTCAATATTTCCTCGAAATCCTGGCGACTGGCGCCACCGCTCGGTCGAGGTTCCAAGCTGGAAGCAGCATCGATTTTATCAGAACCCGATGCGCGGAGGTTCATTAAACAGCCAGTTTTCTATCGAATCGATCGGCGAATTTGAGAGAACGTCTATCAAAATGTCCCCGATCGAACGAAATTCCCCGGGCGTCGAAACAGCAAACGGCGCCGAGCGTCTGTCTCGCTTGGCTCATCCTTTTGTTTTTGCTGTTTCGCGCAAGTAATTACCCTGTGGCTTTTCCGGCTGACACGCAATTTCGGAACAACCGGGAGGCAATAGCGTTTCGGAGGAAACGAAAGAGATGACAGGGTATTTCTACGGTCCCCCAGAGAAGGGGCCAAGCAGGGAGTGTATCCCTTCTGGTGGCACGTGGATAGGGACGTCAACGTGTGACGGACGAGGGTGAATTTCTCACTTCGAACGACGACGATGGGTCACCCGTGAGACCATCATCCTCGCCACACTTGCGCGGATTACCGGGGAAAAGAAAGAGGGCAGGAATGATAGGACGCTTTGTACCTTTGCCCTAATTGTTCGGTGTCTCGCGGCGCCTTAGACGAATCGAGTCGACGCCGTTCGACAATGGAGATGACGCTTATTGGATGCACCGCGGTAGACGCTAAGTGATTAACAAGGCTTTTGTGTCTGCTGAATAATCCTTGGAACCGAGTTAATACGGATCGGGAAGTAACCCTTCGAGGTAAAATTTCATTCCTTTCGGGCCTGCTGATCCGTGGAATGGTACAAATCGTTGAATGACTCGGCTTCGAAGCGAAGTGCTGAGTTTCGGGTCAGCGGCGAAGTGGACACTATTTCACTGGTATTGAATTGTGTGCATTTTCTGGTAGACGAGTACAAATAGCGGTAACTATACTGCAGATTTTTATGTAAAATAAAAATTCTCTGCATAGAGACAGCAATCGAATTTGTTCAATATTTTAAATTCGAATGACGATTTAATATTTCATTCGAGTTTATACTATCATCTTCCAGAATAAATTTATTCGCATCCCTAATATCAGACACAACCTGAATTTTACGATTAGTCCAAGATTAGACAACGTTCAGTGATTCCGAAGAATTCAAGAAGGGTCCCGGGAGGTTGGAGGGTCCAATGGGACCATAGAGTCATTCGGAGGTCAAGGTATCCTAGCCAGATGTCATAAAGTCTCGAAGTCTTCGACAGTCGCTAAAATTTCTAGGAACCCGGGTAGTCCTGTAAGGGATAATATACGATGACTTTCACGATTTAAAATCGATTGAATAGAGTCTACGAATCCAACGATATCCTAAAGCGTATCTAAGGGGTGTAGAAAGGTCTGGTGATATATCTGCGACTCCAAAAGATATCTCTACAAGCCCATATGAATGTTCTCAAGTTTAAAAGGTTCCAATGGGTAAGAGAATAAAACGACAAATCATTGAAAACTGTGATTTTATGTAACGCGAAATGATTAAAAATTTCAAATTTTAACGGAAATGTCGCAAGATTCTCTTCGAAATTATGCTCTTATCAATTTCTCAAGAAATCTCAAAATATAGGAGGATATATCCACTGCATATCCACAAACCAGTAACGACGTACCTACCTCGCGCAAAACAAAAGTTATTACAATATTAGGGATCCCAGAGACGGTAGTCCAGATAGCTAAGAAGCCAGATAGCCTCGATGGAGTTTCGATGAGCGTAAACGCGTTTAGCGTGGTCCCTACTAACCGAGATGGTTTCCGCAAGGTCTATTCCGGTGTGATAAAGGGTCGTCTGGTGACCTGGCTCGCATCTGATATTTACTAGAACCTTTCTACATAGTCGGAACGCCAGTGACCGCTTAAGACGAGTCCGTCCCTCCGCGTATCAGGTCCTATGAATCTGTAATCCCTTCTACCGGATACTATGAATCCGTGATCGTCTATGTGGTATCCTGTGAGGCTTCCAGTCGTCTGTACTAACCCCCGACAAACTCGGGGATCGCCTGTACACCGTGTTAAGCGAATTCGATGGTCCCCACAGGCTCTTGCAGATCCAGAAACCACAAGCGCAGTCTGTAGCCGTGTCTTGCAGGATCCGTGCACGAAATATGCGAAATCCGAAACCTTTTGAAGAACAGGCGACTCGAAAATTATCGTTATAAAATGCAATGTGAGATGGATTCAAACCCCCAGTGTGCCCGGTGTCCACGGATTTTTCCAAGCCGGTTTAAAGGATTGAGATAATTGACGCGGCATCAAAACGATGCTCCCACGGTCCGCGAGTTCTTTGATTAAAGGACCCTCGTGCTCTCAAATTTCACGCCGCAACGTGGAATAGGAAAAGGACCAGCTTGTTCTCCGGAGCGCGCGCGCGCGGACAAAACGACGACGCGCCGAAGCCGAGCAGACCGGAGCGGGCGGCCCGGCCGCTCGCGTGCGAACGAGCAAGCGAGCGAGTACCAACACCTCGCGCGCCTATCTTGTTACACTCGGTGAATACATAAATATAAATTACTTAATTTCGTAACTCGGTTTAAGTTCGCGCCTCCCGGCCACCGAAGAGACGTGATCTTGAATTCATTGTCTCATCGTGACACGCCTCTCGCTAATGTAATGCCGCGCGACCAGATACACGCCCGGTGACGGCTCATATAATTTCATTGCCGTGAACTAGCTCTCTTATCGGGAATTCGCCGACGTTCATCGCGCAGTGTTTACCCTCGATCATCGATCCCTGTCCACGAGCACGCGAATTCGCATCGTTAAGTCGCCGTCTCGCTGTCGCAAAAGAAAAATCGCACCTGCTCGTCTCGAACAAAATTTAGGGAACTTTGATCGATGAATATTAACTTTCTCCGTGTGTCTTGAGCAGTTTGCTACGCTTAATATTACACAGATTACGGATTTTATGGGTATCAATATTATTTTCAAGTAATTAATATTATCACAGGAAGAAGCAGCAATGCTGACTGATGATTCCATTATTCTTTGTAATTTGTTATCGATTTACGTATTATATGTTTTTATTGATTTGCATGTGCCGTTAATGTTTTTACGAACTACATTTCTTTACATTGGGTAATAATTATATCACTGAAATTTTTCTTTCGAGACCCCATTCGTTCTCTCAGTAATTATGCTCCGTTACGGAAGAAATTTTTTAAATAACGAGGGATAGTCTGATTCGAAAAAAACGGCGGCGCCGCTTGTATGACTGCAGCCCCTTTCCCCGATGCATCTATGACAAAAAAGGCCGACACCACGATTCGGCCTTCACCCCGTTGACGTCTCCAGCGTAAGATTACAGGAACACATCGTTCAAAACGAGCATGTAACGACTATACGTGTCACGTGTGGGAACAGATGATCAACAGATTTCGAATATCATGTTGCAGGAGAGGGTTGAACGGTATAAAAATAAGGTATCGAAATTGCTCGCCACCCGTGGGGTAATGAATTGCTCCTAAATTGAATTCAGACATCCTAGAACGACGTACATCGATTTAAAAATACAATCTCGACGTTCGCTGTCGCACACACGACGTCGTCGCAGATATACGTCGCCGAGATAAATCTTGTCTCATTACTATTAGCCCGAGCGTTTAATAATCTCTTAATACACTTCGTTATGAAATATTCCGCCTCCGGATAAAGAATTCATTCGACAAACGGAAATACACATTAATTGAGTCGAACGAGTTGGCTGTAATTCAATCGACTGCCTCGGTCCGCGCATTTATCATAGTATTTTTAAGCCGCGCGGCTACGGGAACACTGGCCAATTACATCTACTTTCGAATTCGATTTAAATTTATAAGTCGATCCCATATATAGAGAGATCAGAGGCGGAGCTTAATCGATCTCGGTGATTTATATTACCACCGCGGTTTATCGCGTTCGCCAGGAAAATGTTCGCTGCCGGCCCGATCACAGAGCCGTTCCGTAAAAACACGAAAAGAAAACGCGTCCGATTGCATACGTAACATTTGAATGCATCTCGATCGCGCTTAGAGATAAAACACGTCAACCGGGTTCGTGCACACGCATGTTTTATGACGGCGAGTTTAGATAATGATGGCTGCCCGTGCGTGCTTTCATCGATAAGGAAGACCCGCTCGATTCGAGATTAATTCGAGGCGAACGAGAGTGCACGCGAATCGATGCACGATGCACTCGGTGCCCTGGTCTTCATACATCAATTAATGCATCGACGTATCGTTGCCGCAACAAAGGGCTCTCTGCATTCCGTCTGTCCAGACGTCAGTCTTCCTATGCTATCAAGATTCATCCGGAGTGGAACGTTTCTAAACTAATAGCGTGTCCCAATCGTCTCTGGTGAATTATTCAGTGCATCGCGTCGTTTCTCTTCGAGAGAACAGAGACAGACGAAAGTGTTCGCCTGCTCGAATGGTACGAGCAAATTTTATTGCGATTATTATGGTCATCGATTCTGCAGTCGACTTTATGATCGTTTTCTTATGTTCAAGTTTCATTGTAATTTATTCGTGTTTCGAAATTATTTTATCTAAACGACGTTTCATCTTCATCTTTTCTTATGTGAACGATACTAAATTGTTTTATCGCTGAATCACTGTTGAACTTTCAGAGGAGTGGAATTTTTGTTTGCACCTTATGCATCTTTGTTGTTTTTAAAGAATTAATAGATACGGAGATAATCCTTTTCATAAGGTATTCAGTGAATATAATTACAGTCAGGGTCATGATTAAATCATACATAAGCATGAGTATGAAACGTAAAGTAGTGATAATTTCAGAAGAATTAAAAAATTTCATTATTAGTATTTGTGACTTATGAACATTATTATACATATATATATTATTTCTTGTAATCAATGAATTTTTATTTTGCAAACGAGCCACAATAATAATTCATTATCCCAAAAATCATCGGAGTACGACACCCGCAGAGTGGGAGGCACTTTAAACCGTTAAACATGAAACGCAACGGGTAATAAGGAAATACGTGCAAAGGGAGGTAAGCAAGGCACTCGTCGGAGCATAGTTCTCGAGAAAAATCTATCGTCTCGCGGCGCAATGCTCATTCGAGTGAACCTATTTGGAACACGATCATAAAAGAAGACTGCGCTCTCCATATCGGAGTCTGAAGTCTCCATATTATTCGATCAGACTCGACGTTACCTAAATTGTTTCAGCCCGTTCGTGGCTGCTACGGAAAATTGGAAAAGCGTCTAGCCGACGAGGACAGAGGCCGTGCACGGGTTGGGAAGGACACGTACGGGGTGCGACAATGTAGAAGACGTCGTGTGCACGGGGTAGCAAGGGATATCGATCGATCTAGAGCCCATGGCTGCAGGGAAACGAGGGAAAAAGCGCCCGGAACGTAACCTCGCTCGTACATCGTTCCATTTTGTCGTTCGACTGTTACGTGACTGTTGACTGTGCCGACTATTTCGTACGATAAGTCACGGTGTAAAAATCAGAGATCAGAATCCCCCCATTTCAAATCATTTCCTCCGAAGGATCGCGATCCGTTTCGCTGATATTCGAAAATGACCGAGACCGAGGATCCGGGCCGCTGTTTCCGACGATAAGGAAACTAATCTGCTTCCCGGTAATCCAAATATACACGGGGTCGCGCAAACGAGAAAGAACCGAGGAATTTCACGGACGGGGGAGAGGATAACGAAGCCCGGGCGGAAGCAGTTCGCTGAATTTTTAAACGTTGATCTTCAGGGTGCGGAGCCATGGCTCGAAGTGGAAAACGTCGGGCGGGCACGCGAATGGGGTTGTTGTTGGGCGCGAGAGAGGATGGAGCTCTCGCCGCATTTATTCTCCTTTTCTTCGTCCGTACCCACAAATTTTCCCTCCGCGCTCGTTCTTCGGGGAATGCGAGGCGTTCCCATTGTGCGCGGCGTCACAATGCATGCCCTCCCAGCCAGCTGCCGGCGGAAACAAATTTCTAATGTCGCATTAAACAAACCATTACAATGGCCGAATGTGTGTCGGGCCCGGTCAATGCCGCGCCGGGATTCATATTATTGGCCGTGGCGCAGGGGCTGATTGATGCCAGCGCGAACAATGACTACAACGGTGACCGATTGGCTATTGCCCGGTCGACGAAACGAAACGGCGACTACACGATCGTATCCACGCATACGCAACGACGGTTAACGAACGGCACGAGCCTCTCGACGTATTAACGCCGGATTTGTCCGATTAGCGAGATTTACGAGGCCGGAGAGCTCTGTTGTCGAAGATCGGCCACTTTTATATTTGCCCGGTCACGTATCGGAGACCGTCAACCACACCGGTAGCACGTATCTACTTTGCTTCGTTCCCGGAAAAACGTGACGATCACAATGCCGGCGGAAGGATTCTGCGGTCGGTAATCTTGTTGGAACAAGCGGCCGCGTGAAGTGCTAGCCTCGATGTGTGCAAGCTGATGCGCTTGCCGGGAACGGCTGATGTTTCACCTATTTTCGGGCTGTCATTTTTCTTTCGAGGAATTTTAGCGTATTACCTCATAGGACAGAGTTGAGCTAAAACATTTACACAATCAAAATTGCTCCGAAGATTCTTGCTACTCTGACACCAGAAATTGTACAATCGTATCACGTGTAAGATAACCACAACCAACTTCAGTGGCTCTTTTTTTATAAGAAGTTCGATATATACATTAAACGAAAATTTAATTTAATTATCTATTAACGAGCACGTTACTTTAACTCTTGTTATTTTTCGACACAATCGAGACTGACCAAACATGTCTATTCAATATTTCCCGTGTCAAATTAATCTCGAGCTGATCGATACAGGATGTAATTACCTGTCTCGAAGTAGGATACATGCTGGTACTAGGGATAGGGGAGGAGTTCAAGATATTGAATGGTAACATGTGACAGCACACATTTGTAAATAACGTAATGTTTGTATGCATGAATGGTGATATTATAATCGCTTGTAATGCCCCGCTGACACAGGTCCAACTGGCATTGAATAGCAAAATGGAACTTTGTCCCGTTGCTCATGGTGGCCCAATTCAATCGTTGGATAACGGAATGTCTGTCACTCGGTACGGAAACGGATTTGCCTCGTTGCGAACCCTTGACACACTTCATTGTCTACAAATTACCATTTCTATATCCCGTCACAACTTTTAACATATATTCATTTAGTTTGACACACATACAATTTGTTAACACCTTCTGTGCTACATTCTGTGAATACAGTCTCTAAAGCAAAACCTTTTACTAGAGTCTGTAGGGTGTGAGAGTATTACACAAATCATTATTATATAATAGTAAACAAATATAATTTGGCTATTTAAGTGGCGAACGACCATTACACAGTTTATGTATAGTATGTAACACTTTAATCAATAATCTAATATGTCACAGGGAATGTTAATAACGTAAATATTGTATGAATTTCAATATCCTCAGAAACCAGGCGGACTGTCTCGCCGATTGAAACACAGAACCAGGAAACGTTCAGCGGGATGATTTCATGAAATTAGCGAAGAGCTTTGCGATAAATGAATAATCCCAGCCAGCAATTGGCAAGGTAAGCTCTTTTCTCAATCGTAAGATCATTACACGTTTTCATACATAGCAATCGGGCTTGCGGCGAGATTGAGTCCCGGCAATAATCCATCGCGAATTACGTGCCCTGACGACGCGTCGTCGTCGACGTTAATCCAGAAAGGCCGACGTGATTGGCAGTGTCAGTCCGTGGGATGAAGCGCCGCGGCGCTGGCAACCGAAGCACAAGGAGAGTAATTTGTATTCACGTTAGGTGTTGTCTCGCCACCTGGCAGCCGTGGCCCCTTCGCAGCCCCGTCGCATCGACGCCCACACCTTTTGCTCCGTCTCTTCCTTTCCTTCTGACATTCTCATCCTTCTCATCTTGTCGCTGGGCCGACTGGCTGTCCGTCCCGCCGGCTTGACGTATGTCCCCATCGATCACTTTCCACGCAACCCCCTTCTTCAGCTCGCGTTTCCACGTCCACCTTGCACTCCGTACCCGTTGCGCCATTGAAATTCCGCTCGGGTATAATAAGGTTTTATTGCTTTTGCCGAACTTGAAAACAAAGGGAGAAAGGCTGCCACGAACCCGTCCCCCAAGATGAACCGGCTAGATGTCCCGAACGAACGACAGACTTCCGGCGAACGCTCAAAACGACGAGGACACCAAGATTCCTGCGTGAACGACGATCGGCAGATATTCTAACTAGTCCGAAAATTCATTTCCTCTCCGTAGGATCGTTTGTCTCGTGGCTGAAGGGATCTCAGCAGACCCCAGACTTTTGAGGGTCTAGGATTCTACGGGAGTTCGACGGATGCCTTACCGGAGCGCAGAGACAGCGACGTCTCAAGTATTTCTCTCTCGCGTGCGCGCGTTATTCTAAAGCGATTCCCCGGGAATATTTCTGTTTCATGTCTCGGTTACGATCGATCGTAAACGGGCCGTATTAAACTCGATCCTTTCGGCGTATAAAGTTTTATGAGAATATTGTTATCGATCGGGAACGGCTCCCAACGGTCGAAACTTAAGGAAGTCGACCCGATAACGGCCACGAACGACGACATGGAAATAATCGGCAAACATGCGATCCGTTAGTAGGGCTCCAGGCCGGATACACGTCGCACCGGACTTGTTAGCCAAAAACAAATACGACACGGGTAGGTGCTATAACACCAGTCGTATATCTGTTCGACCATCGTCAGGACCCAAGGGATTATCCAACCCATCTCGTTTTCGTCGACTCCCTGTCAACCACCATCTGCCCGCTCCTTTGACAATTTATTCTTATTACCGACCTGCTTTTTTTGTTCTCTCGTGGAAAATTATAGGGGCTTCCGGGAAAAGGAATTTTGCGAATCTAGACGCGTTATAGGTTGATCTAGCTAAAAGTCTTCTGCGGTTTTGAGGGTTCAAGAAGGATAGGTACAGTGATACCCAGCTCGTTGCACGGAACAGGATCGAAAATGAGTGCAAAAATTGAGGTGGTGCAATGGAGGAGGTGGTGCACGCTCTAAGCTGATCAGTACATTATGTGGCCACCATAATCCCTGCTACAAGCTCCACATCTTCTAACAAAGTGGTGGGAATCGCTACGTAAATAAAACATCATACCGTTTCATTTACAAAATAGAGTTGACGTTCATCTTCAAAAGTAAGTGAGATATTCAGGTGACCTGTTTATAACGTCCCAGCTTGTATAAAGCAAACATTTTTTTCTCCTGTTGAGTCTTACATTTATCTCATATGATACACAATCTTGTTTTACAGAAAATTGTTGGTTATCCCTTCTCCTTAAAATTTAATTTCACAAAATTTGTACTGCTTCAAAATCGCACACTCTAAGCTGATCACAATATTATGTGGCCACCATGATCCCCACTACAAGCTCCAGATCTTCTAACAAGTCGGTGGGAATCTCTAAGTAAATGAAAAACCATACCATTTCATTTATAAAATGGAGTTGACGTTCATCTTCAAAAGTAAGTGAGATATTCAGGTGACCTGTTTATAACGTCCCAGCTTGTATAAAGCAAACATTTTTCCTCCTGTTGAGTCTTACATTTATCTCATCGATACACAATCTTGTTTTACAGAAAATTGCTGGTTATCCCTTCTCCTTAAAATTTAATTTTAAAAAAATTGTACTGCTTCAAAATCAATATACATTCATACAATGCTTAGATAACTACATCGTAAACGTTAAAAATAATTAAGTTTATCGTGCGATGTCCGTTTCTAAAACGCCATTGTAAGACAAAGGGTTAATATAATAAATTTTTAACTGATCCCCGTACATTTTCAATAAAATACCCGTATTAACCCGAACAATACCAACGTTACAGAGTACACACCCAGTACATACGTATTTCCGCGTCGTCGGTCTCGAGAATACAAGATGAAACCGGCGCGCGCGATAGTGTGGAAATGTCCTGTCGAAGATCCAAATATTTGCGAACAATGTCGGGGGCTCGGTGGTATTCAATAGAAGCGCGTGTTACTTCCAACAGTGTAATTTTCTGGGAGTCGCAGGTGCGAGCGTTTACAGAAAACGTGAGTCCGTCGAAATTCTCGGAGGAGATCGCGGCGTCGGCGTCGTTGTTTCCCACGGGCGTCAGTGTTTTCCACGAGATAGAAGGGAAAAGCGTCGGCGAGTCAAAGCCTGTTTCCGTGTCTTTTCCCATAAAGGAGCGCGCGACGGCCACAGAAATAGGCACGGACACGCGCAACGGCATGTGCTGCATTCGAAAATGTGTGTGTGTGTCTCGGAGAGGGCCAGAGGCGTGTTAGCCGAGCTACACCGGGCCGACACGGACGAATGGCGAGCATTAATAAAATAAATACTTCCGAACGGAAACGGGGCAACGAGAGGAGAAGAGAGAGAATGAGAGAGTATCATCTCTTGGCCGCGGACCAACATGTATCACGTGCAGAAACCCGCGCCGAGGTACAAGTGTACGTGGACGAAGGTATCCTTTGATCATCTTCGCATCTGGTGTAAAAGATTTAGACCGATCCCCGTGCTCTCTCGCCCTTATATCGGCCTGTCTGTGAGCCAGGCTTTGCTGCCTCGCTCTCTTACCGAGCCTCCCGCCGCCACGGACGTTTGGGAATACAGCCATTATCCTCTCGACATACAGATGAAAGCGAAACCTGACCACGGAATGGATTTATCCGGGAAACGTGCTACAAAGGGGACCAAAGTTTTTCGCTAATGCTGCCACAGACTCTGCGCGGTCCATTTTTAAAATGCCACAGCTTTTAATCGCGCCGCCTATCCGCGTAACTGATCTTCTTTAGTCTCCTTATTTTTTGAAAAAAATCCTCGCTGGAGTGCGGAAAGCGTGAGATCATTGCAAAATTTTTTACGGTTCTGCGGACCACAAATTTATTAAAAATAGTCTACCATTAAAAATGCCTTCGCTTCTCATTTAAGATCTGTCGTTACTGTTCAGTTGCCACCTTGTGTTGGAATCTTGTCACACTGGGAATTGACAGTGTTTACCTTCAGAATATTAAGGAAACTATCTATAAGATGTAGATCATTGCCTTTATAAAGGAAAGGTCACGAATGAATTTGTACACCTGACACGTACACGAATACCTGCGATTTTGGTGTCACTGTATGCAGTGTTGAGTCCGTTCGTAATTTCCGAGAGGAACGCACTCCGAGATCAATTTTCAAGAACTCAATCCGAGAGATAGGATGCGTGAGCAGCGTCAACTTGGCGACATTCGTAAATCCGTCGATTTTATGTCGGCCCCGACGCGTTTAAGCGTTACATCAGCGCATCAATTTCGCGCGTCGTCTGCGCGCGCGGATAAAATCGCGCGTAAGCTCTGGTAACCGCGCTGTAACCTTGGCAATTTAGACGCAAATCGCATTCTAGGGAACGCGGAACTTTCGCATGGCGATATTGTTCTGACACTATGCAAACACACAACGAACGGAGCGCAATTCCGGTACGGGTGTAACCAAGGCTATGAATTATGCAACCCTATTGGTAGCTGCCACCCTCCGGTGGACTAGCACAATCCTCATACTCCTACTACCCGTGTCCTCTCTCTGTCTCTTCCTTCCTATTTGCCTATATACCTCTCCCTCTATCTATCGGTATTTCCCTGTCGCTCCACCGGCCGCGACAATTCCACTAAATGTACCCATTGTATCGACCAACTCCTTCCAATATCGCATTCGATGCTATAATTTCGATGCGGCCCGTTAGTATTCCGGCTGAACGGATTTTTTGCTCGTTTAGGTACGTCGTCGTGTCGCGTGGACCACCTTCTCTGCGAACAGGTGTCGGCCGCGAGTACACGCGAATTTTTTTCGCGTTCACGGTAGCCGTCCGTTCTATTGATTGATGGCTAATGGAATTTTGTTCGGGCATTCCTGACCTCCGAATTTCGGATGAAACTTTTCCACATGTGGAACGAGGTGGACAGCCAAAAATAGTGTCAATCATTTTTTAAAGAATTATACAATTTTGGTGATCAAACAGGTGAAGTCGTCAGTACACTGCGGCAAATGTGAAAATGCAAGAAAGCTATGGATAAAAATGATTGGTTACTTAATTTAATTTAATAAACAGTTGTTCACGAACACGATTGTAAAAATACGTTTTCTTTTAGTCGTGTGAATCGAAAGAAACGGATAGCGAATTCAATCATTGTGTTTCCTCGTTACTTTGTGTTCGTGTCTTACAGGAAACGTCACTTGAACCTGAAGAATCGTCGAAATTGTCGCAATTCACCAAAACGTGGGACATAAATGTCCATTAAATTCGGCCACAAAGTATAGCGTGCAAATGGTCCCGTTTCCGATAAGCTTTTAAAACCGATCCGAAACCGAAAACAACGAGCGCACGGAACAGCGTCCGCGCGAGCGCTCGGTTTTTACGGTTAACAATAAATCCCTTTCAAAGGCACACACACAGCGAGTCCATTTAGCGTTTTCTTCCCGGTTGCATACAACGAACGTAGTAATTACTTGTTAAGAGCGCGGAGGTTCACAGAGGGAGAGAAAGCAGGCTTAAATTCTGCAATGCGTCATTTCGTCCGTGCCATTAAAACCGTTGAGATCAGCCGGTAAAAGTAAGGTAAAACGAGAAAGAGAAAGTCGGGGACATGGAGCAGTAGATTTGAAGAGTGAGAGAGCACGACAAGGGAAGGTAGCCTTGGGGGGGTGCGAGAAAGGATCGCTAAAAAAGAAGCGTGCTTTTTCGATTCGCAACTGGCGTAGCAACGGCGTTTGAAACGCTTAAAAAAGAACGCGACCGTAAAAAGGACTGGATACTTTGATGCGGGCTGTACGTTTTATCTCGAAAAAATGGGGAGGTGCGAGGACCCGAAGGGTCTCTTTCTCCCCTTTCCGTTCTGTCCTCCGGTGCTAAAGAGTCGCGGCTGCTATCTTCCTTCCGCAATGCCACTGCTAACGGGGTACTGTTATCAATAGCCCTCGCCTAATGATTTTCAAGCGGACCGACCGTTTCGGGTCTCCGTTTTCGCCCGAACATCCCTTGAACGTTTCGCGACAAACTCGCGTAGACGTTGAATGAAAGTTGTTGAAACCACGGGGAGCAAACCAGGAGGCCAAATTGTCCGCGAGATTTTATTCCGATGGCGGTTCTCATTAATTCCCCGGCGGTATTTCATGCGAGTTTTCGCGTGTAATGGTTCATGAAATCGTCGTTCACGCTTATACCGTGCGCGCGCGCGGTGTTTATCCGGTGAACGGCCGGGCATTCAAAGGCGTGGATAGTTTACAGTGAAACCGTATCCAACCGTGGCTTAATTAAGCGGCAAAATGGGCTTTTAATTCGACAACAGAGGATAAATCTTGATAGCAGGCCGCGGCTCCTGAACCGTGACGTCGGCTGTGTTTTGAGGGTGAAGTTCACAAGTCCGTAATGATTAATAGGTTATCTCCTTGCAAGGATGTTAGCGGGAGTATCAATCTGCGCGAACATCGACACTATCTCTGGTTATAAGAAGTTCCTTTCAAAATACAGTAGAACCTCCGTAGTTGCACGATAAAAATTTCCTTAATACATACCGAACTTACTGGCGTAAGTTTTGTTTTCCGTAACTAGGCAACTATCACCACCGCGCGTATCGAGAGTGCAATTACCAATGTCCTACTGTGCTTCAAAGACAGCCACTTAGAGCGCGAATGAGACCACCTTCGTGAGCGTGACAACACTAATTTTACTTTGGGCGGCAGAATGTTCCGACAGACCTCTGAAAAGTTTCATTTTCCAAGGAAAGTTGATTCCGTTCTCTAAAGCGAGACAGACAGAACGAATACGCGGCATGAATATTTTCGTGCCGAACTCGTCCGACAATCGCAGGTATTATAACAAACTTGTAGCCGCGTTAAACCAGCCACGCTTTAATAATTTTCCTATTCAACGTAGCTTTTCAATTTGCATAAAACACTGGCATTTTTACCATTTGAAACGTAAACAGCGTTTTAAAAAGTAATCACCGAAATGCACGTTCCCGCTGTCGCGGTGTTACATCTGTTGACAAACAGCAAATTGCGTAGCTGTTTTAGCGACGGACGTCTGTCCGCGACGTTCAAAGAAAATTAGAGACTCTTCTCGGTTTAATAAGGATAGTATGGCCGACGGAGAACAATTTCCTTGGCGTCAAACTACCGACGGTGTTTACCTCCATTTTTGTGTCGGACATTTCACAACCGCGACGTGTATATCTCGTAAAGCACAGTTTACATCGCTGTCAACCATGAACGCAAACACGTTTTTGTGCCGAATGGGGATGTACACGGAGGAATATATTCTTTCGTATTAAGAAAGATGGAATACACGCTGGATTATATTCGGCAATATTTTCGAAGAAAAAACCGAATTTACCGAGCGTATTTTCGTTGTCGGATATAATAGATTGGCGAGGGCGTCGAATCTTGCAATACTTTCCCTATTTTCGCGGCAACGCGAGACGGGAGGGAAAAGAGGCTGCTTATCGATTTCACTTCGCGACGTTAAATTGATCCGCGACCACACCTCGGCGAAGATGGATGATTTATATCGTTATTATTTCGCGGCCGAGCATTAATAGTCCGACAAACACGGTGGAAACATGTCAAACGCACGCGAAAGAGCAAAATTCCACCCGGTAGACGTACACTTTTATTCGCCTGGCTCCTTTTCCCTGGCATGGGTCATTAATCATTCGCGGCGAGAAGTGAGAAAGAGCCGGTGAAATAACGAGCGAGAAAAATAGAGCGCGGTGAATGGAAAAAATAGTGAACCGGCTGGGAATTTTTCAGTCAAGTGCTGCATCACGCAGTGAAAAACACCACACGTAGTCCCAGGGGGTGTTCATGACGCTATTCAAATGTCTAGAACCTCGTACCTGCCGAGGAGAAATACATTTATAATACCCGACGCATTTAGCTCGCCACTCCGAAATTATGCTTCTTTTCACCGAAAGGAACAGAAAGTAATTAGTGTATCTTGCGGACAGCTCCCCCTAATGCACGGGCGCATGATCAATTAATTACAGCGTCGCTTCAAAGACATCGTACCTCCACTATCTTCCAAAACATTATGAAAGACCGTATTTTACGTACAAAATTTTTCAAAGCTCTCCTGGAACGTTCTGTGTTATATTCTTGATTATTTATACTGCTGTAATAGATTTGTAATAATCACAAAAATCCCCACCATGGTTTCCTTAATTTCTAACAACTCGTAATGGGAATAACTGGTTGCATCAAGCGGGGTTCTACTGTGATTCCGGTGGAGAGTAAAAATTTCTTCCGAGCCATTTCGATAGAACCTTCTTCTTTATTATCTCGATCGCCGTTCACAAAAATTCCCATCTCCCTAAAAAGCCTGTGTGCAGCCAGACACAGAAGTTTCTGCAGTAGAGCGAACGCTGTTTGTAGACGCATCGCCGCTTGAAGGTAGAACGGGAGGGTAGAATATCATAAAAGAAGCTGATATAATTCCGAAGCGCACTATACAGAAGAAGTAGTTGTCGGGGGTGTTCGGTGACACTGTACCCGCTGGTACATGTACTCGTGTGTTCTGTAAAGAACAGGGATCGATATCACTGGTTGCGAACGGGGTACATTAAGACTGTTTTACGAGTATAGGATATCTGGAAAGCAATACTCTATTCTTGAGGATCCTTTCGGCCTCGCGATCTTTACGACATACTATACACGCTCTGACATTGTCACGCTGACAGAGGAAAAGGGATACACCAGCCAAGCATGCTACGCCGCTATTGAGCTTATGTATCGCATAGTCACGGACCGCGAGATTAACTTCATTTTTCCCTGCGAGAGGACCTTGTGTCATTTGTGTCAGAACTGTGGCGGAACAAGTGTTCCCATCGGGATGTCTGCTAGACTTCAATTTGTAAACTTCATTTCGCAGATGCTCCGATACTACTCGCATTTCATCGTTGGGCATCTGAAGTGACGTTACTCGTTAATTTCCCTATAATATCGATAAAACGAAAAAATCATATACAATGGATTTATCCTAGGTGGGAAAAACTGTTTAATTATCAAGTTAATATAGCTCCGAATGCAAGGAGATAATATTAACATGCGTTAGCCAAGCCGAATCCTATCCGGAAGGTGAAAAATCCATGAAACTTTGTGAGAATTCACAGGCGCGACTTATTTTGATCCAGACGGTACCGCTATCGTTCTCCTTGACTGCACAATAGAGGGGCTTGTATTCCACTCTGTCATAACATTGCGACAGATGGAACAGGACTTTTGCTGTGCGACGTTGAAATACGTTTTCTTGACACCTTATGAAAGGGTAATGAGACGTATTCACAAAAGGGCGGATTCCAAAGGTTTGCATTCATGTTAATATTACGCGATTTGTTCTTCTCTTGAATTACTTTATGCGTTGCGTTCACCGTAAGCAAATCGTGAGACATCGACTTTTAAACATAAAATGGTCTTCCATTTATTCAGACATCACTATCAACCATAATATTAATAGTAACAATTCTGTACTACAAAATATATTTTAGCATACAATATATTAGCACAAATTTTGGTGAAATCGTGGAAGACCCTAGGGTACCACAGAGTGTCAAGAATTGCCATTTGCGAATTGGAGGTATCGCAGAAGAGAAGAACGTTTGAAACAATTCGAAGAATTTGCCGAAGCGTCCGAGGCATCGATCAAGAATGTCGATCGGTCGTTTGTCTTATCGTTAATGAGAATCGACAGCGATATATTCCACTGACAAGTTTTCGTTCACTGGAGATTCCCCGTCTAATATTAAGGGACCACCATGACTGCGTTAATTAATAAACTGGCTGGCTGGCTCGGTTCTGGCGTCGTTAATGAGAATTTGAGTAATGACGTCGTTCTCGCGACCTGTCCTCTCCGTCCCTTGGCAAATTTGCCGATGTGCCTTTGCACGTTACGCCAGTGTCAGGACCCACGGATATCGATGGTTCCTTTGAGCGTGTTTGAGAGAGATTCCTGTGGTTGCTGATAAGTAAGTAATATGCAGAAGCATATTGCGGAAACTCGAAATTATAGGTCATCGGACGCGTAATCTCAAATGGCGAATCAGGAACTCGTCGATATTACGTTCCGTAGATACCTGTGTCCATCTCGTGAATTGTCTGACAAAGTTTTTCGTGATTATTCGCGTTGTTTTATTTCGAATAATTTCCCGACAGGGAAAAGAATTGTACATTCAGCGTAGACGCGCAGTGACTTGAAACGTTAAATATTGATAACCGCAAAATAGTATTTCATCTCGAGTTACGTGAACCGAATAACATTCGGATTTATTAAATTTAATTTAAAATATTCACCACGAGCCCGAGTCGATATTATACGGTGAGGGGTAGCGGATATGTATTTTGCAAATTACGGGTTCTGCTGAATTATTGCGAGCACACGGTATTTATTTTTAAAACTGAAACGTCTAAAACCGAATAACCAGATGAAATTCTATCCATTTTTTCTTGCGCCGTTTAGATGAATTGTTTAATAAACGAGACTGCTTTTATAATATAAGTTCTTGTAGTGATGATCGATCTTTTCCGCGTTTACCAGTTAGTTTCAATTTCTTTCAACAATATTCTAATGAGGTAACATTTATTCGAGCGTAACATTTATTCATTACTAGCGAAAAACAGCCATTAATTCAGCAAACCCGCTTATCCGTCAGCAGATCACGAAAGACTCGCCTGAGTAACCTATTTTTACTCTTGATCTGTATGCGCCGAAGAAAACTTGAATATGCATCAGATGGATAATGGAAGCGCGGAGGTTGTAAATCTTGTTGAATTTCGTTTCACTTTGTTTCACGATCCCGTGCCACCCATGTAAATTAAACTGGAAAGATTACGCTTTCGTTATTTATTCCAAAAAGCTGGAAGGAGGATACCGGCGATCTTAAGAACACTTTCAACCCTGTGCTAATGTTCCCAGGTACTACAGAGGATTATCGACAAGGGGATGGCAGGGTGGCTAGTACGAGAATAGTGGCGCCATCGCGGTGGAAGGTTACCAACCATAGAGGGTTGCTACGACACAACCCTCTGATGGAAGGTGTCTATAGTTGACCGTACGTACATTGCATGCAATGCATTTTTCTCTCTACCGTTCTGAATTACCGACTCTGTAGAAAATGCTCTAGTACGATAGCGGACTCTACCGAAATGGAACGGTCAGCTAACGAACTACATGAGGTTGCAACATAAAAGGTACGTGTCCGAAGAAGCTAGATTTTAGAGCCTAGTCAGCTTTAAACGTCCGTTTAAGGCACGGATAACTATGTGTACATTTCATAGAGGCACTTAGTCTTCGAAAGAAATATTAGATCGAGTTGAAAAATTGAATAAGCGCGATCTGCAACTTTGATAAAGTTCGGACGAATTTAGGAGGACTGTCTTAATCTTAGAATGTATTCCCGTATGAATTTGTAAACGTCTGAGGATTCAAATTTATGATAGAGAATGGTACTTTGTCATAAGGACACTTTGGTTCAAAAGGAACACTAGAACACATGGAAAGAAGCAATAGAATTCTATCGTCAGTACGAACAGTATTGACTCGATTAAATTTTCTAACTATGAAATACAATCGATCAGCTGTCAAACAATAAATCCGAATTAATACAAAATAAAAAATCGTTCTAGTTGAATATAAAATAAAAATTAATTAGTGATTGGTCCGCGAGAACACGGGTTCGTACATACGTTGCACCAAAGATTCCCTTCGAGTCCAAGGGTTAATATATTCTGCTAAAAATTAATTTTTCAGTTTGATAGAAAAATATCAGACAGAGAGACCTGACTGACATTAAAGTGAAAAAAACAATTATCGTGCAAGATGAGCCGCATACATACTCGAAGAAATTTATGATCTATTATTATAGATGTGTACCACGTGTACACGCACAAAGTCCCGCCACAAAATCAATAAACACCTGCAAGGACATTGTCTCCTCTTTACGAGCCCGTGTATCGCGTTTCAGACGCTAATGCCGGCCTTATCTCTTAATGAAAAGTGAAACGTTCGGGTAAGGCGGGTCACAGCCGGAAAAGGTGAGGCCAGCTTAAAGCTGAATGGAAGAAAGGCATTCGCCTTTGTCGGTGGTTTCTTCGGGCAAGAAATTCGCTATCGTGCAGACGGACGAGAGGGAAAGTCGAATGGGAAATTATTTACGGCTTATTCATACCGCGAAGAAAGAGTGAGAGGGCGAGCAAGCCTCAACGGCTGGGGTTGCGCGTTAAAAGTTTTGGCAATATATCGCGGCGCCCTTATTGTCTATGCAAATCCTTACCTTAACTCTGTTAAAAATACCCCTTGTATCTGAACGCCCACCCTCTTAAGCTCGCCCGTTTCATCGCCTTCGAGCTGGAACAGGGTCTAGCTAGAAGAAAGAGGGTTCCGAGGAATAAGATGAAGAGGAAAGTGAAAGACGAAGAGGTAGAGGGGTGTCGATATGCCCGCCTACGTCGCGACGACGATCTTGTTTTTCCACGAGACACGCAGCGACGCCTTCCTTAATTTATCTGAACTTGAATTTAACGAGAAATACCTAGCGGAGCCGAGCTGAGGAAAATCGGCCCTCGACCGACGCGCCACAGCCGCTTCGATTATTCACAACATCTGTGCTCGAAAGCGCCGCGCCGGCAAACCTCAAGGTCGCTAACTAGTCCCTGTATTCCGCAGCTTTAAATATTCCACGGATTTCATCGTAAACGGGCCAATCTCTTAAACAGCTGCGACCTGATTTACTGGTTGGCGAACGTCGTCCGCCCACACTTCGCGCACCCCTAAACGCACGGAAAAGTCCCGCTGATGGTTTCGCATAATCCACTGCGGCCGAGAAGGGAGAGAAAAATTCCTCGCGGTTGGGAGAAATCTTGGTAATTATCTTGCCCTCCTCGGCGACTTTAATGACCTTGATTGTGTTGACATGGTTAACGCTGCGAACAACTTTTTCTTGTACATTTTACTAAAATCAAACGAAACAGAAAAGAAAGAAGCACACTTTGTGGTTAGATCTTTATAATTGGAATTAGATCTTGGAAATTAGGAACTATGAATTGAAATATGCAGTCACGGACCCAACAAATTAATGGTGACACTAGTGATGAAATCCAATTTACCAAAAGTTCTTCGACATGTATCGAGAAAAATGGTTAAACATTTCAAGCTTATCAAATTCTTAACTTCCAAATGTAACGTCTAAATAACAACCGAGCTGTTCGAGGTTCCGTTTAAGGCGATTCAGAATTGGCGAAAGCTTTCGTTGCAACAAACAGCTACAAATCCGATCAGAGACGGGAACCTCTAATAACGTTCTCTCTAACATTACAGAATATTATCGGCGTTCTATCCATTGAATTCAAAGGGCGAATTAACCGACATGCTGCAAACGATTTGCTCATCCGTGTTGGGGGTGTACGTTGTAACTTCCTGACTTTCGACGCGATTATCACCGACACGAGAAGCGTGTACGAAGAGCAGCACGATCGAAGGGCGGAATAGGGTTGGAGGCTCGGTGATTACGTAACTACGCAGCAAATATTCCATTAATCTGCTTAGACAAGACTTGGCAGGTGACTCGTTAGCGGGACAACGACCGCCCGACGACGGGAGAGAGATGAAAAGGCAAGCATGAGGAGTTTTTCGTGTTTTATAGAGCGAGCACAAGTTCCGCGCGTAGAATAGCCCGCGTGTCGTAAAGCTGATGCGCTTCCTCTCGACCTTATAATTCAAGTAAGGACCTTCCGTCGTTATTAATAAAGACCGGTGGAGGGGAAACTCATCCGAAGTACAAAGTTCCGCTCTAAAAATGCTAATCGGAACGAATAACAAGTAGAAACACTTAACCGTATTATACTACAACAATCCAACGGCGCGGGAAACGCGCGAGATTGAATTTAAAGAGAAACGGGCCTCAGACGACAAGTTTGAAAATACAACGGAAACACTCATGCGTCTGACCATGGCCCACCGTTTCTACTTATTCCAAGTATCGTCGTAAACCTGATGGTACCCAACCAAAAATTTTAAAATGTTCAAAAGCCTGTTACTATTTTCACCTGATTACAATAATTAAGAAAAGAACAGCTGTCTAAGTAGATTCTGTATTTAGAAAATAATACAGACAATTTTCATTTTTCAATTCTCTGTTCTATCTAATCTATTTTGACAGAGTATCAAAATCGCCATTCAATTTCTAAATTTCTGCCGAAAACACATTTTTAAAAAATTGGTAGAAATTTTTTCAACTGTATAGAGAAGGATGTACGCACGCATCTACGTGTAATTCCCTTCCCCGTTTTACGATAACCGGGCTCGTGACTTAACCGCATTTGATCAAGACCGTGATTTGTCCGTGACTCGGAACATCGTGACATCGGCCCGTTCCTCAAGATTCCGCCGTCACGTCGCCCGGGCGCAGCTTATGCATAAATATACATACTAAAATTGTGTACACTAAATTCTGTTCTTTTGTGGAAACGAAGCCCGGAGACGCGAACCCAAGAGCTCCGCAGACTTTGGATGCGGCACCAGCAGCAGACGGATCCGCTCTCGGGGGTTGGGTGATTCTGTTTTCAAAGAGGTCACCGCCACCCTCTAAGACGGAGGGATGGCGCGGCCGACGGCCTGATATATAGCGTTTCTGCATTTAGCTTTCGAATTCCTTTCGAGCAGCCTCGTTATCTTTGTCAAAGGGGATCCGTGGAACGCGGAACAAAAGGAAAGTGCGACTGGCACCAGCGGCAGCAGGGCCGTGGCGCATGGAAACGCCGGCGAATAATTTATTCTAACGAAGAACCGCAATTAACAAAATGTCCCTACCCTCCGAATGAACAGTATCCTTTTTCAAAATCGTTCGAGTTCCTTTTCAGTCTTACGATGGGGTGATTTGACCGGAACGAATTTAACGAACCGACGGCTCTGAAAAGGGTTCGCGAAAACATGAATATTATGTTTCGTTTTAATGATGTATGTGAATCCATCGTACGGAGTTCAGAAATCGAGTGCTGGTTATAACTATTAGTGGACTGTTGATTTTTACGGAAAATAAAAATTGTCTGTATTTATTGCACGGCAACGGCAGTGTGTCGATATCATTTTACTAAAAAATTTTCGTGTTTCACATAATATTTGTTAACATAATGATAATATTATTTAATATTATAATAATAATATTATTTAATATTTAATATTATAATAATTAATAATAATATTTGTTATATTTGTTAATATTTCTTCGAATTTGACATTAACACAAAAAACTGAATGCGCAAATATACGTCTTTTTGATCCTCTATATTATTTAAAAATACATTTTTCATATAATTATTAGAATCGAATATCAAAGAACTATTGTGTTAAGTTACACATACCTATTCAATGAATTATGACCTGTTTACAGAATAAATATTCGTACTCCTTCTGCTCCAATTTAAATTACAATAATCATTACAAGAAATGTTTATTTTGTTTACATGCTTGTCACGGTATTCGTGTGTAGAAGGTTTGTACCAATTTCAAGACATTTTACGAGCAAGGCACGTCATACATCTTCGTATCTCATTGTTCAACCGTTAACAGAACTTCGATATGCAATCACGTATTGGCGGGCAAAGCTTCTGGCATGAGTAATATTCCCGAATGAATAAAATAAGCTATATTGTAGCTATGTATTTCGAAGTGTTCCGCGCCGCCGCGCCTCTTCAAATCTCGTCTGGCTTTCGATAAAGCTCGGGGGTACCGCGTTTCAAGGGAAAATCTTTATTTGTTCGGCGTTTTGCTTAATGGGAGATCCATCTTTTTCCTTCGGAAGGGATTTGAGGGAGCCTCGTGGGGAAGTACGTGATGTGTGTCGAGGTATATAGGGACGTCAGGGAAGATTAAACATGTATCGGGTAGAATATTGCTTTTATGGAACGGCCAAAGAAAATAAGATTTGTCAGAAGACTTAATAACGCAGTTGTCGAGTCACATTTATGCAATGTACAAATTAATTCGTGACTCTCACTATTAATCTATTGTTTATAAATTGCTAACCCCAAAATGAGAAAACACTAAAAAAATTTTCTCCAATCTAAGGGAATAATTTACAGCTATGAAGGGAAAGCATATATTTTGCGACATGTGTGATTGGTGTCATTATTTTAACAATACTCTAAATGCCCTAAAAAGGTAAAAAATAAAAGCAGTATTTTTTTGATAATTGATTAGTGACTTACAAGATGGAGCAAACTTGTAGAAACTGGAGGAGATTATCTCCAAATTTACGGAAACAGGACCGCAAATTAATTCGCACGCTTAATGCTCGTCAAAAGTACATTATCCTTGTTTCTCGTGAGCATAAATTTCATTAAACGTCGTGCATATACTCCGGAGACGAAGGGAGTAGTTTTATGGGGACATGAATTCCCGTTTCATCATCTCGCAGCGCGTATCTATATTCATTGTTTAATATTTACGATCGAGGTTACGCGTAAAACAGTTTGACGGGAGGGAAACGAAGCCGTGTGGTTTTCCACGAGGTACGATATCGAAAAACAATTGCCGGCGATAAATAAGGAAAATGGATTCGACGGAAGGGAGATGCCTAACGCCCTACGTCCTCGACCCCCAGTTACCAAGACGTATATCCCACCACGAGCCGCGATATCGAAGGCCATACAATATTTACGCTTTCGGCAGCAAACGCATAAATATTTCAAGAACACCGAGAGAACGCCCTTCACCCCTGGTGAAACGACCCTCCATCCTTTTGAGTGTTACTATATTACCCATATTCTGTTATGCTGACCAATATAAAGTCAGAAAAGTAAGGCAAAGTATCCCTTCCCACGGGATATTCAATTAAATGGAAATTCTCTATGGATATTCATAAAAGAGGAGCATCTACGATAAAAAAAAATGCGCGGAAGGAGCTATATATATATATGTATATATCAGAGGAAATCTTTCTTCTTCGAAGGATGACCCAAAAAGGGATCAATGTTCCCTGTCAAGAACAAAATGTCGAGGTAGACGTAGCCATAAAATCTATAAATAACAGTATAACCTCAATTATCCGAATTTTAAATGTTTGACTTCTCTATTGGTTAGCTGAATAGGTTCTATGTACAAATATTTAAATCTAAAAAGATCCATCTATAACATGATTTATGTCTTGATACTAAGCAATTGTTATATTATTCTTCAATTTCCACTTCTACCTCTTTTTAATTAATTCGGATAACCAAGGTTCCGGTGTGATTTATATTTGTGTAACGATATGTGATAAACTGTTTTTTTATGTAACCAATAATATTTAAACAGTGTTCATTCTCCAAAATAATGTAGCATATTGAAGAGAATAAAGCAAGTTTCGAGAATGGAATTGAAATTACAGAAAAAGGGGGAACGGAAATTGGAAATTAACGTTATTGCAGGATGATTTACAACAATATGGAACAATAGAGTTTGTGTAATTTATTTCTCTGGTTTCTGGCTTCTGCATGTTCTTTCATTTCCGTGGAATTTTGTTACTTTACCGGAATAACAGATTCAATATTAACGCAAATATAATGACAGTATTTTTCATAAACTTTAATGTCTCTTTGTATAAAACGATAAAATTGTAGTATAATGATTTTATTAGGTTAGTATCCTGTTTTGGAAATTTCTACAACTGCAATATCAATCAATATTGACAACTTCCGGCGATAGAATGCGGGTATAGCAAATATTTAAATCGCAGCACTCGATAAGAATATTATCCACTCCGGTAGTAACAGACCATAGTGAGAAATGGGGGAAGGCAATGGCAACAACACCTATATACATATCATGGAAATCAATAAAGTTCAAGCCGGTTGCTTACCTCGGATTCATACTAATTCTGAAATGTCGATATCACTTCTAAGATTTGGAGATAACAATAACGACCGCAGTGTCTCTTCTATTTCCAAAGAACATTATAAAATAATCGTCAGAAATAATTTAGAAAATTAGAACTCGCTGATCAATACCGTGGCTCCAAAATATATTTAAACTCCATTTCCAATTTTTAATAAAATCAATGATCCTCTTCACAATTGCTTTGTGAAACTGAAGTGAGGAACATTCAAAGCTCAATACCGAAGAAAAATCGTATATCAAGATTTAGGGCTAGTTGTAGAAGAGACAGCTTCTATCATAGATTCAGGCAATGAAATACGATTTCCAATGTCTTTATATCTATATTTTCTATTTCCATTTCTTACATCATGAAGAAGATATTACAAAAAATGGACGATGATGAAATTCTAAATATCCAAATTGTATGCATCGATAATATTCATACAAATAGGCAACGTAGAGTAAGATAAAAACGTGTTTCCTTTCTTAATACGTTTATTAGGTTCTCAATAATATTTTTATATGTATATTTATAAAATTTATGGCCCAGTGATATCGTGTGTTGACATACGCACAGTAAACCAATATCAGTGTTTACTCGTAATTAAGGTAGAAGATGTATGTCACGACTTAAACGTCGCTTTCACCATAAGACAGTGGGAGTCCGAGTAGAAGAAATGGGAAAAACAGTCAGCCGGTTGGCGCTTTTATGCAATGCCTCCGTCTGTCTGACTAATTGGTAATTAGACGACGCGCAATTAATCATGTCCCTTAACCCCCTTCTTTCGTTTCGCCGGTCGGGCGAGCCGGGAATCTCGAGTCGAGGAGCTTGGATGTTTAGGTCTATTCAACATGGTCATTCGTTAATGAAGTCGCGTGTCGGGACGCCAAGTTCATTTCCCTCTGAATGCGATGAGTCCGAGAATCATAATTACTGTATTCAGTACGCATACCCTTCCTGATGCGAAACGTGTCCACGCCCACAACCACGCTCCACCCGGAATCTCGATTAAACCCATGTCCAAACGATACTATAACCACCGGCACTCGCTCGCATGCGATCGCATCCCCCACGAATATTCTGTTTGCCCCAAGGGCCACCGAATTCTTGTCTTTTCATTATCCTTCCATTTCGTTCGCCACGCCATCGTGCCGCTTTTCACTCAATTAACCCTATTTTGCTTTCGAATTCCATTTTTCCTAATCAATTTTTATTAATTTCCTTTCAAAGGAACTATGACGCAATTTAATTCTTACCACGGATCTTCTCTAAATAGTAATTTAGTTCTTAAATTCGAGTAATATTTTTATTGCTTAAAATAACATCCGTACATAATCATCTTGTAATTTTCAAATGTCCTGGCGGGTTACGTCACTTCAATCAATCGGATTTGCTTCGATAATGAAAAAAGCTCTGTCACCGGGACCGTTTTCCATATTTCCATTTTTCATAATTGGAGCCATCGGCGGACACGCGGGCGTTTGGTTCGTTGTCTTGTAGCAATGTGATTAATTCGAATCGCGTACTGCAGCTCCTTTGATCTTTTCGGTAGATCGATTTCCGAGCAACAACGCGCGGAATGCCAATCAATCGGGCGACCCATTTGGATATCCGGCCGCGGTCCGGTGTTCTATGAATTCTCTTCTGTTTTTCCTTCGAAAACCATGAGCAACATCGCATCGCGTCACGGGAATCGGTGTCCCGTGTACAACCACACATGGACATCGTCGCATCGACGTTCGACATTCGATCCGGATAACCCTGTGTGTCGCGACGCGTGCACACGGGAAACACACACGTACATACACACAGAGGCACACGTATGTATGTACGCGCCTCGTCGGGGAGAAACCACAGCTCATAGAAGTATATGGACCACCTCCGTCGAAAGGGGTGATTGTATAACATGATCAGCACCCGGTGCATGCCTATAATGTTTTGATTATAGGGCGCACTCGCATTTGACTCCGTTAAACCTGATGCTAGGATTTGGCCTGGAACTTGCGCCGACTTCGAACCGAACCAATCATTGGCAGCTCGTGATACCGAAGTCGCAATGCACGAGCCCCGCCTAAACCGCTTATACTAACTAATACGTTATACGCGTTCTATTAAGATGCTGTTACGGCTGAATAACGAGTCAATCGATAGTGCTACGCGGCATCGCGCGCAAACCAATCGTCTCTATTTAGCCTACCCTGGGTGATTATCACGTCTGCTTGACAGTTCATCCGGAATTCAAATTGGTTCAGACTTTTTCTGCCTATAGTTTACCCGGTTCGTTCGACCGTTGTTGGTAATAGTATAATTGCCAGCGTTGCTAACCCTGACTGAAAGTGCCCCATGTCAATTGCTAACGTTGATGATATCGTTTGCTTACATACTGCGAACAGTGATATTCTTTATTGTATAAGAATCTTCATAGTTACAATCAGATCGTAGATCAGGAACTACTAAAACCAGGAACTACTTACGAATTTGTTTCTGTAACCTCTTATATAAATTCTTATGTCATTGTACACATTGAGGTGAAATATTGTTTAGTATTGCAATTGTAAGGAACGTATTGGCGAACGCAATTTTACTATTCTGTTGTTATTTCCGGTTTTTTATTTTTATAAATTTAACTGTACACAGGGCTGTCTGATAATATGCACACATACATATGTTCAACCCTATTGTTCGGCTTCATGTATAGGGTTGAATGTGTGTGTATATATGCGTATTAGCAGACAACCCCATATAATTGTTGTCAATGAAAGGACCGAGTGAAGAACATGTATTTTAAATTTATGCGAACGTTTATTTTAAAATTTTTAATGTTCTTTGCATTGGTATATTCACTTTTCACTTCAACCATGGCGAAAGAAATGATGAGAAACAAATTATTGTGTCCCGTCTGGTGTTGTGTTAAGTTGAAAATTGTTATTATTTTAATTGGTTTAAATTTAAATGTTTCGCAGAATAGGTGGACAAATAGTTGCGCCGTGGTCGGTATAGCTTGCGCAATGTACTGATTAAATGTCGCGTGAAGTGTGTGCTATTGTTGGTTAAGCACAATACGAATTCCTCTGATTGCAATCAATTCGCTTCATGCGCAAGTGAATATATCGTACTTCTCTCGTAAATTATGACAATGGGCTAGTCACGAGTCTAAGGGGAGACACAGTATCTAGGTTTCTTACGACCGAGTAGGCCTCTCTGTGGTATCACTCAACCAGACGATTGAACAGGTAGGATACTGATGGTGCGTGAAATGGAGTAATAACAAATGACTGATTCATTATTCACATGTTCATAACAGACACCTTAAAAAACATCTTATCCGATTAGCAACCAGTTTCGCAATGTGTTCCAGTTCTTTTTATCAGTCACACGCAGGCTGAATCCGATTATAATCAAGTCGACCACACATTTTTCTGTCTGTTTTTTTCTTGCAGATTGTAATTCTAAAATAGTCAGACTCGTTTTCTGTAAACTAGATATTTTGCCTTGTATTAGAAGATGATTCATTATTCATATTTACATAACAGACACCTTAGAACATTTCCTATCCGATTAGTTTCGCAATGAACTCCAGTACTCTTCCTCAAACTCATTCAGCCTAATCCAATTAACTTGAAAGCAATTTTGCAGTATATTAATATTAATTTTTTTCAAGAAAATAATGAAATTTATATATTGCAAAATTGCTTTCGATTAAATTGATCGAATCGGTGCGCCGAAAACATCAACTTTGTTTAAACATATAAACGAAATAAAAAAAGAAAAGTTATCCAATTAAAACTGGAGCAGTGTTTTTTCAGTTTGTAATTCTGAAATAATCAGACTCATTTTCTGTAACATATTCAGATATTTTGTCTTGTATAAGATGATTCATTATTCATATTTACTTAACAGACACCTTAGAAAATTTCTTATCCGATTACTAACTAGTTACGCAATAAATTCCAGTGATCTTTGCCAAACCTACAGCTGAAGTCGAACAAACATTTTTCCATTACACTTTCTTTTCAGTTTGTAACTCTGAGATAAACTCATTTTCTGTCAAATACTCCTACAGATATATCGTGCAGCATCAGGAGGTAAGTTAAAAGAACACTTCCATGTTTCCGATTATAATTGTACAGAGGTTCGAACATAATTGTGGTTATCGATCTTCATTGGATTTAATTCAAGCGTGAGTTACCAGAAGCGACGTACAAGCGAGCAGTAGTTAATCAACGCTCTCCCCGTGTATTTACAGTACCGTCGATTTCTCCTCAGCCTCGATATTCCTGCATGTGTACACTTTTGTATCTCACGGCACGTAGGCATAGTACGTAAATATCCCGTACAGGCATGTACACTTCCCGGTGCATTTATCGTCTCTCGGCTCGTCTGTGATTCCACTTGATTGTAACTGCCGTTATTGTATACTTAACCCAGTTACACGTATGTGTTATTTCAAAACCCGATACGGGGATTTCGGACAGACGCGATCAGCCCATTACCAAACACGTCAAGATAATTATTGCACAGTATCGGAATTCGCTTGCATTTTGACCACTTTGATGGATGACGAAACTGTGATCCATTAAATTAGACTTAAACTACGATGCCCGTCTTCGTGCTAAACCATAACTTGCTATTTATATTTTAAATTCAAAATGTGACATAAAAAGCTGTGTCTGAACTTAATCATCAAATGTTCCGGATATTAAATTACGTTCTATCGACCGTAAATGTTAAATAAACAATGTGTGTTGGTATCAGCGCACAGGATCGATTAAAATAAAAAAGCAAGCAATCTTGCAATTGACAAAATCCCAACGTTTCGATCCTGATGTAGATCATTTTCAAGAGAAAAATTTTTAATCCGCCTGAAAAATTAATATTACTTTAATATGTGTTAAACATATCAAACAATATGAAAGTAACAAAAGTAATATTTTATCGTACTTGCTTTAACAAAAGGTTATATATGAAGATTCACAAAAGATCATCATTTATTAGAAGGTTCGGTATTCTAGGTCTATTGATAATCAATTTTTCTAGATATTGTCAGGAATATCTTCGCAGATGAAAGTTGGCGTTTTGTCCTCCGTTTTCTAGAAACAAAGGAAAAACTTATTTCAGGGAAAAGTCGCGTTTCGTCGTGGGACTGCCAGCCAGGTTCATCCGGTACAGCCACATTGATAACGCGTGCTCTAGACGATGGGATGAGAGAGGTTACTAGTGCTATACTAGAAGAAATGAGGTTTTTCTAGAGCACTTGCGATGGATGACTGTGAATAAGATCTCTAGCGAGAGAACAGTGAAATAAGAGTTCTGAATATTTCACTTCAGAAAATGCAATGTACACGTTTGTCATCTCCTCTTACGTAGAGGAAAGAACTAACTATTATTCTGTTATAATTTCCATGGTTCTATTTATGATATTAACCTAACTACTGTGAACTTGAATCAAACACCATTAGCCAAGAAATCACGATATTCCTGATTCCAATTCTTGTGAACCCTTTCAAAAAATGTGCTGATGTCTATGTAGATAATAGAAATACCTATTATTCTGTTGCAATTGTTGTAAACTTAATACAAGCCCCAGTAGCCTAGAAATTAGACGACGCTCTCAAAAATCTGTATTTTAATTGAGCTAACTCACCGAAGATATTCCAATAATTCCGAATTGTTATTGCAGAATCGCTGATCATTCGAGACAGCAACAACGAAGGAAAAACGATCAGGGAGATCAATGATTCAATACTGATCGAGAAAACCAAGGGAAGAGGATCCCATCGGTGACCACGTCTGCAGATAATAAACCGGATTTCATGTGCCCGATGCAAAGTGGATACGTGAGCGATTTGAAAGCAGCCGAGCATGTGTGCGACATCCATTTATGAGCGATTCCATAGAATAGCAACGAAGTCAATCGCGGTGGAGGACGGTTGAAACGACTGGAGGATCGATCAAATCCTTGCTTTTCATTATATCGCGTTTCACTATCTGTCGCTTGATTTGCGAATAAGAAACGATCACCGCGCACGAGCGTTAAAGAGACCTTTAATCGGGATTCTCTCGTTTGCAGCGTAGGTACGCGCCGTACGAACGTTTCAGGAATAATCTACCGCGTATCAGATGACATCAAAGGAACGTTCGAGCCTCCCTGGCTAATGCAAGATCGCTCGGCCGTATTGTTGATCGCGATTTCGCGCGAGAAGTATCGGCCCACGCGTTGAAGCGCGAACACGCCGTATTCTTGATTGCATTATGAAAATAAAATACCGTGGAATCGGCACGCGCGCGCGAACGCGAGCTAGCAAGAGGATTTCCTCGGGGACGTTCCACGGGATCTTGACGCCGCGATTTTCACCGTGAGCTACTCTCCGCGTCTCCATTCTTCGCGCAAGGTAAGAACGATATTAGATTTGCGCCGGAAGCAAACCTTTTCACGTAACCTACCCCCGGAAAAACTCGAGCGAAAAGCGATAAACGACACGTCACGCCGCGTTTCACGATATCAATTCGATCGTGCGCGAGATGCGCTCTGCAGCCTTTCTTCAAATGGATTATCGGCTGGCGCCGAAGAGAGAGAAAGAGAAAGGGAAAGACACGATGGAAAGCGTCGCGTCGCTCGCTCGTCGGAGCACAAAGCGTGCACAAAGACACCGGTGAAGATGATAATTGAACCACATTGATTGCTACTCGAAATCAAAACAAACGGTTTACTAATAACCGGCTAACGACGCTGTCACGCTACTTGCACGCGCTCGTGTGAAAGAAGAATGCCGTGCACCGGCTAATCACTCTCTCGCTTTGTCCGTCCTTTTCAAAGCGCGATAATACGCACTCGAAAAGCCAACAGTCAGACTGCCATTACTTTTAATTCCCCGGTGAATCGACTACTTCAGCCGCCAACTCTCTGTAAGGCCATAATCTGAATGAGCTCAAAGAACTCCAGCAAATGGCTGCAAGGTCACGGAAACTTCGCCGCCATATTCGGTCGACGACCAGCTCTTACAAGGCCGGGAAAAAAACTTTCAGTTCCGATAGGTAGAACTATAGATATCGCAGAATGTCTGCAACCTTATAAATTCGAAATGAGAAGCGGGAAGTTTGATAAACGATATTCTACAACTGAAAGAACAGTTGGTGATTATGCAGCGAAGGGGTTTCAACTTCGATTCTAGTGAATCGCAGATATGTTTGCGAGGGGAAAATCCTGAGCAACATGTACTTTGTCCGAGGTAAGGGACGATCATGATCCGAAAGTTATGAGTAGACTGCAGATTTTTATGTATTTATGACTTACAAAAATTTTTAAAAAATACTGGAGTATTAAATTCAACAGAATCCAGTAGGTTTTTTATTTATTTTGGAACTACAAATGCTATTTGCGATGAAATAGAATTTTATGTGGTACCACTTTCTTAAAATATGTCAACAAAAATTGAAAATTACTATATTAATACTAAATACTACAGGTTTAAATAAATGAATAGTATAGAGTATAATTTTCCTTTTTTCAAAAATGATACGTGTATTTTCAAATGCAAAAACATTAGAAGAATTTAAAAATACTGTTATATTATTTTCAACCTATTAACCATATTAAAAGAGAACATAAATTTCTATTTCACTCCAGTTTGTTTTAATTCAGGTAGAAAACTTTTATTTCTCATAAAGATCCGCTGTATAGTTGTAACTTGGGAATTACGATCGCCCCCCACCTCGGATAAAGTGCATGTTACCCAGGACCTGTTCATCTACAACATACCTACGAAATCGGAGTTGAGGTCCCCTTTTCTGCACATTTAGCGAAAAGTTGTTCTACGTTGAAAGGGCTAGTTGAGAACATAGAATATTGCTTCTGAGAGAACTAGAATTTAATTCCGTTTACAACATTCCCGTGTAGTCGCGCAATCAGCGTGCGAAGCTGTAGTTGCCTTTCTCGAAAAGAAAGTTTCACAAAACTCTACTGCATGATTTTAACGAATTTTGTTCCAACAGTTGCAAAATACCCCGCGCGAGGAGTGTAAACAAGTTTTTGTATTCGTATGCAGATTGTTCGAAACAAATGTGATTATAATTCTTTTTAGATACTGACAGAAATATATCAACAACCTACACTGCATGTACGAGATTATGATGAGTACTGGTAAATCGAAAATTCAGAGCGAAGTTCTCTGCCATGTCAAACATTATTCTTATGAAAAACAATCTGATTATCCAGTTGTCAGAAACTGAAACATGTAGAAGCAGCGAAGAATGCCAGAAAGCACGTCAATGTATGAATGGCACGTGTATATGGTGCATATTCACATTCCATTTTCCAGGCTTCGCGTAGCAGATACATCTTCTTTGCTATTAATTTCCACAGTACATCTGGAATATGTCAGTATTTGTTGGTTCTGTTTTCTTTTTATAAAGTCAATTCATTTTGTAGTTCACGAACCAGGTAATTGTATTGAAACAATTTTTCAATTGTTCCCAATTATTTTTAAATGGAAATCTATAATTAATATATTGAGAAGTTTCGACATAGAAGTTGCATCTGCATAATTTACACAATATTTTAATTGGAAGCAATCTAAATTTCCTATTGGAAAGGTTAATTTAAAAAGAAAACTACAACGCTACACGCAGTGAAATGAATAAATTCGAACGCCTTTTTTCGTAAAAAAGGGTTTATGCCTATTTCATACTACTTCATTCTATATTTTCGAATTACTTTTATCTATAGAATCATAACCTTGTTAGCTATGCAATTAAACCGAAAGATCCCTGTACATTTAATTGAATGGAAATTTACAATAACCTCCATTTCAATACTATCTGTACAGGATCAATTATCACGAATGGCATTCAGTGTTTCAAGCAATTAAGACCCATCAAAATTTTCAGGGCAATAACATCGATTCTATATTTTCCATTTCTTTCATTCTGTGAAATCACTCTTTCTGCGCATGAGAACGGAAACCCCTTGTGCATCTAGTCTAGCAGATATTCTCCATTCGAATGCTCTGTTCCCAGATCAGTGAATACGCAAGCGGCAACCCATTCCAGTACTCCATTTTTCACGCAATTAAGACCTCCTCCAGATTCTCTCGCATTAGGACAATATTGTCCTGAGTAATGGTGGACCGCAACGTCTTATTTCACTTTTCCGGTCGCGGATGTCACATTCACGTACGTCCGCGATATATCACGAATCACGACAGAAACGTATTAGGGAAACGTCGCGTACCAGAAACAATATGAATCCATCCATCTTAGGAATCCGGCCTCGCGATAAATGGCCGGCCCGGAGTAGGGTAGAAGAAAGAAAAAAAGGGGGTAATCGCAGGGGGAGGGGATGGTGCGCGGATTTGCGATGTCTTATCGCAAAAAGAGGAAACGGAACAAGAGGGTAGAAAAGAAACGGTGAATGGGTGAGCATGTGGTCAATTCTTGGGTGTCGGGTAGTTGCGCAGGGGACAGCCCTGATTGGTCCGTCGCCGCCGGTCGGCTGACGCGGCTTGTGGCTTTCGGCTCGACGGGCTTGCCTCGACTCGCTCAGTCGCACTCGAACCGCGCATCGGTGAAGGTCTTGTGTCGCCCTCTCTCGGAAGATCCTCCCGTACGGTATATACGCGTGTGTGCGAACCTGCGAACGGTCGTCACGCGAATCTTGCCACGTTGTTTCCTTGCTTATTTTTTTTGCAACTATGCTACGCGGACGGTGACTGGGACGGGCAATCGGTCCACCACGTAAATATATTTCTCATCGGTACCGAACGATAATCTTTTAAACGACTGCTCTTATTCGCATAAACAATACTCCATGATAAATTAACACTAAACGGTCAAGTTTGTCACTTCATCCCTGCCTGTCGGAAGAATTTCATTTTCTATCAGATAATATTCAAAATGAAGTTAGCATCGGTTTTGTAATTGTTGAAACTGACGGGTAAAGTGACCGGGTGCAGCTAATCTAGACCGGACGTACGCGGACTGTCATCAACGCTGAAATCTAAACTGTCAATGGGACGTACCCCGTGTATTTCATCTCGAAAGCGTTGTGTTCGATCCCCTTCGAAAGACTATTATCCAGCACGTGAAGCTCGCGATTCCGTTTGCCAGCGGTATCACCCCCCTCTCTTTTCTTTTTTTCCGTTGTCGGTCTTTCTCTCCTCTCTCTCCCTCTCTTTCTCTATCTATGTCTCTCTCTCTCCGCCGGCAGTCGTTTAAAAGGATATTGGACGCCATTGAACGTTTGGTTCTGTTCCCAGTCGACGCGGAGGACACAGTGAATAGTCGTGCGCGCGTGTTTGCCGTCGACGTGCAGGTCGGGACGCGATCGTTCCCGGCGAAGGGCATGGGTAGTGCGGGAGATAGATCGTCTTCGGTGTAATCTGGCGTTGACGTGACCTACCCTAACGTAACTTTTGTTTGGGACATCGGTGAGCCCGCGCCTACCTCCCACTCCTCTCCAACTCGCTTTTGGTGCTTCCCCCCTCTCCACCCTGCCCACTCACCGTTCGCTCGTTCATCCCTTTCTATCTCTTACGCGTGTGTGCCCACTTTTCTGGAGTGTGTGCAACCAACCCCGCAGCACGAGCAACTTCACGCGTTTATCCGGTAAGTGATACACTATATTTATCTATCGATATGGCACACTGTCGCGCCGATTTATGAGTCCGTGACGTGCGAGCGCGTCCCGCGACTCGATACTACTCCAAATGCTTCTTGATATTTATCGGAAGTGGAATGTATTAACCAGAGCGCACACGATTTTATCATTCTATTGTTATGTATTCGTTTATTCGACCCGGATAAATACTTTTATGTCGATCGTTTATCTGAGGAATTATATGCCTCTTAATTAGACGCCATTTTGGTAAGTTGTTTCTGCGATTTTCGAATGTATTGTACAGAAGGGGTACGGGTTGTATTTTGGTACTGTTCTCGGTTTTTCTTTGGTAGAGGTTTGTTTGCATGACGGTTTTACGGAAGTTTCTGAATGAATAAATCGCTTAATTTAACTTTTATTATTTCTGTAATTTTTTTTATTAATGTGGAACTGTCGGTGGTTGTGTAATATTCTTATACAGAAGTGGTACGATTTGATTTTTGTATGTTTGTGGCTTGCTTGTATGTTGGTTTTACAGCGGTTTCTAATCGAATTGAATCGCTGAATTTATGGTTCTGGCTTACTGTGTCTTGCACGAGAGTGGAAATTGAATTTCCCTGTATCCATTGTAATATCTTATTCCCGAAAATTGTTGATCCGCACGGAATATAGAAAAGACGTTCATTCTCGTCGCAATATTTCCCAGGGCTTCTAATACCTATGTCGACCTGCGATCGCATAAATAATTTTTGCCATTACCATATTGGAAAACGTTCTTTCAATACCGTAATATACGTCTAGGGATTATAATTCATCCCCGATCGTGTTCCAATTTTTCTCTCTACGATATTTTCGTACTTTACCGCCGACTAATGCCGTGCTACTTATTAGTTTATAAATTCGCTGTTTCTAATCATTGAGAGCTACTGAATTCGGACCAGAATAAATTTTACCCCTTACGCCAATAAAAGAAATAAAGAGAATATATGATACGTATAATTTTGAGTAACTCTAAATATTTGAAATTAAACTTTGTGGTAAAGTGTTCCTTTCAGAATGACCTGGCAGCATGGCCACTTTTATTACTAATCAGCAGATTTAATAAACTGTGGATTCAAATTGTAAAGCAAATTGATATAAGGTATAATGTCACAAATAGCATTGCATGTAATATTATTTTATTTCAATTATTTTAAAGTGGTTGGTTTTGCAAGAAAAAAAATGGAAAGCATAGAACAAAATTTTTAAAAATCAAACGACGATTTCAAAAAACTCGGTTTTGAGGAAAAGCTACGCGCGTTAAATACATACAGGCTGACGCGTCGGGCCACGACCCACTGTTTCTACTTTTTTCTATCAACGCGCATCAGTACTTCAGAAAAGTAGAATCAGTCGACCATGAACAGAAGCATCCTCTTCAAACGCACGCGAACCCGAGCATTTTCGCATAAATCATGCTTCCGACAAAAAAATGTTGCTCTACACTTTTGACCTATATTGTCAAATATTGTAGAATAACATCTCCGTTTGCCTAAACAATTTAATTAATAAATAAGGAATGATATAAAATTCAATGTGACCAAACGTTTCAATTATTCTCGAGCTTTTCATTTGTGCAAATTTTACAACAATTTTTTTTATAAATTCAAAACTGCTGTGTCTCTGGGATGACAATAGTTTTGATAATATTCGTTGACAATATTCAACAATGACTTTCTTCGACGTGTAAAACGTCATGATAAGCTCAGATAATATTAGTTCTTTATAAAATTGTGGCTATTTTATATCTATGTTTTACATTAGATCGCTTATTTATCTAAAATTTACAGTCTCCTGTGGCCACGAGTGTCCCGAACGAACGTCATCCGAAGTTTCTATTTTCGATCGACCGTGGGGCTCGTAAATCGAGCGTCTCGAGGGTCTAGGTTGGTCTGCAAACGGAACGGAAAGTCTTTCTAAAATATCCAGCGGGGTACTGGACAGAGGCGTTTACGAATTTTTCATTTCGCTCGAGAAATTCATAACCCGACTTCCGGCGGGGGTGCACGGCCTCGTTAAGCCAATCGCAGGACGATCCGGCGCAAAGAGTCGAGTCACCGCAGAAATAATATTCACTTTGGCGAGTCGAGAGCTTTGCCAAACCGCGGGTAGCCATAGAAACAGACGGAGAAAAAGAAAGGGAGCGAGAGAGCGAGTCGCGTTAGACCTGATGGCACATGGTGCTGAAAATAGGTGGACACGGTGTGTTGCATCTTTTCGCGGGCCCGTTTGGAACGGCTGTTCCAGTATCTCGAACTGTGGCCAGCGCGGAGAAAAAAAAGCGAAAACGCGGTACGAGGGAGGGAGGCGAGTGCTAATTGGTTAATGCCGGTCATTACGGGGCCGCGGTGCCTCGGCTAAAGAGAATTAAAAATAGCCAGCATCCTGGCGAAGGCGGGCCGGAGCCAAAAAGAGTCACACCCACTCCGATTCTTTTATTAACCTTTGGCTTTCGCGCCGAGACCACCGCCGTTAATTGAGAATATTTACTCGGTATTTTCCGGCGGGGATCGGCGAACTGAAATTCACTTTGGTCTCTTGATTTTCATGTAAACAGGCTCTCTCGCGAAGTTCGACGCGCGAATCCCGCTTTGCTTCCCACTGTTTGGATTCCGCGTCGTCGTATGGCTGCTTTCCGCTTGCTCGTCAAATTCCTCCCTCCCCGGCTTAATGCTCTTGTATATGGAAATCAGTGGAATATCGATAAGGATTTCTTCTCTTTTTTTTCTCTCGCTCCTCTCTTCCTCTCGTTCTCTCTGTCTATTCACGGTTTTCCTCGTTCACCGTTCGATCTCTCGGCGTTCAGTCGACGGGTGCACACGTTGTCCGTACCTGTCGACCACGCGGAATCGTTTCGACCCCTCCCCCATTGACTAGGCAAAGTTGCGAAACCATTTACCGCGTGCGAACTTCGTTATCGCGAGTGTGTCTCGCGACCTCTCGCCACGTGATTGGGCGATTAGAACCACTTCGCGCGCAGTTTGACGATCGGCTCTTTCTTAGCACAGCCCGAAATCGACCACCGGCTCCGTTGCTAACACTGTCCTCCTCCTCCTCCGCGCAGTTTCGAAACGGTCTACGACCTAATTGTCATTTAAAGCGGAATACTCTGCGGCAATTATGCCGTTTCCATTATAGCACGCTTGACTCCGGCGACTGACGCCGATGCATTGTTTAATTTCGTTCCGCGATTTATCCCCGTCGCGTTGCTTTAATTAAATCACGCGTTTTATTGCTGCCTGCGCGAACACGGTCGTTAAATAGCGCCCGGTTATGCACCGCGCGTTTTGAATTTATAAACGTATCGGTGGAAATGATTATTTCGTCGGCTTTGAGATGATTAGCAGCTCGTGCCGGAAGATTTATAACGAATCTCGGGGAAATTTAGGAATGCACGCTGGAAAAGCTTTCGTTAATTTTCGATCGTATGCTGCTGCCACGATCCAAGCTTTAACCTTGAAACAAAAGATTCGTTCGTGTATTTCGCCGCAGCTTCATACCTTTTTGTTGCGTTTCATAATTATTCATGGTAATGACTCTGTTCGTTTCCACGTTTTTCGATTAATCAATGAATTATTCTGTTTGGACCGAATAAATGGGTGAATGATCACCCATAAAATAGGTTATTATTTATTCAACCGTCCATTATCCACATCAAAGTTGTACAAATATTACGTTACCTCTTATATTTCCTGGTACACATGGTATACCAATAACGTCAATAGGTTATTATATGTATTGTGATGTTACAAAAACAATATCGCTAATGGGTATCGGTAACAATGGTACATGTACCAGATTATTTTCTATCAACTTTCACGAAGAATAGTTCGATCAATTTCCACCGAGGATAAAATGAAAAATGTGTGCTTTGTTAAGAGGTAACTGTCAAGTGTAAACAATTTTCAGAAAAACACTGAAAAAAAATAATTAAAAAATTAAGACTACAATATGTACTTATTATAACAGTTTAAACATTGTCAATGTTTAATAGTAAATTAAAAAGTAGAATAAGCTGTATATCATGTCTAACAAGAAGATGAACGTTTGTCTCGATGAGACAGTTTGAAGAGTACGCAAAAAAATTGCATAATAATTTTATACACCTAGCTATCACTACTATTAAGTCGTCAAAAGCAGTCGTCTTCCAAGGGTTAATATCGTGATATTTTTTACGGGGCGAAGCCTAAAGCAGCATTCGAGAATCGGTCGTTGTAGGGAAAAGATCGTCTTTATCGGCGTGATGAGCGTACACGTGAAAGTATGACTATAAATGTTCAATGGCCACTTGAACCCGTAATAGGCATTCGATTATTGAGCAGGAAAGTATGAGAAATTGAAAGATTCTAGATAGCCTGGCTCGAGTACTCGTCGGTTGACGTGTAAGTTCGCGAAGTCACGAGAGGTCGAGCGACTTACACACTTGTCCTTACTACACGGGAATACACTTACGTGTCGCGGCATTCATTTTCTGCTATCGTGGATTGTACCTCCACGCTCGCGGGATTGAAAAATCCCAGATAAAAATGTTACATTATATTTTTCACGTTCTCAAACGTTTCGGGATTACTCGGACTCACGGGATTGCTTATGCTCGGTTGAAATTACTCGGAAACCATTAAAACCACGTGAACGAATTAAATTTAACGCCTAATACTCTCCACGCTTGCTTTATGTGGAAAACATACTTTTATTCTCAATTGGATCGTTTATTATTCAAATTAATTATTTCTTGAAATTTTTTCATTTCTATGAAGCGTTTTTATAAAAATATGTTTCTTGATGATGGTCTATCGTGGACGATAGTTTCGTTATCTATGACAAAATATTGTTTAATTATAGGTATAATCTTCTGTTTTAATCGTAGCACACAAAATATTGATTAAACAATTTTCAGAACGTTTCGTTTCCGCAAAAATTTAGTTCGAAATTTCGACGAACTGTTTATGGTCGGCCGGTGAATGTATCTATCGATTGCATTAACGCACTATTGCGGTCACTCGAATATTGAGGGTGGCGCGATATTATTTGCCCCCTATTGATCTCACTTTTGTCTGTGCGTCAATTGTGTCAAATTATTGCTGAAATCATGTGTCGTCGACGTCTACAAAATATTAATACATATCGGTAACCTTGTTTGCGTAGAAAGTTCTCTTTTTTAAATGAAACGTATTGAGAATTATATCTTTTGCCTGTCGGTGTACTTAAACTATATCTTCGGAACACTTGAGGGTTCCGAATATTTCATTCCTGACCTAGACTGTTCGTATTAAACTTTGAGAAATTCTTTACCTTTATTGCATCTTGAACCGCAAATAATGAGCCCAATTAATCCTTTGCTCTGGTTAGTTTCAGAAGAATACGAGGAGTTTGGTTTATCATTACTCGTACAATTTTCCGTAGGCAAACTTTGATATTCCAAGATTGGTCTCTCCGATTCAATTACGTTGAGCAATTTAAAACTTGCACTCTCCAGACTCCTAACTTCGAGCTTATGAAGTTAGACGTGTCGAAGTTATTGCAGTAATACAAAACGTGGAAATAGTAATGTGAAGAAGGAATATCATCGGATTTGATTATCGAGTTACCGTTATCGCTAGTAATAAATATTATTAACAATAATTCAAGAGAAATAATGGTGGTTACGCGATGTATTTTTCAACTGGATAGCAGATAAAACATGCACGTTGCTAGAATTTCTCTTCGCGCGAGAAGACGGCCAATATTTGCATAAAGGGATTGCGAACAAGGTCATTTACGTTTTTGGGGTTTTCGCGCGATATGTGCACGCCCGTTTCGTTCTACGACACCGCGGGAATGCGAACGCACGCAGAACCCACAATTTTCGCACGTAATTGGTTCCACGCGAAATGAGACGATTTTCATTGTATTGCCTGCTGTTTCGTACATTGTTACGTTTGTATTGCGGATATAGCTGCTGTTAACAACGATCTTGTTTCGGTATAAACTTTCTATTTTACGATCCCATTAAAGGGCAGGCAAATTATCGACTAGTCTGGCTCATTCCAAATTCTGTGTAACGCAATCGTATTTTCAAAATTATCTAATTTCCGAATTCACACGTTAATTGAAATCGTGAACATCTTAAACCTAATATTCCACCACAATCCTTGGCAGAGCAAAGGAGATATTTTTATTTAATCATAATATCTGACAATTAATTCGTAAACGTGCATATGTAATGACTAGACTACGGATTTTTATGCATTTATGAAGTAATTAACTGGGTGAAAGATATAAAACAATCTAAGAATATTGTTATGTTGTTTTCATCGTAAAAAGACTATTAAGGGGTGAAATGAATTTTTATTCAACTGCTGTTTCCCACAATCGATACGGAATAATTTTATTTCGTGTAAAGATCCGTGGTATATTATTGATGTTGATATTAAAATATTCTACGACGTGTGCAAATACCCAAATAAAAACGTATTTATTTCTAAAATAATTTTAATAAGCCAAAGACTATATATTTAGAATTTATGCATATTAATACGCTAAATATTAATATATTTAATGCTTGATACACCACCTTTCGCCATGAACGTACGGTACCGGCAGTTTAATTATACGGTGAATAATTCCAGCTGGTTTAATCTAGAACCGCGAAATATTCTGGGAATATTTATCGTTATCCGTTATTTAACGCTAACGTTCGGGATCCAGTGGTTGTATAATCCGGAGGGGTGCCCGTTTATCTATAAAAAGACGATTTCCATGTCGGATCGTTTCCTCGGTTGCGCGACCATTTCCTACGGGATAGGAATGTGTCCCGGGTACGATTCGATGAGCTTTAATTACACGTTCGCATCTGTAGAACGAAAAGACTTGCCTTGGTGGTGCCGCCATTAACGCGCACACACTGACGTGAGAGGAAGACGAGTGCATTTATGGACAGTCACACGGGATGCAGGCGCGGCAACCAATGCACACGTTTCAGCCGCGGGAGCACTTAAAATTTCCATTTGCTCGTTGCACGCAGTAGTTCGTATTGGCGTGTGAATGCTTACGTCTGAGGGCTTGCACGAGAGTGTACAATCCGCCAATGGGAACGGTGGAAAACGGGCTCGCGTGAAAATGTTTTGAAGCATAATGCTGCCACTTGACCGAAATACGAAGAGTCCCCCGCGGATAGAAGTGTCCTCAAAGGTAGCAGATATCAACTTGGGACTCCTCGCATTTACGCAACGAATGCGCGACACACCGCGGCGGTACGAGACCAGACCGTAAAGCGGCAGATAAAAGCGTAATTTTTTAAACGGGGCCGCGGAACACGCCGCATTAGGAATTCTCTGCGAGAGACGGCCGTCTTTGTCGAAGGGCGGAAAGCGTTTAGTCCATTATACGCGGCTGGTGGCCGTTGGCGAGAGGACCGTTTCTTATGATCATAAAGAGAAACTCGCAATCGAGCGAAGTTCGTCGTTAAGGGAACGCCGTTTGCTTCTTTCCCGAGTTCGTAAATTTCCCGTGGACATTTCCGGCGAGAAGAACTTGGTAATCACGCGCCTCGTACACCTCCGGGGCAACGAACAATCGAACCAGTAGCCATTTCAGGATCGATGGAAAACTTGGAGCGTTTCAGCCACTGTGCGTTAACTTCCACTTGCGAACCGTGCCTCGATAGTTGTTAGGATCGATTCTTGTTACGACGGAGAGTCCGCCCGAGAGGGTGAAAGAGTTCAGTTACTTTGTTGCGGCAATATATCAAGCTCTCTCGCGCGATATGTCCCGCATAGAATGGCCATTCGAAAGAAATATACTATTCGCCGACGCGATGCTAGATTAACCGGAGAATCGTTAGGCTTTTCGTATGCAAAGCTCCGCCGCGACTGGCGGCACGACACCAGAGGTAATGAATCTACGTTTAAAAATTAATGGGAAATTGTGAACGAAGCTTGACTGGTTAACCCCTTTCAGGTTCTGTTAGAAATTCGGTGTTACAGCGCAACTGGTTACATTTATTCTTACGTGGTCTGTTTTATTGTAAAATCATCTAGGTCTTATATTATTTTGAAAATATTTTTACCGGGCACTTTTTAACACGATCTTCTCACATAAAATGTCATACTACATTCTGAAACTATTTTTTGCCTGTAATAATTTATACATGAAAACTGTAGCAACATACACGACAAAATTTTTTAATCGTTACAAAATGTGTAGTCGGATTTACAATTCAAAAAAATATAAAAAGTATAAATTATATCGTTTCTAAATATTAAAGGTGAAGTATAAATTTACATAAACATTCGTACATGAATTAAACGATACGGAGCCGTATCGTTTCGAATTGAATTTAAAAAGGCTGGTTTCAGGGGCGCGATGATTCGATAGATTCACTGTGAAATCAGTTCCGAAATAGTATTTCGCCAATAGAAAAATTCCAGCGATAAAATGCGAGGCGTCGAATAGTTCCGCGAGAGAAGGAAATGCATTACGCATGCAAGGTCCGTGGTTCGTTGCACTCAGACGTTCCCGAGGCAGGTAGGGTTTGCCCGGCCGCGCTTTCCGCCAATATCGACGAGGATTCCGGCAGGCGTTATTGAAAATTCGTATGGGAGACGGCGCGGAGGGTGGGACAACGATGTCGCAACAGCTCGTGTGTTTAACCCCGAAGCAAGGACGCGCATATTTTAGCCGTACCCTTTAGGTATTCCTACAATAGCGCCGTCGGCCATGTGGCGTGCATGGCCTGGAAGCTCAGCAAAACTGTAACCAACCAGCAACACCGCCAATACCTTCGTCGCTCCTTGCTCGGGGAGTATGAGTTGGAAATAGTCTGCGAAAGAGAGCAAGCAAGCGAGACGGAGAACAAGGACGAGATGGAGAAGAGACGAGAGGAGAGGCGGACCACTGTCGCCGTAGAAATTGAGAGCGCTTCCAGAAGATCCTGGGAGACGAGTTTAGCGGGTAGCTCCGCCATGGAATTTCTGCGTGAATTCCAAGGCATACGACATACCGTTGGCGGTATTCGGCCGGCCTCGGGTAGTTTTCGGTTTTTCCTCTGTACGCGGATGCGTATTTGCTTTCGAAAACCGAGGCCGACGTTGCCTAATAACGACGATCTGCGTATCAGAACGCAATTACGTCGCGCGCAGAATGCAATTATTGGAATTCGATTAATGATCGAGGAACCGATCCGATGCCGCGCCACATTTATACCCGTTCACGCAAGAACCAAGAAGCTAATGATAATGATTCGTCGTTTCGGGACAGCGTCAAATTCCTCTCCTGTTTTCGCCGCGCCGCGCAGCGTGCCATCGAGATCGAAAGCGCGGGAAACTTTTCTTAGGAGGTTTTCAACGTCGACGCTGTTCCCCGCGTTAACGCCTCGGCACGTCGCACCTGTTTCAGAAATTGATGCTTCCCCGAGACAAGAGTCCCGCGAGACAGAACGTGGGAAGATCTCCTAAATAAGGGATCGAGCTCAGCCGCGGCAACTTGGAAATTGCGGCCGTGCCGTGGTCGGAGTGATCCCTCACGTGCGATCGCGATCACCCTTCGAATAAACACGTTTCCCTTTTGTCTCTACTTCGCCTTTGCGTTGTCTGCCTGTTAATTTGCCTACACTCGCGAACGGGACGCCGCCCCTGATGTACCTGTTGAAATTAGATAATCCTTCTTTGAGACGTATACGCACGCCGCGCTGCACTTGCTTTAGCCAATTTGCTGGCTGATTGTGGCAGTCAATTGAATTACTTTTCCGGACCGATGGATTGCAATGCTGCGGAAATTCGCTGACTGCAAACCTGCTTAACTGAGAATATGGAAAATTGTTTAGACTAAAGAAGCCTCGAAATTATGGAAACGTTGTTGAAAACGAAATAACTGCTTCTAACCTACCCAACACGATGATTTTTCATCATACTTCATGGTACAATTCGCTACTTTATATCAAAGTGATGATTTATGCAGATTAATTATTTTATATTGAATTTATGGTACGAACTGCATAAAGGAATGTGGATAATCTCTCTGAAGAAAATCAGATTCGAAGAGACAGGTTTAGTACCCTTCAAACACAAAAAGTAGACTTTAAAAGTTTAAACATTCTAATTCCTCAGTACAATGTATACTGTTGCCAACATTGGTTTCTTTGATGTTGTATAAACTTTTGTACAATACTAATTTGCCTTTTCTGAGGAATAGGTTAGTTAACAAATACTCGACTTGAATCTTTAACTATCAACAGTGTTAGACTTGGATTTTTTAATCTACCAATCCGAGAACTTTGAATCGAAACTGCGTCAGACTTATTTATTCAGTAGCGTTTGAAGCCTTTCAAGCTTAAATTAGTTTCCTAGTATACCAGATCCTTAGATAATAGAGTATCCGAGCTGTGATCATTGACGCCAACAAATCTTTGTCAGCAAGTTAGTCCTATTCGTGTTTCTCAAATTTCAGTAGATCCTCTTCGAATTTAGAGGATTATGATAAGCTCGAGTCCAACGTTTCAGCTTCGACGGGTTTAATTCGGGTCTCTTGATTTTCGGTGTATCCGATTCGAGTTTCCTGACTCTGCATCGCTTTGAGTCCCTTGGTTCCAGATTTAGCGGGATTCAACTGGACTCTTGGTTCGGTCAATAAAGTCTCTTGACACCTGTCTTGATGTCTATGTCTTTGACTAATTCTATTTCCGCACAAACTTCTCTAGCTTCTGTATTAAACGTAGTCGAGTTTTTCAGTCGATTCGATTTACCCTCCAATGCATTCCCACTGCAAGATCTTCGAATCAGTGTCGCCAGATTAAGACTTTGTGTCCCCACTCTACCTTTCCTTCTACAACGCTATTCCCCCACACTTCCGCACGGTCACGTGACGCGTTTCATCTCTGTCGCGAATGTGTCACAATGTCACGTGACTAATGTAGCATTGGCAGAAAAAGAGGGAACTTTTCCTCTCTTGTTCCGCTTCGGAGTAAAAGGTTTAATCTTCGAATTGCTCTTTCACGAGCGTGTATTATCTCGCATAACTATGCTCGATAGTTATCGAGCGTCCGTTGCGATTACCGAGCGGAGTTATGCATGACCTTGTCGAGTTTCCGCACGATATGATGCCCGACGAAAAATTACGCGACCTCGGCACGGTCGGAGGTTTATCGCGTTTGAACGTCACCGGGACCGGGCCAATATTAAGCGCGATATAAACGGCTGGTCGTGCTCAATTTCGTATGGAGGTGAAATGAGAATAAAAAAAAATGTGCGCTGGAGAGTATTCGGCCGGCGCAAAAGTACTGCTCTGTCGGTGCGTTTTATTTTACAGGACGGACATGTCGTATCAGCGTGGAAACTGGAGCACACCGCGTCGCACCGTTCGCGAGTCACAGGGCTAGATATTTTTCGTGTCTTTGCGGTCGTGGCCCGTTGTGTTTTCTTCGTTCCCCTCTATCTTCATCTCTCGCTGTCGTCCGCCCTTCGTTTTTTTTCTGTACCTCGATCGTGCCCGGAGACAGGCGAATACTTTACGCGAACTGATATCGCTCGACGTACACACTGTGCACACCTCTCGGTATAAATGATAGCGTGAAAACGTTTCGGCGAGATTTTCCCGCTCTTCTTTCTCACGGTTCACTACCGCCGGAGAATAGGAAGCGCGCTCCGAACACATTATCTAGGATTGCGCGTTGATATTGATAGCGTGGTTGCGCCGAAGACTTTCCGAAATTACACCGGAAATAGATTTTCACCGTGTACACCAGCGAACACCGCGATTTCGATCATCCGATAGCGGAGACCACCGGTTCATTAAGGATTTTTCTCTTTGTGCGGAATATAGTGGTACGGAGTAATGATAGTATCAAAAAACCAGATGGGCGGCGTTCATTGGATAAATGGACTTGATAAGTGAAAGGTAATGCTACAAGTGAGTGACGTTTTCATATAATTAGAATTCCCGTGTAACCCTCCGTAGATACCATCTGATCAGCTTTTCATGAATGTCTGACACATTTCGCAAGCTATTGTGATGTAAGTTGCTTAAACTGTGTATATGAAACGTTTATGATAATGCCGTTGAACCCCAGTCACTTGCCGGTCTTCTTAACACTACGCGCACTGCTATAGCGCGCGAGGAATACAATGATGATTCAGCTTAACATTGAATAATCGATACTGTTGTTACTCTGCTGTCCTGTTTGCGCCGTCTGCTCTGCAATAAGAAATTTATCTGCCCGTATAAACAATGGTGTCAACCGATCAATACCTCTGTGGGCGATAAGGGAATGCACGTGATCAATATAGTCGTGCATGGTAACATGTGCGATGGTTCTCTTAATTAGCGAGTTGACTTTTCAGAAAATCTTGGCAGGATATTCTTCTAAAAAAATATTTAACACAATTATTATTTCTCCGATGAGGAATATCGAAAATAGGAAAATTGTGTGTCTTTCAGTGAGAAATCAAATTGCGCCAATTTTGAGGGCTTTTCATATTCGTTCGATACGAACCAATAGGAAATCGATGTATTTTTGTAAGATCTACTTCGAGTTTAACTTCGTCGAAACCGGTGTCACTTGAATATGTCCCGCTGCGAGACATTTATTGCAGTATCGATAACTGATGAAAAGTACAGAAATAGCATCTACAACGATTGTGCTCGTGCCAATGCAACCTGCGTCTCCATCGCGAATAAAAGATACAATACCGTCGCATCGGATGGAAAAAGTTAGTTTTTGAAGGGGAGTTTCCGTCTACAACGTTTCTATTTCACAATATTATCGAACATCTGTTAGTGCAGTTATTTTACGGCGTGAACCGAGGGCATTAAAGTGTTTCTCGCGGGCCGCTATACATACACGATAAAGTTGATATTTTATTTCGTTACAACGGGGCAGAAGAGCACAGGCAATCTCGTTCGGATCTATATCGGGAAGCACGTGTGTGTCGGGCGATGTTTCGCGAACGTGTTCCCGAAGAATTTGTCGCGCTTTTCTTTTCGCGGCCGACTAAACGGGGGAAATGGAGAGCGCTCTCGTTCGAGGGAAATTTTCGCATGTCCCGCTTTCGAGAAAATGACGAGATACTGTCGAGGGTTTTCACGAAGTACGGCCACGTACTCGTCGTTAAATTAAGCCGAACGGTCCGGTTCTGCAAACAAATTGAGCTAGCCTGAAGGAGGGTCGATTGCCTCTTTGTTGCGCCTGGTTTTCAGAGTTTCTCAATAATAGAGAAATCGAAGCGGATCTCCTGCACTATCGACTTCCGCCCGCCATTGTGCACTTCATTTTTCGGCCACTCGTCGATCTTCATAATGGTCCATCAGTTTTTTTAATTGAAAACCGTTACTGGAAAAATAGAAAAAATCTTGAGAGTTGAAATTGATTTATAATCAATAGACTTAGGATTTTTCGCATTTTCGACGAAAATGAATAGGTGAAATAACAATCGAACACCGGAAGAATTTAATGCCGTCTTACTTTCAATTTATTAAAATTATTCGAATTTTAATAATTTCGAATATTAGAATTCGAATATTAAAATTATTATTATTTTTTTGTAAAGACCCGCAGTCTGATAATGACAATGAATATTCAATATTTACGACGTGTCGCTTCCATAGAATATATTTTTTGCCCTGGAAAGATGCCTAAAATTAAGAAACAAATAATTTAAATATTCTTTCACGTTACACTGATGCATTGCAACAAGTCATTTCCTGTCGAAAAGAAATGTGTAATGCGAACAGAGCTTCGTAGTTTCCTGCAGGGTCTCCGATAAACAATTGTTGCCCATCGCTCGATATCGTTCGTTCAGGAGGAAAGAAAGATTCGGTTGCTTTCGCGATGGTTTATAACGATGGGTTGTACAATCCTGAGAAATTGACATTTCCCACGGAAAGGGGAAATTGGGAGTTATGTGCAGGCACGCGGTGGCCGGTCATTCGTTTGATTATGGATTTACACATTGCAATAAGCAATTTCTCTTAATAAAGACGCCGGAACGTAAAGTTTATATAGACTCTTTCTTCAGAAGAGTTATGGTTAAGCAACTCTGGGACGGCGAGGAGCGCGTGTGTGTGTGTGAGTGAGAGAGAGAGGGGAAGGGCAGTAGCCGTGGGTCAACGAAGTAAATTTACGCCGATGAGAAAATTCCAGGTGTATCGGATTGGCCGGTGAGACGGAATGAAATTTTCGTATGGCCGTTGCTAGGATAAAATCGAATTCACGGTCCCGTTGGTTCAGGCCTGCTCGTTCAAATTACAATGAATCAACCTGATATACACAACGTCAGAAAATTTTTCCGACTCGTGCGCGGTGTATTGAATCGAAATAATACGTGGACTCGCGGAAGTAGGAAATCTATGACGTCACGGCGGTCACGACATTTTAAATTACGACTGGTTACATTTTACGAACGAACGTGTCAAACGTATTAAAAATTTACGTCCAAAATTTATTTAAATATAATTGCAAGGGTGCAACGTGCGTGTCATATCAGTTGGAATTTATTGATTATATTGTACCCAACCAACTAAAACAGATTCTATTGGATAAAATAATTTCTAAACTTCTCTATGCATTTATTGATTAACTGTAGCAACCACGAATTAATTTGTACACTTAACATATTAACACATTGTTTTAATTCATTCTCTTCTGTGTTCGTAAGTAATAGGTTGTAGCAATCATTAAAGATGAAGATGAAGATGTCCATCCTCAACGACAGCCAGAACAATTATTGAAAATTTTACTAATGGTTTATTTATTAGTCATAATGGCGGCTGGAAAGATTCAGCCTACTTATAGTTGCACTATTCGGGTATAGCGGTATGATTAGAGAGAGTAGCGGAGGCGATTCTGTGATCGTTTCAATGGCCAGCAGCCAGCTTCTTGTTCCCTATCATTAGTAGACTCATTAGTAGGCGTGTCGACTGTCATCTAACCCCTCAATATGATGGAAATAGCGGTAAAATCATAAAGAGAGGGAGTAATTTGTGAGAGCAACAATTACTTACATTATACTCCTGTCATTACAAATTTACTAGATACTTCGAACTCTTGCAACACCTATTACAATTTCAAAATTACATACTATTAATTACGTTAAATAATTTCTATTCTGAATTCGTGGCTTATAGCTAGACATAACGTAATGGATTTTTATAAAAAGTTCTGAACTGTTTCAATGAATTGTCACGCGATCTCCGTTTTTCTACGAAAAGAATTTGCTTTTATCAGTAGATAGACTACGCAAAAATGAATGCGAAATAAAAGTAGTTCACATGACACTTAAATGAGACATCTGTGTACGTGCTCGAGGAACGATGACAGGATAGCGATCATATCGATACGAAGACTCGCCGGTGCGTTATCTTTTCGCGAGCTCGTTTAAACCGTGCCATCGAATTACTCAACTTTTACGAGTATTAAACGAGATATCGATTGGTGGTTAGCCGAGCCAAACGACCGAATCCGACGAGATTGCGAGTGGGAGCAACGGCCGAATCGCTTTGCGAGTGCATAATACGATGCTCGCGTATAATTCGGAGGTGTTAAACCTGGCCGCGGGATCCCGACGAAAATTTGTATCGTCCCCCGTTTGCAAAGTGTCCCCGGACAAACGAACGTCCGTTTGTCTATTTCATACAATAAATCCTCGGTCGCTCGACGAGTATCCGATGACGCTGTAAATCACGTATCGGAGGGCTGGGTTGGGTCGGGTCGAGCCGTGCCCGAGAAAATGCCTGGTGAATTAATATCGCCACCGCCTTTCATCCGCGATCTCCTCTATCGCAAGGAACAGAGAAAGACGCATAGGTGCATGATTTAGGCGCAACATTCTTTCGGTATCAATCTCGCTGGCTCGATCGAATCGGGGATCGATCAATCGCTTTGGAAACAGCGACGCATTACTAGTCCCATTCCTCTGTAATATCGTATTTTATGCTTCATGTAGTAATAGAAATGTCGGTGATTAAATTTATTTCGCCCGAATGATCTGCTATTTATTACGTCCACCCATGTTGCTCGTCGATATTCCTCCCTCCGACGCGCCCCTGTGCATGTGCGGAATGATCTATGAAGTAATTGAATGATTTAAACGGGCGCGGCGAGCACCGAAATAATTAGATCATCGTATTCAATGCGCTGTCTAATTGCGGCTGATAAATGGACTTTTAAGGGTCTTTATCTCGGTGCCAATGCCAACAAATCTCTACGAGGTTCAATTATATTGCAATTTAGTTTTAACACATATTTTTATGCCACAGATGTGGGAAACGGGTATCGAAATGATTTTAGTTGGCATATCTAATTTGCAAAATTCTACAACGTTTAATCGCATTGTACTGTATTTTACACGTGTATTTTTGTGCCCCGAATTGTCAATAGGTTTACAATTAATTCCATTCTACGATACACTATTCAGCTTCTTGACATTTCGTTGACGAAGCACTCCGTTTCATTGAAAGACTCGAAACCTGACCGAGTCCGACACGGAGTTTCAAGGGAGTGGGTTAATATCAAACGAATAGATAAAACGTTAGCCCATTTTACTGTAAAACTGGGTCTTTGTTTAACAGGCCACAGCGCAACGGAATCGGACACAAGGAAAGTCAATACCATCCGGGAGTAGAAAATAACAGAGCTGTCTGGGTGGATTGACAGGAAGCTGTATCGATCAACTATTTTCCGTTACATACATTTTAGCATCTGCTTTCCTGAAAATCCTCTCGTGTCCGTCTCGACGTTTTTCACGTCAGTTTTCGTCACGCGACCCGATACGTTTTATTTTTGTTAGCAAAGCCGTTAATGCTCTGTCGTATGCGGCGTTCGAACATTCCCCGTGATCTGTCCTTCTCTGTCATCGGTTTCTTTTGTCGGAGAAAGAGAGAGAAAGAAGGGAGGCAGCTTATTCCAAGCATCGACGGCTTCGTAATCCTCTAATTTTCCTTGCGGAGTAGTCCCCGGCGCGCGCGTTGGATTGAAAAGAAACGAGTCGGGGATTGGCGAGCGGGGGTGAAAGGGCCAACGAATCCAGCGACTGCAGTCGTCGATATGCTCTTAATTGTCACATCGGTCGATCGTGCGCGATTGGCCTTGTTAAACATCGATTGGTGTATATCGGGGCTCCTGTGCGAATCATGGGGCGGCTAGAGAAATCGCGATTTAAACGAGCAAGCTTCACCTTCCCTAACGGCGTTCAATCCTTCTCCCTCGTGGCACGTTCCGTTCCCCGATCTTTATTATTCCTCGTGACTCGGTCGTTCGCTTCGCCCTCTTTGTTCTTTTCTTCTTCGACGGGAGCAGTCGCGAGCGGCCGCGCGCGCACGCTCTCACACTCACTTCCGACTCGTGATTTTCTAAAAGGCCTCTTCCCGGGTGCCTGAAATACTTGCCGGTGCCCTCGCCCTCCATCCTTTGCGCCGTCTACGGCCACTTGTTCTCGAGATTGTTAAGAGAAACAGAAAATATCGTGCTCGCGCGCCTCGTAATCTTTTCAACGCGCGTGTCGCGATTCCCGACGGCCGACAGTATCTCGGACCCTGGAGAATAGAAATTGCCATTCGACTGATTAACACTCGGCGAGAGACCGGGTCACGTACACTTCCGGGAGCTTACTGACCTGATAGATGGGACGCGCATAATTTTATTGCCACACATACACGCTTTAGAAACTTCTCCATCCTTTTTCTGTAGTAGGTGTAACGTTCCTTTCAGAGAATAACGATTGGCTTGTAATATTTGTAATATCAGATCATACGACTTGGATATTTTTTCAGAAGTTAGAGCAATTTAATAGTTTACTACGATACGTCAAACAAATTTTTGGGAACATTGAAATCCGCTGGAATTACAGAGAAAATACTAGAAGTTGTTGTTTACAACTTTTCTTATTGCGGGCCTATATTGCAAATAACAAAAAAATATAAGTTATACATATTCTGAAAGTTTCTGTTTCTCCAAGAAAAATTCAGGGTACGGTGAATAATTAGTTCGTTCATATTGTAGAGACGTTTTGCAAAGTAAAGAAGAAAGTGGAGAGAAAGATGAGAGTGGAAACGTTTGCAGAAGAGAATAGCCCGGCGAGCAATGTGTTCGGTGGATTTTACGACTGTGTTTGAAACTAAATTCGTGATGGTGGAAGTTGGCAAAAGGTTGTACTTTTTTCAACTCTGAGTTTATTACTTTAACGCACGTACCCGAAATAGCAGCGCAACGTGTTCAAAAATTGTTGCAGATATTCGGACACGTAGCAAACTGTAATATAAAATACAAACCTGAAAAAGCTTTAAACAATCACTGTACCTTTCTCAAATTTTCGGTACAATATAATACTTCGAATTACATCGAATTTCCGTGTTCAACGCTTCAATATAAATTTCGCAGATTACACCCGATAAAATGAAATTTTCCCGTGTACACACGTATATCCTGTTACGAGATCGCTATTTTAATTAAGTTCGACACACCGGCAAAAACTTAATGTATTCACCGAATCAACCGGGAGAACTTGATTAGACCCAAGATACGGAGACCCACAGAGAATACGAAGATCCGTGGCCCTTGATTTTAATAAGCCACACCTATACGAAGCCCGTAAGCAGAATGATTATGTAAATAGCTTGCACATGTCCGAAGTACATATTTCTATCTACGTAATATCCAAGAACCAAGAGATACATGCCAATACATGCAGTCGCTGATTTGTGTAGAGAATCGTACAATTGGCGATCGGTTGATTAAACAAGCGTTAACGGGTTGCGCCTCGGCGAGACATTTGGCGCCGCTTTAAATACAAGACACTTATCCCCAGCCGGGGCCAATTAAGACGTCGATGCTCGGATTAGAGTCGCGCGAACGACGAGTTAATCGGCGGATCGCCGGTCCGGGAACCTGTCCCTGGATCGGCCCGATGAAACGGCGCATGAATGCAAATTTGCCACGAAACTCGCCCCGCAATCAACGTAATTATCGTGCGGCGTGTTCCACGCCTCCTCGAGCATTTTTCCGGCGGGTGATTCTCATCAAAGAGAAACCGGCGCGGATTCTTTCTTGACGATGATTTCTGCAGAGATTTTATCTGTCCCCGGATCGGCGTGTCGCTCCTCCTTCGGATTACCCGCGAATGTTTACGCCGTGGCCTCGATAAGCCTGCCGATATCGCATTACCGGCTCCCGGTAATTATAATTAAACTCTTACTAATAGTTCGCTGGCAGCCGTTCTACGACGGTATAACTGCGCCCGGTGTACTAACGAACTTGAATAGGGCGTTCAATTAAATGCTACTTAACACGACCGATCCAGATCCCAGCCTCCCAGCTTCCTCTCCTGCTCCTCCTCCTCCTCTTCATCCCTTGAACCAGCTCCACCCCGCGGTGCGCTGCTACGACTTCGCTACGTTAGCCCTGCGAATGGAGGCCTTCTGCCAAACTAATCACCATCCCATACTACCGAAAGCTCGCCCGGATCTCACACCAGCGAACCGTACATCCTCCACGGGAGATGGAATTGTTCGACGGGTTCGTGGGCCGCCTATAACCGCTCGACAAAATGGCGAACTTACCAGCTTCCACGCTGATGAAACTGGGTCGGTCGTAGACTGATCAACCAGTGACGTTATTGGCCTGCTTAATATTCGAATAATTTTCCGGTGATTCCCCTCTCGTGGCTGCCGCCCGCTGGTTAACTTTTCAATGACCCGTTCTTTATCATCCGAGGCTTTTAATTGGTTCGATTGAGGCCCGAGTGCCTGCGACCACCATTGTCGGCTGCTTTCAATTCGAATTTGTGGACAGTTTCGGCACGATCATTTCAATGGCTTCTTTAGAAGACGTGGCTTCGCGGGCACAGATTCCAGGTTGGTGGATCTCGGACCGATGGCTTTGTAGATTATTAAAGGAATTGTTGATAGGACTAGTTCACTCTTCAAGAAAATCTGTAACTTTTCTCCTGCTTTTTTAAATGTATTTTTGTGTAGTTAATCGTTACTGTTTTCGGGCTTTTTTAACCCTTATGTCAACAACGAAAACTTTCAGTAATAGTCAATGACGTTGCAATTTATAGTTTCAATACATAGTTTAATTAATTCTTTGGTCATCCAAAAACTTAAAAGTCTGCAATAATTGCCCCATTTTTCAATAAGAACGTTAAAGTAGTTTCAAAGAGAAATTGAAAGTGGGTACCCAGATACCTGGTTAATTTTTTAGTGGACTGAGTATCCAGATATTCACTTACAGTGTGCAAAGTGTTTAATACGTTTACTTTATTTGATATTTCTAATTTTTTAAATTACAAACAACTTTTAGTGTAATTTTAATAATCTATTTTAATAATCTACACTTTAGTGTAGATAAGATTTATCTACTGGTAAACTGATATTACTGAATAAGTATTAGAACTCGAAGAATCTTATGTGTATGACACTTTCATGGAAATACATTGGGATCATCTCGTAAATTTGTACCTCCTTCAAGATTGATGATCAAATTATTATTCATTGGGTTTTCTAAGAAATACGTGCTCTACCAAATAGTGATAGTACTCTACATATTCTACGTAAATCTGTTCTACAGTTGTTGGATTTTTCTTTTGTATATTCTTAGAAGGAATGTCTTATGGATCTTTTAAACTTATCATTATTAGGTAACAAATATTACTAAGTACAGTGCAGTAAAATAATAGTCAATACTCAAATAATGCACCATTAACATTGTTTTACTGAAACGATCAAAAGAAAAATTCCGAGAACATTGTACCATGAATATTTTAATAGAAAACTTTTATGAAAGTCTTCCAAGTTAATAGTAAACTTTTAAAACAGTGAACTTTGATGAAGCACAGTTTTCATTTTGTACATATTTCTTAAAAAGATACCGTAAAAATATATTACCGTTTAATGAAAACTGAAAGTATTTTTATGCGGTCTGAGTCGACTTCCATGCTGTTGCATCGAGGGTCTTTTGTCAGCAAAGTTTCATAAAGGCAGTATCAAGGACTGCTATTATTTGAAACATAAACGTAAACGTGCCAGCTGTGGAAATAGGTCGAAAATTTATGGTTCGATGAACGTGTTCGCAATTCGAGCACCAATCGTGCATCTATGCGTTTAGAAAGTCTCTCACGTAGTCGTTCATTACGGAGTTCGGTGAAACACAGGTTGACCAGCAACATCTGTTTTTAGTCACTGTCGGTTCCACGAATATTTACCGTTTCGTTCGTATTCGATGAGGTCCTGTGCACGCTCCGGTCTCGCGTTTACAGATCATATTGACGATCAGTAATCGATTAATTGTTATATTTTTCGCGAGTACTATAACATTCCGGCGTTCCAACAAATACGAGACTTCTCGTATCTTTCCGTATTTGATCGTGGAAATAAAATGCTTGAAATGTTTTACCCATTCACGGCCGCTGTAATAATAACAACGGACAATGTTGAATCCAGTCAAACATTCCTAGCGTTCTCCTATCAAAATTTAATAACGGACCGTCGATAAATTAATGTCAATAAAATTTCAGTTACGGAACTCGAAATATTGCGCAGTCGAAAACGAGGAAATATTTATCGGCCACTGCGGTGCGCACGTTTAAAATCATCGGTTAACGGAGAGACCATCTCGTGGTCCGAGTTTTCATACGAGGAAAAACCTCGACCATGAAATAACAAACACGAAATTTCTGCGAAGCTATCAATTGCGTTCGAACGTTTCCCTTTTTTCCAGCGTGTGTTTCCCATAGAAATCTTTTCGAAATTTTTCACATCGAATTTGCAACTGAAAAGTTTTCCAGTTCTATGCAAGTTCGTAGAATAGGAGAGTAGACTCGTAAAGTTTCAAAATTATACGAGGTAGCGACTTTGAATCCGTTGACGCCATCGCGCAAAGTGCTCGGGGAGCGTAGAATGCAAAGTGTAACATGGTCCGTGAACGTTCAAAGCTTAGTCATGTCACTTTTAAGTGTAGTAGTGGCGATAACATTTAATTGCGCCACCTTTGTGTCGACGAAAATTTCAAATTAATTCCGGATTTACACTGAAACTCGATCGACGAATAATCTGAAAAGTTTATAATCCCAAGTTGGACAAAAGATTAATTTTTGCTGCATAAACATAGTTCGGTAGATCAATGTTGTTAGCAAAATAAAATATGATGGTCCGAAGCTTCTTTTTCGTCAGTATCAATTATGCTTCGAATTCAGACTTTTACGAGTTTTTGATGAAATCAGTATTTGGTTAACAGATGATGTAAATATAACACCACAAATAAAAAATATCGCAAATCACTCTCATGAATCAGATAAATAGCAGACAGATTTTCAATTTATTTTAATTCGTTATTTCTTGTTTCCGATTAGTAGAAATATTTGTCGACCCATGTTTTTCAAAACGTACTCTATAAAAAACATATGACTTGTTTACTTATAAAAAATCGCACACATACTAGAAACGTCAGTTAATATATCTGCAAAATCTCACTGCAAAAGGTTCAATATTTTTCGTGAAAAAAAACTCCTAAAAGTCGCGCGAAATTTAGTGTACCCCTTAATTAATCTTGCTCAGCTAGCGAATCCCAGCATTCTCAGGCCCCGCACGTCAGTTCTAGTCACAGCGCGGAGTCTAGTTAAATCAATTCGCACAGCTGTCCTTTGCAGCTCCATTGAAGTTCCCCAAAGCGTGACTATCATGCCGCATTCATGGTGATCGTCGCGCTCGAATGCTCCGGGCAATACTTCACCCGAGATTTGACGCGTCCGCAGGTGTAGAATCGTTACGTCGCGTCGCGTCGTCGCGACAGCTGTGGATACCTGACAGGTCGCGATGGCGCCAAGCACGTTGTTTAACGATAATTATAATGGCGCCCATTTAGTGACCGGCCAGCAACGCGTGCAGCCGGGTGCACGTATGCTCGAGAATGCACCGTGAAAATTCGAGACGGCCGAGAGTCCAGGGTTCCTATTCGGCTGGCCGCGAGCCCGGGAAAACAATATGAATACGTTTCGCCGTTCCACTTTCTCCACGAGCACGTTATCATTTCAGTGTCCGCTCGGCGAATTTATCTTCGACCATACTTCTTGCTGCACCTCGGAGTCGGAGGCTCTGGGGATGAGTTAGATTCGAACGTTCGATATCACTGCACTATCTCTGACGGCGCGGCGCATTCTAGTTGGCCGCGCGCGACACGCTTCGAAATATGTCGTGCGCGGCTGCTTACCGACGGCGTTTCGCTTCCGTGTTACCGTGCAAAATACATAAACGAGCACCTCGTTGCACGAGAATTGTAAATTGAATCACGGGACAACCGCAATATCGCCTATCGCTTCGCTTTTTGAAATGCTGGAATACCAACGCTACCCAAATACCTGAACACTCGAACTTTCTATTTTCATTGCGTGCTTATTTCAACCCTTAGAGGTTGTTCAATGGTACAAATATGAAGATACAGGGTTAGTTAACCCTTTGCGATCTGAAGTATTGTTTTCTCTCTTTTATTTTACCGTAAACGATTTTGTTATTAATTGTTTTTATGCAGCTCTTACCAGCACATTTGTAACATTTTGCTGAAAGAAATGATAACGAACACGGCGCAGTTCGGATTAACGTTACCTGTTTAATTCACGATGTAGCAGATCGTCAACTATCCGAATCAATTTCAGTGGAACCTCGTACCTCGCTACAATGTTAGAATAGTGTAGGGAGGAAATTAGGATATCATTGGTTCGGATAATCGAGGTTCTACATTTTAATCAGAAAAATGTCACAAATATGTCGATGAAAATTTCATTCAAATAAAATTGAAAACGAAAGGGATGAAAAAAGAAAGTAGGTCGAAATTTTTATATATCTAGATATTTTATGGAATTCTTTCAATAAGTAAAAGAATAAGTTCGGTACACTGTTGATTTATATTAATTTGATTTCTGTACTTTATCAGATTTTGTTTCCACCCGCGCAAGCAGAATACTTAGTAATATAAAGTTAATTTTCAGTGAATCGGAACTATGTGCTTCGGTAAAATTCTTCCGTCGAGGCTAACAATCTTCCTAGCATGCACGAGTTTCGAACGAAGGACAGTTACTATCAAAACGCGAGCAAGTTTCATTTAGAACTCGAACAAACTTTACTTAGAGAGCAAGCCGTAATTGAAATTCAACCAGATTTCAATCAAAACGCGGAAAATCTCGTTGGAGCGACTCCACTGTCGCGAATGCGAAACGTGGAACAAAATAATCTGAAAGTAGAATTGTGCGACGCTTTACACATTCGGGGGAATAATATATTGATCAATTATTCACGCGCGAGCAACGGTATTTACTACTTGTAATCAAGGTGCGTGTGTTTTCGGTAAATCGAAAACGATCACACGGACCGTGTGAGCGAAGTGTTGGTAGGCATTCAGTTTCAACTTTACCACGTTACATTGACGAAGCTTATTTGGAACGTTTGATATCGCGAAGTACTTCAACTCCCGTTTGTAAAGTCTCGCGTCGAAAAAAGAACTGCAGCGACATTAATGAAACGTTAATGTAGCATAAAATCGGGCACTCGTAACGAGCACGTTTTTCATCTGTCGAGTACAATTAGGGGGTTGAATAGTTTCCATTGGGCGAACGTGTAAATAGCTATAAAATAGAAATGATTAAAACTGTCTATCTTCATTCTCCACTAGACTGCACCTATTTTTTGTCTACTCCGCATTTGCTATTAGAAATCCGTATGCAGTCAGAGCACTGCAGTCAAGTCACTTTACGATGCATGCAATGTTAAAATTTTCTTTTTTAATAATGTTTTCTCCTATCACACGTCGTTTAGAATCAAATGTGTTCTATTCCATATTTACATTTTCCAATTTAAATCGATGTATTAGGTAGTATTATTGCCCTAGATTTTAGGATTGAAACGGATTTTACCTCTACCTATATTGATCTGAATGTATGCATGATCGCGCAATTGTTATGATGAATATGATTTTAGTATCATATTATGTACATTCCTAGTATAGTTTGCTGTGTATGAATTCTCTAGTATATATTGCTCTCGCTCAAAATTAACTGTACGTTATGTATGTTATTTATTACTTTTTGGTGAAAATATTGTTTGTCATTGTCTGTAGACAAATTATGTATCCTGGCTTTTTCTAAAAAATGTTGAAAGACATAATTCGCCTTAAAAAGTGTCACGTCTGCCGACGTGTTGCCATAGCCATAAGTATAGTCAGTAATAATCATATACATATTCGCTAAATACAAGTTTCCACACCCCGCTACGTCACCAAGACCAGAGTCTCACGTCCACTATAATTCGCAGTAGTCATGTCTCGCTATAGTTCTCAGAAATCACTGCCAACGAACATATCTCATTATAAGCATCCTGTAATAATAGTAACCATACACCGATCTAGCCATGGCTCTCGGTCTTCATACTTGAAGCAATTCCCGGTAACCACTGATAACTCTTTCAATAACAACGATCGATCGACAGGGAAAAGAGGTTCGAAGACTGCCAAAGCGCGGCAGTTCTAGTTTCGACCTGGAAGCGAACACTTCTTCCACTTCTTGCGTTCATCCGCCCTCGTGCGGTCTCACCGTGCTCGTGCACTTCTAAATATCGATCTTATTTTAGTTAATATTGCACTTTATTTCGTAACGATAATACATTCCCAGTTTTATTAAGCGAGTCTCGCTTAATTCCTGCCCTTACACCACGCGCTTGTGATACCCTCCTTCAATTTATATTCCGGTTGTTTCTACGTTTCCACCTCGCACGTCTGAGCATAATGTTGCTCGGTGCGTTCTTCTGGAACCAACGGGAAACGCAGAAGCCCCTTTAATTCCATCGGTTAGATCATACACAGTGGGCGAGAAAGTGATCTTTTTGGACAAAAATCTGCCTACAACTCAGTATTCCACCGATTCAATTGAAATTTTTTTAAAAATGTTCGTGAAGGTGTATATTTTGATGACGTGCTGCGTAAAAATCGTTATCAAGAATCCTTATCTACAAAATTCACAGTGGGCGAGAAAGCGATCTTTATGGCCAAAAATCTGCCCACAACTCAGTATTCTACCGATTCAATTGAAATTTTTTTAAAAATGTTCGTGAAGGTGTATATTTTGATGACGTGCTGCGTAAAAATCGTTATCAAGAATCATTATCTACAAAACTCAATAACTCCGATACTTCATCCGCCCATACCATAAATTTGCATGTCCCAGCTGAGTTGCCGACGCTTCTTAACCCTAAACCACAAAATTTTAAACTGTAAATCTAAAATGTAGACCTTCGCGAACATTTAAAAAAAAATTTCAATTGAATCGGTGGAAAACTGAGTTGTAGGCAGATTTTTGGCCACAAAGATCGTTTTCTCGCCCACTGTGCGCCGGTCGCCGGTACCAATTGCGGAAACTCGCGCATACCTACGCAAAAGAAATCGGTGGACAACACCAGTTGGGTATCACACGCGAACCCAGAATCATGATCAACCCGTGATCATCGAAAGACGAGTGAAAATCGTCGACCCGATCACACAGCAGCTGCCAACGAGCAGCGAGGGCGGACCGTCTAAAGGAGGCCTACCACGTCAGACCGGCCGCCCTATCTACTTTCGTCGCCTCTATTAAATCGCCATACCAGTAAGTGCTAGTTAGTAGATTCATGTCCGCGAAGGTCGTGGTTCGCTGTCAGTCGTCGGACGTACGTGCCGCGTGGACAAAAGGTTATAATATTTGAGCGTCTCGAATGCAACGTATCGCGAAGCGATAAAATCGCGTGAATCAACTTCCGGGACATAACAAAAGTAATGATAGCATAGAAAAAATAATTAATAAAAATAAATCGGTATAAGTTTAATTTAGCACTACAACTAGATAACGTTCTACTAACCGACAAATAATGTTGCACTATAATATCGATAATCGAAGTATTATCACGAATTAAACAATTGTATCGTGTTCGGTGTTATTTCAATCAGAAAAATGTCATGAGTATAACAGTAAAAATTTAAAAAAAATTTTAAATGTGGTTATCTTTTTTTACGTTTGATGCTAGCAAAAAGAGATCAAAGAATGGTGTCTGCATACGATACGTGTCACTTCAGTGCCGAAGTATTGACACACATATCGGGGCAATACTGTGACTCTTCCAACCCGAGACGTGGCAAGGCTGTCCCAGAAAATCCGTCGGCAACAATAAAAAATTTGTTCTCTATGCGGTACGGTGTTCCATATTCATGCGGCGCATTGTCCGAGGGGATCATTCCTTTATTTCTATCGTGCAATCGAGAGCTCATCGGTGAGATTGGATATCAATCGATATCTGTAACGCTCGATACGTCGCACTCTCTGGTGAATCGGTGTCCCCCAACTAAGAAAATAAAATATTCGTCTAGCTGCCGCCACACCGTATCCACTTTTTTGGTGTCTGTGTTCCGAGCCGTATTCCCAGGTCACGCGGCTGACTAATAGCGACTACCGTTCCAGGATAAAAGCGAAACGGCGCAATTCTCCGCGTGTTATCATTGACGCGTGTGAAATTTCAAAGCCCGGAACTCGTTTTAATCACGCGGCTCGCTCTCGGGGATTATTTTCGCCATATTCAGAACACCGAGCGCGCCTACAATCGGGAAATACAGATCGGAGATATACTACCGATAGTTCCCGGTGCCCTGGGTAGTCGCATATATATGTACGTGTGTTCCTACGAACGAATTACACACTCGGTAAAAATGCTTGCTCGATATTACTTCTTGCCGTACCAATTACGCTCGCTGTTGTTCGATTCGCATCAAATGCTCCCGGAATATCACTTTTCAACGGTACCCATCTATTATCCAGACTATCTGTTCACTGATACCGTCAACAGTTTAGGCAGAAAGCTTAGAATCACGTTTCACTATCTCTTGCTTATCGCCGATCAGAACTGGTAACGCAACCACGGAGCGAAACGTACATTTTAGAGAACAGCAAAAGCATATTGTGTTTAGAAAAGACACCAATGATCTGGAAATCTCGTACAAAATTATAACGAAAGAAAATTCTCTATCATCGTCAAATACACCTCTTAAAAATGTAATTCTTTCAAATAATTATTTTATAAAATCTGCGTTTCGTATTTGGAAGAAACTGGAATTAAATTGTGGACTCTCAGTCAGTCATGGTCAATGATCTTCGAAGAGGAATAAAATGAACTTGTCGAGAGCTTTCGACAGAAAAAATCTTTTGTACGTACAGACTGCGGATTTGATGCATTTATAACAAAATTGAGTCGCTATAATTTTAAACAATGCACAAACAAAGAGAATGGGAAGAGAATTTTTCTTTTACATAAAAATCCGTAGCCTAATAATTAAATTACACTGCAGCTTCAGGAGTTCGGCACATAATTCTGACATCGCCCATAAGACGGCATTGATTGTCGGGGGTTAAAAATGTGTTAAATGGAACCTATTGAAAAGTTCCGCAGCTCTCCCGGCGGTTTCAATACTTTTCGGAGCGAGTGCATAGATCGCGGAGCATTACGATCGTTTCCGGACGTAATGGGGATCGTTCGGGACGTGTTCGTGCCGCCGCGCCGATTCGACTCGTTGAACCGTGGCTGCCGAATTATGGCTGGCTGTACATATGTGCTCACGGGGTAAGGCACCGTGGTACCGTCGCGCCGATTAATTCTGAAAAGCTCGAAAGCGCCCGCGGCGTCGCCGGAGTATTATGCGATCGGTAGACGCGGCCTGCCGCCCACGCAGACTCCCGTTTCCGCGGGATACGCGTGCATGTATGCATCGGAATGTCGGATGCCGAACAATGTCGGGGCCGATGTAATTGTCACCTGTGAATATCGGTCCTCACAGTCTGACGGTTGCATTATGTAACACGCTCGAAGTTTGGGAACGAGTCTGCTCGGCTCGTTATCGCTCTGCTACGAATTACGCTCCGATATTGCCTTCGTTAAAAATAGCTCGCGGTGCCTTTGTTCGACTGTCGCCCGCCCGATTTCTAATTAACAATTTCGGGGACTCGGTGATTGGTGGAAAATTCGCGTGTGCTAGTATTAGATTAAATAATTACCTCGAGATCAACGTTCCTTTAGTTTTTCAATCGTTTATAGTCCGCGACTTCTGAGGAAAAATAAGATGCAATTTTCGAGAGCCTCTAATGGATTTTATGTATACTTTTGTTTCTGGTTAATTACTGAATTTTTTTGTCTTTTTTCATGGAGCTCTTACTAACTTAAACATACTTGAAAATAATAAGCTTTTCCGAAAGCTCGACATCTCTTCTTATTTGTAGGAAATGTAACTAAATTGTGGATCTATATCTAATTGTTTTTGGTCTAAGATATTCGAGGAAAAATAAAATGATATTTATGATCGCCTTTAATGGATTTAATTACATTATTTAAGTTAGTAATTACATTATTTTCTTGTTCTACTTTTGAGGTCGCATTATTAATTATTTTCTGAATAGTAATGATACGCTATTTTGAAAATTCATTACCTCCGACACTTATTTCTTATTTTTACGATATTGCAATTGAATTGTCAAATTTGTGTCATTTATACCTTATCGAGATTTTTAAGATGGAGTGAAATGTCATGAGAGTTCTATTACCTTATTTGTTCCTTAATTATTTGCGTACATTTGAATTATTAATACGGGAGAGGAATTTTATTTAATCTCAGTTTCTGCAGTTTGTGTATGGTAAATTATACCTTGTAGGACTGATAGTGTTTCTTCCCCGTGGTCGATCTTGTGGCGATCGTTCGGGCCTTAATCATCTACGTCATCTAAATCATCTACGTCATCTACGTCCAGCTGATCAGTCGACGATACATTTACCCTTGACAACCCAAATTCGTTTGTAAAATAATATTGATAGCGAATATCATAATATAAACAACTATCAAGTATAAACAAAAACAACTATAAACTACATTTAAATAAACCTCCCATACAAGGAACGAACGGATTTAAACGTTTCATGGCAAGGATGGGATCGAAGGTACCCAGGTACGGATGGAGATGAAGTGGCGAAGACAGGCCCAACGTCGTAGCCAAACTACAAGAAGTCCTGTGCCAGGCCCAGTGTGCAATAGAAGTATCCCTACCATAAAAATCGCCCAGTGCGGCCGCAACAGATAGTACATAGACATCAAAGCATTGCAATCATGATCCCGTGGTAGTTCCCGTCTATTCTGGTAATTAGCGCTCGTCATACTGATTATCAATGCAGCTAAAGCTAAACCTGGTATTAGCTCTGGTGCATGAAGAGCATAGACTGCCAGCAATGCCTTCAGCATGATCCCATTTACGCAGAATTCTTGCTTTTAGTGTCGTATTTTCTAAAAATTTCTAAGAGTAGTATTTTACATCCTGCAAATTCTTTCGTCACAGTTTGACAAATAATCAAATTAAAATTCATGAGCTACGCATATTTCTTAATAATGTAATTAAAGCGTTACTAACTGGTTGTAGTTTTCGCGAATGTACAACCAAGCCAAACATCAATCAAGATTAATGATGATGATATGCTCGCGTTCACTGGAAACAATTCATCATACGAAGTACAGCATTGGTGTCAAAAATTTCACAGGAATGTGTTTCTTCGTTCTCATGAAATATTGTCCACTATTTTATAATGTTCTGCAAGATAATATAATCAGATAAGCTGTACATTAGGCAAAGTGAAATTACTAGACTGCGGATTTTATGCATTTATGACAAAAACGAGGAGTTGTAATTTAACATAGCAAAAATATTATGACAATTTAAACAGTCCGGTGAAATTCTGTTAATAATTTTTTATTTTGCATAGAGATCCGCAATTACTAATTACCTACCGATGACTAATACTCGTTTAAAAAGCAGACGCATTCACGGATATTTCATCTCCAGTTTCGCGGAAATCGTATCTCGCTGGTAATACTTTCCGACGTGACGACGAAGCGACCTGGTAAACAACAAGACGAATGAACGTTCAGAATCTTAACAAATGAAAGGAGTTACGAGGTTTCTCCAGTTCCGTATACATTCGCCCGGAAAACGTTTGTCGAGCCCGACTAAAATATGATGGCATACCATTCGACAATATTTAATTGCTCCTTCTAGGTGAATAACTTTCGTCCGGATAATAACACCTGAAGGTACGGTGCCAAAGACAGAACAACTTTGTTATGAACGAACTTACTCGGCCTAGCTAGCACTACATCCATCAGAATTTCAAGAGTAAATTAAAAAGTTTTCGCCTGGAGATTCCTCGTTCCGAAATTTCCCCTCTTGTACTTTTCATTTGCGGGCGGACATCGAGCAGAAGAAGAATCGTAACATGTATCATAACGTTTCGAGTAAGATCATTTGACGATGGTGTGAACTCCTTGTTTGGAGTTGTTTGGATGTGTATCTGGGTTTACGTTGCTGGCAAGAGACACTGACATTTTCCAGATATTTGTTGGTGTTCATGGCTTTGAGGCTTTCTTTACGGACTCGGAGACAGTTGTAAAACAACAGTGCTTTGACAACGAAAATAAGGTAGTCGTATGCCTTTTAATATGGGGCTGAGACGCTCATTTGAGAAGAAATGCATTTAACACGTTCACTACCACGTCATATGTAGGTGCCAGAATTTTTCTTGTAATATTGAAATTTAATTTTTCTGATAATATCGTTGCTTAAACTGCATTTTTGAATAGGACTTCTGATTAACAGTCTAAAATACATTCTGTGCTATCAGTACAGAACTCCAAGTAGAATCAGTCGACCGTAGTCAGACATGGTTTCATCTCAAAACCCTCTATCTCTGCAAACATGCAGTATTCATAAATATGAATAAAAATTGACTATCACAAAGAAACTGTAAGCTACATATCACAACAGTATACTTTCTAAATAAACCATTAGGTTTGAAACTACAATAAGGAAATAAATAAATAATACAGGTACACTAAAAAGTGGCAGAAAGTTGTCGATCTAGATCAGCAATATATATCTTCAGAATTTAAAAAAAACTAAAAATCCGTAAGCTCCTTTAAACAATGCAGAAATGCAACATTAAAATTCAGCCTCATAAATATTAAAAGACTGACATTAATTCCGTGCTATTAGTACAGAACTTTAAGTAGTATCTTCTTGCATTTCGACTCCCTCCATCTCTGCAAGCATACATTTTTCACGAATATCAAAGCGTTTATTAAAAATAAAGACAGTATCACATATACCTTTCTATAACCGAGGTTTTCACTGCATAATTTTAGAATTACCATGAACACCCGCAGCCTAATAGCGTTACAGTTCCGAGACGTAGATCGAATCACGGTGATTCGGAGCTTCGAAACTTACGGGCTGGTCTACAGGTAATTTTAAACACAGTTCAGCTGCGCGGTTCGTACGATTCCGCGAAATTCTATATTCGAGATACCGTGGGACGGGTTTCCTCGCGAATACCAATGATTCGCGGGTAGAACTTCTTTCGGGACCCGTTTTCGGACGATTCGCGACGCAAGTTGCTCGATCGTCCAAGTTCGCGGTTAACCTCGTCTTCCTTTGAAAGTCTCGGTCGTAATACAGGACTTGAGCGCGATTATTCATAGCAGAGGACAGATAATCGATAATACGTCAGATCGACGGGCGGCGGTTGCCGCGAGGTCTCGCGACGGCGACGTTTACATTCGCGTTGAAACCTTGCGAAAATCGATTATCAACGGGTGGGCTAAACGCATCTGCTGTCGAAGGTGTTCGCCATACTTTGTGATTCGTATTCTTCAAAAGATTCTAAACAGTGTTAATGACCAGACTGTGGATTTTTATGCAAAACAAAAAATGTTTAATGTAATTTTTAGGTACCTAAAGGAGCTGCAAAGATATTTATATATCTGTAATTTTAATGAGTTTAAAATAACATATAAAAATATGTCTAAATTCCTTAGCAATATTTCTAATTCTAATGTCTATATCGAAGCAACGATGTGACCTCCCATTATCCTTACATCGTATCGCCTAACCAATTAGTACAATCAACGTTCTACTGTAGTGTACGTTTAGCCAGTGAACATGAGTTTCGTAAGAAGAGATGAGGGGAATTAGACGATAACGTACGCGATATTTAGAGATCTTCCACTATTTTTAATTAAAAATGGAGTCACAATACTGCTCTACTCGTAAATCGACCAATGTACAGCGTCAAGAAGTATTCGTCATTTATATAATATAATTTGATTACATTATAAAACCTAATGATATATTAATATTAACCCTGCGTTCTATTGCCGTCCAGCAAAATTACGTCGGTCGTCACACGGCACGTAGGATCGTGATTGAAAAATACCCGCTGGATTGCAAACGTTAAATATGTATTTACAGATTCGCATGTGTCGCCGCTGTTTAACATCAAACACGATATCTCGCGGCGCGACGCGTTCGCTAGTTAAACAATAATCCATTCGCCGATGATATTGAAAGTTATCTCAGCACGCACCGTGGAATTACGTTTGTTTATTGCCCTTAAAAAACGATTGCACACCAAAAAAGTATACGGAAGCCAAAAGGATTAAGTCGTTAACGTACGTATTACATAATGGTACATAATTTGCTATACATTCGATTGCTTTTTTAATTTTAAGAATTCAATCGTATCTAAACCTGTCGTTAAAATTATACATTTTTAATTATTATCAATACCTTGTAATATTATTAAAATACAGAATAAGGGAAAGATTCCTGTACCTTGTAATTGCTGAAAATTTTTATTTTGCATAAAAGTCCATAGTTTGAATATTTCTATTACAATTCAAATTGTTCGCGAATAACGCTGAAACAATGGGAAGCCATTTTGAGACACGATAAGGCTAGAAATCGTATCACAGTTACGATGGAAGGACGTTCTCACTGTGCTTATTCTCCAAACTCCGTTTCTTTGGATTACCACCTGTTTCGCTCAACGCAACACGGTCCGAAGAGACGGCACTTTCAAAATTTCGAGAAGCCGGAAATTGGATCGATCGGGATTTCGCTTCCAAGGGACCTACACTTTCCTGCGATGGAAGCCACTTTTTGACCAGGTACTATTTTTATCGTATTACTTCTTCTTCTCGATGCCGAGTTAAATCAGTCGTGTGAAACTAGAACGAGTAAAATAGTAAATTATTTCCTATTCATATCTGTGTATGTTACGGTAAGTAAATTAAGTTGCATTATGGACTGCAGATTTGTATACAATATAAAAATTGATTACGTCGATTGTAACAGGTAGAGAAAGCGTAACAATGAATTTTTTCTCATACTAATTTTTAATGAGTCTCAAATAGTGTAACAATATCGTTAAAGTTCTTATAATGTCGTTTAAATTCTATTTATTCATTTTTGTTATTTATTCGTTCTTAATTATAACTGAGTAATTGTTCTAATATTTAAAGAATCTTGTTTGTATCACGTACAATCTTCAGATATTTTATGCAACTATTCTCGAGGAACATAAAACAGTTAACAAGCTAACAGAGGACGCGAACAGTGGAATGGTTATTGTAGAAAAAGTTGATATGCGTGGGCGTGGTATGACGATCCGTCGGAGGGTAAAATCAATTCGCCGCTACAAACCCATTACAGACTCAATCAAGACAATTTCAGGGTTGATTCGGTTCGATTCAGAGGCAAGACCCGCGGGGCGCAACAGTTTCTTCCTTTCCCCGAGCGTGCAGAGCTGTTCATAATAATTTATTTCCGTTCGTGGAACCCGGGGGTAAACAGGAATTCCCTGTGATCGATCGGCGCCCGTCAATGTAATTGCTTACACGGTGCCGGTTACGTAAAGATTGTCGGGCGGATCCGGAATGCTCAGATGTAGACGTCGAAAATGTAAACGACCCGGGAATTTGATTTTCTTTTGGCGGTTCGCAAGCACGGCACCATTTTACCTATTCGTCGAGAGATCGAACCGTCATGCACATCTCATACTATGATCTCCACTTGCCTTCCAAATGGATCATTCCACGTCATGTCCATTACTTTTCACTATATACGAAATTTCTATAAGAAATATAGAAATATAGTATAAATCCAACTAAATTCAACGTTGTTATATTTATATGATAATGTTAATTTGCCCGAATTTAAGGATGGCTTTATTGCTGGAGCGAATAAAATTAAAAATAAAATTAAAAATAAAAGTACCATTATTTTTCCAAACAAGATGTACAAATTCGAACGAAGAATTTTGTTGGAAAGGAAAGACTTATTTATATTTCGTCCTCTGATTATCCGAACTCGCTCGTTATCAGAACGGCCTTGCTCCGCATATTCGTATAAACGAGGTTATACTGTATCTCTGTAACCCTAATAAATATCCAGAGGCAGTACGCAAAGCCTCGGAGGACTCCTTTTGTGTTAGAGACTCGCAATTTAGATCACTGTGCGTCACCCTTTGCGTCCGTCCGCTATCCAGCTGTACCTGTTCGACGAACGAGATTGCCACGTTTCGAAGGCATAGTCGGGAGTGAAAAAAAAATACGAAGGTGGCCGCGGATCGCGCGGAATCTCGGCGCTGAACGAAACTGGAGACATCGATTCGCGCTGGCTGGCACGCCCGACAAAAGGTGAGGAATTCCTTGCCGTCACTTTAACCTTTTTGCTTGCCGCCCCCTTGCTATCCCTTGTGGCTGCTTAAGGAGGGAAAAAGCCAGCCAGCACCGTAAAGAATGTCTTGTTCCTGGCAATCGTCCGAATATCTCGGTGTATATAGACATGCCGTGAGGTATAAATGTCGAGAACCGGCATTCGAGTTATTCCAATATTCAGAGTTAGATGTATAACCAGGAGCAGCCACCCGCCCGGGCTTTTCTCTATCTCCTCGTTCATTTTCTTCGAATCGTCGACCCTACCCCCTCCTCGCCGTCTGTTTCTCGATTTTTGTTCCTGCCTCTGTCATTTTTCTCGGACCTCTCGCGCCTTCTATTTTCCAGTCTCGCCCCTCCCCTCCCCCAACCGTATTTTCCATTCCAGTTTTTGTGCTCCCGCGGATTTTAATCTTGGCTAGCTTTTTCACCAGTTCCCCGGCGTTCACCAAACCACGCCTCGGAAGTCTCTCTACTTCCGTTCACAGTCGCGTTCCCCTTTTCCTACAGTTTGTCACTGTTTGTCCTCTTACTCGGCGCCAGCGCAACGCCTACCGGCCCGGCCCGCCGCGCCGCGCTGGAAAAGAGTCTCTCCGGGCGTATTCATTTTATCCAAGTCCCGGGATACGGGAATCTACGTATGTACTCGACGATGTCCTACGGGATTCATATACGTTCGCCTAAGTGGCAGAATGATATTTTCCACCTGCGGGACTTCCCTTTATTTCGATACCGGGGTCTCCGTGCGCCCCACCGGCTTACCCTGTCATTTTTTACTGTACGGCACGAGTTGGCTTCCCGGCCCGGTCATAAATTAGAATTTTTATTTTCTCCTGCGACCCCACGTCGAAGAAGTAACATGACCCGCTAATTAATACCTTCTGAAGCCGGTGCTCGGTATGCTCGCATTTTTGCGGACCTGTCCCTCGTCAGTACTGACCACATTTTTCTGCTGTTGGACACTGAACGTACCGAATACTAGTAAACGATGCTTATGGTGATAGCGTCAACTATATTTCGATTTTATATGAATTCGTAACGTAGAAAAACGACACGTAAAATGTCTAACATTTTAGATTCAATTTTTATTCATTTATACTGTTCCTTCGTAAAACCCTCTGCGAATGGACAAGCACGCGATGAAGGTCAGCTAGACTAACTACTGGCGGCATAACGACTGTGAACGCAATAAGGAACGAAAGGTAGGGTTAAGAAATAACGAATTCATCACATTTAGAATATTCGACAACCCTAAGAACACGCAGTTGACGAACACATGTCGAACCTTTATATCTTTATAGCTGTAGCTGACATTTATGTACATGTATAAATGTGAACATCTGGATGACATACTTCGATTTACCCTGAACTTTACCAATTACACTAGCAATTAAGGTGGCGAGTCGAGCCATGGTTTACGACACTTTACCTGGCCCAAATCTACAACACCTCATCGGGCCCACCGAAGGAGGGAAATTTCCCCCATACTGAACTGAGTAAGTTTGCTGGTGAAGACAAGCTTAAGTCATTAGAAGACAGAGATTATTGCTCCCCACCCACAGTGGGGAACCAACCATCTCATCAAGTTATACACGTTTTGTTTCATCGACTCTCTTAGCGTCAGTGTCGAAGGTGCAAACAGATACGCACAAGAGCATCCTTTGGACAAACTGCTCAAAGTTCAATTGCACAAGTGCACGTCTAAACATGTACAATGAATAGTGCTTCGCATTGAGCTACTTGCATCTGAAGTATTTTGGGACACTAAAAACTTGAGACGTCGCGTGGGAGGATTGGATGACACGCACATACCAATTGTCAAGGTCACCGTTCGCGTTAATTCCTGGATAATCCGGAGCTCGGACAGGTGGAAAGGCGCGAAAGTACGAAAGAACGTCGGCGTTCATGACGTTCATTAAACGGGGTGATGGTAGTTAACCGTCGGGCATGGGCGGGCGTCGTGGGTGGGGGAAAGCCTTCAAACTAAACCACCGCTAGTCCCGCAACCTAATCCAATATAAATCTCCTGGTATAAAGCTGTTCCGATTAATGGCTCGACAAACCAATGTGGTGGAGGCCAAACTACGGGCTATATAACCAGGACCAAGTCCCCTGAAGCGAAACCCTCAACCCCCCTCCCCGGTTCCCCATATTCCTTTCCTCCCTCCGTAAGCCACTCCTACCGCCATCACCATCAGCGTCGCCACCGACACGACCACCACGATCTCCGCTTGGATCCTGAGGTATTTGGATAGTAAGGAACGAAGAGGAACTGCAACGAAAGGGGTTGAGGCTGAAGCTCCAAGGCTGGGAAACACGCCGCCCCAACTTTATCCCGAACTTAAGAAATGGCAGAGCTAATGAGCTTTTAAATTATTCCTTGGCGTCGCGCGGGGGTGGTAGACGGTAGGCCCGAAATTTCTCAGTGGAGAACACAGACGGAAAGAACGTGAACGAGAGGGAATCGCGGTGAAGAACGACGCGCCACGCTACGCCGTCGAAAAACAAACGGCGAAGGGGAGAAAAGACGGCCGTCGTCCGCTGAACTAACGGGGAACGTAACAAAGGAACGCGTGTACACGGATCCGTGGAACACCGGGCGCAGAACGGGCATTCTTTTTCGAGGAAATAGTGCAGCCGGCTCTGGAAATGTATTAGATCGAATAACGCTAGACCTCCCTCCCCTCGAGGGAAATAGTCTGAATACGGTATGCAACAAGTAATTGTCGTGATAAATTATTTCGAAACGAGTCTGGCCACTCCGCTCTGACAAGTGTACTCGTAAGGTAAAAAAGTAATTGTTGGGCTGTAGATCTTGCGCGCTTGTCACCGAAGTGAATAAATCCTGAAAGCAGAATATTTACATGTGCGATACCATCGGCGCACGTATGTGCCGTTCTCGCGAAGACAACCAAATTAACTTTATGTACTTTGATGTTTAAGATACGCAAGAAGTAATTAGTTAGATTGCAGATTTGCAGATTTTTATCGACAATTTTTATTTGCCTCTTAAACTCGTGTAACATAATCTAGTAGTTTTTCTTAGGATTTTTTAGGAAAAGTATTACGAATAAGAAAGAGGAAAATACGTTTTGGAAATTTGGGAAAGAACAAGTTTTTAAAAAGAGGATCAAATGATCTTTACTTTTCTATTAGAAGTTAGTAAAATTGATTTACCACAATTTTTAAAAAGTTGTTCTCATTTGAACAGTGGGCGAACACTTAGGCGAGTCGGTCTGAAACAGAAGTCGTAGAAACGTCGCTGCCACTGCTGTTGAGCAGCACCATAAGCGTTTGTTTGACTAAGGTTCGCTCCAAGGACGAACGAGCACCTGCATCGATCCGAACGCCTATTTTTGAACTCTCTTGTTATCCTGGCAGTATCTAAAGTTCGCGCGTGTTCGCCGTGGCCTCAGGTAAAAATCAATACTTGATTGTGCGTCATCTTAGAAAGTTTTATTGGCATCCAATCACTGGATCGAATACATTATCGAGGCCACAGGAAGGATAACAGTTTCCGACCGATCGAAACCATCCGAAAATTTCAGCGTCGTCGTCGTCGAACATGATCGGTACGTTGCTCGATATTTGTTCGATTAAGAGATTTCGCGGAAATAACGTGCACACGCGATTTTCTTTCATCTCGTCTCCCGTCAAAGCGAAGTCCGCAGTGACTAGGATAAAATTGAATAAATTCAGAAATGACGATAGCTCTTTTCGTTGCAAGCTATCGGCGAAAAAACCACAAAGTGATGTTCGATGTGTTCCGCTTGATCATAGTTCGCTGATCAAAACCGTTTTAAATAGTCAACGTTCCGCGAAACACTTTTACGTTTCGCTACTTTCCGAGTAACACCCGCATCTTTGATATCCATTATATAATGAAGAAGATTGATGTTTGTCCGGTGCGGAATGTCTTCGCGAAATAACAACCGAATTCCGATCGGAAGAACGGGTTACCTTCGTGTCTCGCGAATGGCACTTTGCGCCGTCGCGCCGCGCCGTCAGGAGGACGGAATTACACAAGGTTACATGTACCCTTGGCGCTATCATATAATGATCGTAGAATTGCTCGGGAGCACGAAATGTTCAAGTTACATCTGACCGATATCAAAGCTCCGTCTCTGGTAAATTATGGAGGCTGAAGCATGAACTCAACTTTACAATCCATTAGTCCGCCCTCGGTGGATGACTAATTGCGTCGAGAGGCTATTTTCGTGTAATAGAAGTTTCTTTGCGTTTGCCCAATCCCCTAATGGAAGTAAGAGCTCCTGCTTCCTCCATTGTAATCGATACGGCAGGTACGTACGACTTTAATACCAATTTTTGTAATTCTCACAGGATAAGGAGCAACTTACGCGTCTCAAAAAACAACTTATTACCTTGCAACAATGACAAAATTTCATTTATTTTGATTTTATACCACGTTTCGACAAGTTTTGTTTAATTATATACTTCAATATAAAAACTCGCTTTGCAATATTTTTTTATGTCGATTTTTAAAACTCTGTTTAGGTAAAAACGCGTTTAAATTTTTTCATTCGCAAAATTTCACAATCTGTATATTATCGCCTGAATTTCACCCTAACATTAGGTATAACGAATCAAAAAAACTCGATGACCTAGGAAAACGTTTCCCTTTATTTTCTCGTATAGTTCAAAACTGCGGAAACATTTAAAGCTTGAACGTGAGGAAACCGTACGTATATTTCGTCAGAGAAAGTTAAAAACAGAAATTTTGTACAACTTGCATGTGGGAATCTATTATAGGATCTAAGGCCAGCCTATTAAGAAAATAACAGTCCGGTTGAAATGATTGACTCGAGAAAATTTCGTGCTTCAAAAGACGTCGTAAAATCGTTTTGTACATCGTACTTCGTACATTTCATTACTCGCGATATTACGAACTCGATATGCAAAGTACACGTTCGGCCGCGTTATACGAACACGCAACAGTCGCGAGTTAAAAAGAAATGATCGAAGTGGGGTTGGGTTGAGGGCGAGGGTGTAGTGGTGTAACGCACGGGGCTCGCGTGACCGTTTAATATCATTGCTTTGATCTCTTCATCGTCGCAATAAAATGTTCATCGGCAACGGATCAGGTTGAAGAGAGACGTCCAAGTGTCAGAATCTCACCGGTGAAAAGCGCTGTCGGAAGCCACGAACCGGAGCGTGTACGTCCGTACATGGAACTTCGCGGCGGACTAGTTAACTCTGTTTCTACTTTCGACCACCGCAGCAACCAGGATACGGGGTGTCCGAAAATATGGGACCAGCAGAAACCTGTGTACAGTCAGAACTCGATAACTAGATCCTCTATAAAACAATCTTGTTTACCTCCCTCCTTCCGTTGCAAGAACTTCTACAACTCGAAGTTAGCTGTACTTTAACTCGACTTATTTATCACATGTTTAAATGCATTGTGTCACAGTTCTGTTATTGAAC
>CM052341.1:9738574-9752677 GCA_028455595.1 Lasioglossum vierecki
GTAGGTTCAAAAAATATGTACGCATGTATGTTGTTCTATTGCATTGTCTTTATTCATTCATCGTAGAATCATACATAAAATGTTAGTATTATATCAGACGTACATGGTTTGTGTTATACAACCTCGGATACCACCAATTGTAAAAACTTCCTAAAAAAAACGTGGAAAAATAACGAATCTTAATCAATCGCTTGTCGTAAACATCCGTTTATAAGATTTGGAAAAAAACTGCCTTTGCGTCGTAACAATATGTGTTGTAACAATGACCGCAGCGTACGCGTCTAGGCGGAAAGTCGTTTGCGGTAGTTGTTGCGCTCAGGTCGATCACACGCGGTATCCGCAGACAGTCCATTGATTCCGCGATGTTGATTATGCGGTCGCCTGGCGGATTGGTAGGGAGGGGGAGATGGGTTTAAATTTCACGGTTCACCGGCGCGCCCCGGGGCTAAGATAAGGTTACGTTACGGGAAGAGCTTTAAGCTACTATTGAGCACACGAGGTTTAGCGGTTGCCGTTCGCGCGAACAAGAAATTCCACTCCGGAAACCGGAGTGCGAATATTAGATATCTTGTCGTGCCCGTTCGTTGCGTTGTTGGCGTTAAAATTATTGCCGCGGGCTAAATGCGGATCGTTTCGCGATATCGCGGAAGCTTTGCCATCCGGCGTGGCGAATCAAAAAATGGAAAAAACCACACAGCGTCGAAAAGAGAGAAAAAGGGAAGGGGAGAAAGAGGCAACACGCAACGAGGTAGAATGAAAGAACGAAGCACCGAAACGCGCGTATTGCAGCCTTGCTATTCGCGAGTTTATCCTCCTCGATTCCCAGGAGTGACACTGCAATCGATACGTACGAGCTGCAAACCGTCGCTTTTTCGCTCGTTGCGCACACTTTCACCCTCGGTGCACGCTCTCCCTTGTTCCGCGATAAACTGCACACGCTCCCTTCGTAACGATCCGCGAATCGAACCCGACTCTATACCGTCTCACTTCCAAACGCACCCTTTTCCGAAGTGTGAGCGCACGAAGTTCGTAAATAATGCCGAAGGACTCATTAACCTTCGTCCGACGAACTCTGAATCACTCAGACACGCCCGCTGAACCGGAGAGCTAGCGTAACAGGTTTTTGTTCGTCGGCTTAACCCTCGCAAGGTAAGGTCTAACGTCACGTAAATAATAAGGTGGGGTCTCTTAGACACCAACAAATGGACTTTATAAATAGCCTCATTTTTATGAACACAGGATAGAAAGTAAACAACCAAATTTAAGTTTATTCATACAAAAATTCTTTTAAAAAATCTGAAGCTGAGGTCTTTGAGACTCCACATTACCTTGCGAAGGTTAACACTTGGACGTCGAACCTAATTGACAATATATATAATTAATATATTTATTTAGTAATATAATTAATAATAATAATTAATAATATTTATTTAATAATATAATTAATAATATTCATTGCTGTAGTTACTAATTATTTTAAACATATGTTTAGGTACTAACTTTGAACTGCTAAGATTGAGTGGACGATATACTCCAGATCTTTGTGAAGAATAAAATTTGTCTGCATACATTGCAACAGACGGGTGTTAAATAGAGGCTGTGCCCCTTTCGTAATAATTTCAGTAGGAACGCGAGATAAGTGCGACACGGTATTCCGACGCAGTAGATAATAGCAAATAGAAGAATAATAAGCTTGTTTAAATGGCATGCATTTGCAAGGTTCGAGGAACGCCCGCAGTAACGGAGGCGTGGGTGTTTTTCAAGAGCCGGGGCGAGCTCGTGAACATGGGAAACGTGTCACGTAAAAGTAGTTTTCGCGGAGCTGCGGAATAAAAATTCTGTATCCGCAGAAAAGTAAACGTTCAAATGCGCCGGGAAACTAGGCTAACGGCGAGGAATAATGGACCGGCGTTGACGATGCAATTTGTATCGGTGGCTTAACGAAAACGAATTTCATGATAATTCGGTCTGCGCCACCGGTTCTGTTTATATCCTCCCGTGCATTAAATTTCATATCGTATTTATTTCGGAATATGATCTTTCGTGCATGCTGGGTGTATTGGCAATGCACAATCGTGATTCACGGTTTCGATAGACTTAATTCCTTATGCATGAACACATCCACGCTACCACAATAAATTTTTCCACGGATATACTATTCATTTTCTTGATTTATTTCTAGAATGTCTACTTTACTTATTTCTATTGATATTATTTATTTCAAACCATTAATAGGTACACGGTCACTGTAGAAAATTATTATCCAATAATAAACAATTACTAATACTACCAATTAATATTGGCAAATTGAAAATGAGAACTGGCGAGATGAAATTTCTGCTCGATATTGCATACACACGCCTACTGCATTATCTATTTCAGCTATAATTATTACTGCCCTTGATAATTGTTATTGCAAAGAGAACGAACGTAGAAAATTGTTTGTGGAAATACCATATCACGCATCATTTTACAGCGTGATGCAAACTATTTTTAATAGAACACTTGTTAGGCTGTCCGTGAATGAAATCAGATAGATGCGTCCATGAAATTCAATCTGAAAGTTGTGTTACATATTTCACTGTGCACGTTTGCTAAACGTTGCTGAATTCTGAATAAACCAAAATGTTACCGTATCTCGAGATGAGATCGATGAAGTTGAAAGAGCATAAACACGTGAATTTATGAATACTGACACGTATACTCTGTCCGGGGGACTGGAGCTGATCATTCCGAAACGGTGGCAGCAGTTTCCGAGCGTCCTCAAAATAAATGTAGTGTTCGAAAGTGGGCGACCGAGTTGTATGACTAATTAAATAGAAGATTATCTTCGAACGATTTTATAAAACGCAGAATTAACGGTTATCTGAATTATGTATGTTCCGGTGTATGAATTTTAATTAATAATTTGCGGAGGATAAGTCTCTTCTTCGTTTAAGTATATCCATCGTTTTTATCGAGATAAAACAGAAATACGATGACGTATGAATTTTTAATATCTCGCACAGGCAGAGTCAAAAGACCAGTCTCTTATTCGTGCACGTATTACCCACGTATGGAGAAAACTTTCGCATACTTCGCTGCGAAGGCTCGTCTCGTGATGGGAAAAGCTGCTGAAAAAAATTGCCTCGGCCTCGTTTCGAGCAGAAATTAAGTTTGGCGTTCTCATTGCCTTCCTCCGTGCCAAAGGTCTCCCGTGTGTGCAACAAAAATGATTTCGCTCCGAGTGGCATACATCAAAATGGCCATTAACATTATTATGTTGCGCGCGTAATGTGTACAGTCGACTAATGAGATTACGTTCGATGCACGCGGCGCATCTCGATTTTAAAAAGCAACGAGGACGCCGCGTCGCCGGATGGCTTGCTTGTAAACCATACAACACGGAGAGGTAAAACAGAAAATTTCAACAGAAGAATTCAAAGGAAAACGATGAACGTACTTCGTCTGATCTCGTACAGTCTTAATGTTCCGCGGTTTATGAGTGTGCATTCCCGTTATCGGCCTTCTGTTTTACTGCACTTATTACGAGTCTGTTCAATAATAATGAAACCATTGTTTCCTTCAAAATTTCTTCAAAGTTCTTGCATTTATTATTTGCGAATCGTCCACGCACACTTTCTTTTCGATAATATTTGATTTAAAATTTAGAAACAGACACGATTTAAGAATGGGTAAATAAAGAAAAGTGATGGACAAGTTGCATGAGTGCCAAGCTCGCAGAAAATGAATATGGAAAATGAGAATTCTATTAATCGAAAGATTTTTTGAGAATTTTTGTTGATATTTAAAATGCTGCTTTTCCAAGCTTTCAATTAATTCCCCCGTCTATTGCATACACGGTTTGCTCCAAAATTTTCGTTCAAACATCAGATGATCAATCATCGAAGGTTTCTGTCAACAGGTCTGTTGCAAATAACGCGCCGTTGCCCAACCAGCTCACGTACTTCGGTTCACCGTAAATAATCGTTAGTTGCTACATTTTCGATGATTTACGATTAATTCAGCAATGTTCAGATTCGAAATCCGTACTCTAACCTCGTACCGTGCAAACGGTATCAGATCGCAGCAACTAATTATCGTCTATCAATTGACGTCGCGGAATGAATTGATCTGTTTGTTCAAGAATGCAACCACACCAAGTGGATATAATAAAATCGTATTCTGCTCTGATCATTGCAACATTTATTGAAAAGACTGCGTCGCTGCAGGCGATCGTTGAAATAAAAGCATTTGTCTGTTCAATTTGCATAAACGCGGCGTTGGGTTGGGATCAAGCTAGAGTGTCCTACATTGGGACCGCGTCAGCTTCTAAATAAATAAATCATAACTGCTGCACGGTATAGAAATTTCATATGAATTACTAACATCGCTCGAAAAATCAACATATCGCCACGATCACGTTTATTGCTGGTGTTTGTACGTTACCGTAGAGTAAATTGCAATTTCCTTTCTCTTTGTCTCTTTCTCTCTCCCACTCTCTTTGCCTTCATTTGAAGGAAACCGAATCGTTAATTAACAGCGGATCGCACGGGTTCAAATTTTACAGAACTGAATCAATATTATTCAAGTTGTATTTATGCATAAGCGAAAAAGTAAATTCATCTGAATCAGTCATAATATCGATCAAGTTGAATTCCGACTAATGAGGGAACATAATTTCGATAAAATTTCAGATTTGTTTTTGTCAAAATATTTGACGTATATATTCATCTCACAGCAATTATCCACGTTGAAGCACCACGTTCGTAAACTGTGCCTTGTTAGTAATGAAAACAGTGTCGACGACAATAAAATCTTGAAAATAACGAGCACAAATTTAGAATACGATTATAATTAGAATAGAACCTGGATTATCCGAACCGGCGATGTCTGAACACGTGTGAACAGTTCAATCTAAATTAATATACAACACGACTGTACAAATTGATAATGATTTAATGTATCAATGTAGCTAGTCCCACTGAAATATGGATTAAACAATTAAATATGATTCGACTTGTATCATATTGGGTATCATTTTAATTGAAAAAAAGTTACGAATACGATGCAAAAAATTAAATAAAAAGATACTGAACATGATGTCTCTGTTAATTAATATACTCACAGGTTTTGTAAAATCTATCGTCAGCATCTTGCGATCGACGTCGTTCCGTGTTGGCGGCGTTACTCGAGAGGCCCGCAAAGCCCAAAAAGGTGGTCCGAGTGCACAGCGCCGTTTATGGAGTTATCTCGCATTATCGCCGCTTATTCCGCCGGTTTGCGGGGAGCACGCGAACGTTTCGCGGGTAACCAGCTGACAGACTGTTCCGAAACTTCTCGTTGTACCGCTTCTTCGCCTTCCGTGTCCCTCTCGTCTCGGTGGCTGGCTCGAAATTTGTCGAAGGAACTCGGCCAACTGCATCCAAGGTGGAAAGAGAGAGAGAAAGAGGAAGAGAGAGAGGGAGAAAGAGAGAATGGAACACGTAGACCCAGCGTCGAGAGCGAAAACGCGAACCGGCAGTTTCCGGTTTCTTGGACACATCCAGCGCGGAAAGTTTTGATTTAGCAGACACGCCCTGGATTTCAGAATCTGACTGAAGTAACTGGATTTTCGGAACGGCTTGTCATCTCGGCTAACACTGTCCTATCTCCAACCTCCTTCTCCCCCAATCTCCCTGGACACAATAACGTCTTTCTTCATCCGTGGTTCTTAATCCCTGCCAGTGTGTTTGATACTTTCCGAGCCATTGTCGTTCCCGTTTCTTTATTCCTGCTCGCCTCAAACCGTTTGGTCTACCTCCCTTTATGCGGCCTGTACAAAGTACAAGATACGTTGTTGATGGAGTTAAGCTGTGTGTGGTTTGTGTCTACTCAAACTCGGGCTCCAGAATCTAGGGTAAATTGTCGTTTCTTGTTAGCTATCTCGTATTACAGACGTCAGACGTGCTAAGTAAAAGTAACTTTTCAAATTATTGTATGAGAAGGTCTTTTTGTATGTTTTCGTGTTTGCAAGTAAATTCTGCTTAAACTGAAGATATTAAAATGAACGTATTCGAAATCGTTCTGGCATCCTGCAGCATATTCATTTAAATAATATCAGAGAAATGCAATGAAGAATAGCAGAGTAGTGCAATGACTTTCTGGCCAAGTACTAGCTTCTAATTTGTTGTATTATCTTTAGTACCTCGTTACCTACGAATAATCGTAGACTATTAAATTAAATAGTATTAAATAGAATAAATATATAGATGGGATGGTCTGAAACTGATTTAGAAGGTATTTTGAATGGGCTGTCCACCGTGCGAAAGAGTTGTTACCCATGGTCATCAGAGGAGCATAAATCCGCCTAGCCGGGGTTCGGCCAACTATTAATTGCATATTGTTACCGATGCCGAAAATTTCGCGCAACACGGCCAGCAGCGTTCAGAAATCGCGTGACAGGTTAATTAAATACTTTGTACACGAATTTATACGGTTGAGTTTCATAGGACTCGGGAAATTCTAATTAATGCTTGCGAGGGATGTGTAGCAGGATAGAAACGTTGAATGTTTTTGCATACAAAGCATGATATGTTGTAGGCATTCCATTTGCTACCACCATAGAAGGTCATCCTCATAGAATGCACGTATATCGCGGCGAGATATGATGACGGGGTTGTGGGACGATAGGAACCCGAAAGCTAAGGAAAATCATAGAGAGCGGTTCAGAGCACGGGTGGATGAGAGATAGAACGCAAGAGAGAGAGAAAGAGCGAGAGAGGGAGTTGGCAAAAAGAGCTGGCAGTACAGAGGAGGTACAGGAGCAAGCGAGAAGGATGTAGAAGCAACAATGTTCTCCTTCTCTCGTACTTCAGTTAGCTTGCGTTATAAGCTAGAAATTTAGTGCTACCCTGGGATCAACCACTCTCGAGAAGCGTACCACTTCCTAGCAACGACCCTAATAATGCCATTAGATACATCGCGAATCCCTAATCTGGGGTTAGAAACTTGCATAATTCTCGGTCGGCGCATCGCTCGAGCGTGCTACTTCAAACTTGCCCGCCGAAACTCGTGGCGCTATTCTAAAATCGCTCGAGTATTATGCCACTCGAATAAGATTCGCCTCGATCATCTCGTGACGCAACGCTTGATGGGAGACGGTCTTGGGAATTGAATGGAACGACGACGACATTAACCTCGAACTGGTCCCCTGAATAATACTAACTTTTTAGAACTGAATAGAAACTCGGCTCTAGTTAATTTTACAAATAATATTGCTAAATGAATGTTAAGTTGTCCCAAAATTCGCATTGTTTATATTTATTTAACAATATTAAAGAAACACACACTCTGAAAGAAACTTTATGGGACAGCCTGATACTTTGGCTACGTTTACCCCTATTCATCACAAGATGATTCATAGTATGTGTATACAATACACGCACATGGTTGTATAACAGGTATTATCCCCAGGTGTCCAGTAATGAAAATGAGGCAGTATTGACGGTGGGACAAAGGGATCTCGGTAAGCCAATACTGATAGGTTCCTAGGGTCAAGGTCTTATCAGGACAAAGCTCCCACTTAACCAGTCAAAGTGGAGTGGCCGGTTGTGGTGGTGCGGAATTAGTATAGTCTGTGAAATCGAGGAGCCTAATAATGAAAATTGGCGACGACTAGAACATGGAGGTCAGGATCGTCTAACAACTTTTTAAATCCAGAATTCATTAAAGTTAACAATAGAACTATTGGATACGTAAAAATTCCAATTTTTTAAGTTTACTGTCATTAAGATTGCGAAGATGCATACACAGGGAATTTATTCCACAAGCATATTTCGTAAGACACCTGATAACAATCTAAGTGAATGCATTATTGCTATATTTATAAAATAATAGAATTAATAAAATGAGTTCTTGGGTCAGTGTCTTCTTGGGCGACTGGCTGATCCTGAATCATTTTGTGATTCCATGTATTTGCTATAGTGAGACAACAATCGGCTGAAATTGCTATTACACCGTCTGACCTTCGTCGATCGGTTTAGGGGTGGCATCTATATCGGCAGCTTCCTAATGAAAGCGTAGCCGGCGGTAATTACTTTATCGATACGTGTAGGATACATCGCGATCTTTCTCAATTTCTCCGCTTATATCCCCAAGGTTCCATGATCTCACCAGAGGAGCACAAGGAATTTATTTATAGAGCTGCTATTGCAGACATAAGTTTGTCAAGGAAGGACAGAGCGACAGAAAAGACTGCGATAACAAGAGTGGAAAAAGTACAGGTTCGGAAAGCGAGCGAACAAGACGGAGGCAGAATGATGGGTTTTATACGTATAGATATATAGGAGGCAGTATCCCTGGTACGCTACGGAAAATCACAGGGGACGGACGACGCTTTCACGAACTTCGGCCGCGAGAGTTCTCCCTCTCTTTCGACTCTTGGCCATTTTCCCGCTTTTTCCGTTCGTTCTTTGTTTCCCATCGTCTTGCTTCTTCGCTGTTTCTTCCGCCTTTATTGTATCGCGATCGTTTCCCCCGATTTCCCTGCATATCCGACGCCCAGCTTCCGCTGCTCTCGCCCCCGTTTAAATAACGCTGCATCGGAACCCATTATTTCGCGTTGAATTTCAAAGCATCGGTTTACGTTGCACTTTTTCTTGATCGAATATTGAAAAGCGATCGTTGCTCTGCTACCACGTCCCGCTGATTTTTATTTCTTACGAATTTTTCCGTATTTCTTCGCACGAGCCTTTTCGTTCTGTCGCGGTGATTTACGGTTCGTTTAGTATTATTGGGATCGCTTTTATTTCACGAATAAAATCGACTTGAATAATCATCATTATTTCAACTTGGAACAAATAGAAACTAAATCTGATGATTTGTGTTTATCTGTTACCTAAAAATATAAAAAAAGGAAGAGTACGTAAAACAAAGTAACATTTTATGACACTCTATCTGTTCCACTTTTAAATAATGAAAATATCACAATAATTCCACGAATGAATAAATAAAATACGAAACTGTGAAGACATTCGAAGAATTTGAGAACATTATTAGAATTTCTGTTTCTTACGATCGACATAGAACACTTTTGTTTTGCATACAGATCCAGAGTTATTTCCATTACATTTTTGAAACTCTAATACAGCTAAGCAGATGCAATTTGGACGTCTATACTATAAATTAAGCTGCATAATAAAGCGTCGAAATTCTTTAACTATATTTGCACTATGTATTAGCTCTGAATCGGTATTTGTATTCAATGCCCTTTGTTACTAGTTCGACCAGGAGCTGGATTTCAATATCAAAGGGCCGAGCTTAATTATATTCTTACCAGAGAGAAGATCGTCTGTTTAACAACGCCTGTCATACCGTGATGTCTTTTACGTAGCTTTGAGATTGGCCTGCGATCGCCAAGCCTTTGGTCTTCATAATATCAGCGAACCGGATACTATTGCTTCATGATGCATTCCAGAATATCCAACTTGTCCTCCCGTTTCCGTTTCCCATCGCAGCGAACCTCCTCTTCATCTAAGTTCTCTCTTGCTCCGGGCATGAATAAGTGGACGCGATTCGAGAAACTTTCCTAGCAGACTGGTTGATTGAGATTCCTCATCGTACTAATCTGTCCTTATGGACGGTCCTCTCCAAGAAACGGTAATGACTACATCCTTCCATCCACCGTTTATTAATCGCATTATACAAGATCCTTCCTTTTTACTCGCCACGATGCACCGGGAAAGGAAGTTTTCCTAAAAAGACTCTTATCCTTTACTTTCTCCAATCTTGTGCTTTTCTTTCGATTTTCATAACAAATTACACTTTTATGCGTTTGTGACAAAAATGAGCAGCAATTTTGAAGAATAGGAAAATTAAAAGAATTTGGAAATGTAGTTTTCAGCTTACTGAAGGATATTTACATTTGGTTGCTGCATCTTGCAATTGATGCAGACAATTTTTATTTCGCATGAAAATGACTTATATATTATAATAACACAGTTCAATTATATATTTCATATTATTAATTTCAATTGTTTGTTTCGATTAAAAGAATCTGCAAATAAAACCGTTTCTATCTCATTTATATTTTATATTTTCAATTTGCATTTAAAATCATAGAAATTTATATTGACTTTTTAAGCATTTCCTTAAATTGCACTGATATGCTCCATAAATTGAAGAGAACATAAATGAAAAACTGCAGACGAGTGATATGTTGATTTTTATGATTGCAGAATTTTATTACTATGTATAAACAAATTAAAAGCCAGACAAAAATGACTTGTTTTATCAGTTAAGCAATTGAGATATTCCGGTTCATTTAATTTTACTAAAATGGATATGAAATTTTATTACAAAAAGTGTAGAGAATTTTTAATAATTAAGCAATTGATATATTCCAATACATCTAATTTTATTAAAATGGATACGAAATTTTGTTACAAATTGCAGACGATTTCCTTGATTGTTCAGTGACCCCCACAAAAGGAATACATTAGTTACTAGTCAATTACCGAACTCGGAACAACGAACTTACAGTTAAGTTCGACAATTGAAGAGAAACTACCGCACAAGTGGGGAATCAGTATGTGTTCATTGCAAAAAGTAAATTTGACCTGGCCGGAATTTATGCAGATGCACCAGTGCACTGCTTCAGGCAGAAATACCTTAATGGAAGTTTCACCACTCGCTACGGAATGTACAAAATCAGCTGTATGTGATAACGTTGTCTCTACAATCATACAGTGTTCTATGTTTCAACTGTTCCCTTCACATACACGACTAATTTACGTAGTTTGCCGTAAATAATCAGCAAGTTTAATGTCGCTGCTCTGGAAACCCGAGTTTGAATAACGGGATACAGAATTGTTATCACAATATGCTATTAAAAAGTGTATCTTCCCGTTTTGTCCCAGCGAAACAGCTGTTGCCTATGTATCTGTTAGTTTCTTTATTATTTCACACATATAATTGTTCCATTCAATTTAACTAAATCAATCTCGAGATCCGGTTATTCTACATGCAGCAATTACTAATTCGGATCCTCGGCTTATGATTAATCACCGCGTGCCCGAAGTAGCAAGTATTCTTTCCATTTTGAAATTGTTTAAAGAGGGATGAAAAATTTTCTCTCGCGAAAATTATTTCAATAAACATACGCCGTTCCCTTATTACGCCGAGGGCATCTGCAATTTCACAGATATTTTCTTTACAACGTACTGTGTCTTATTAAAAACTGAAATAACATTCAGGAATTATGTAGAAAGCGTTGAATATTTAAGATAAAAGAATCAAGCAAAACTTTATAATCAGTGTAGAGTCAATTTAGAAGATTATATTGTCCAAAGTTTAGTTTCAAAAATTTCAATTAGACGTGTAATTTTGATTTTTAGCAAACAAACTTTCACAAATTCGCGAGCTGGATATTTTTTGCTGATTCGCGACTATCAACATTCATTTTGCCGCTCGATTGTTTAATTCCTCAAATAGTCGAATAGAAGGTAATCCGATTACGGTCGGCTAATGTTTCTACATAAAGATATTATTAATTTAACACATAGATTTCCACTCACACGTACACTAAGCTACGGCGCAGTATGTGCTCGGTCCGCGTAATAAGTTATCAGATCAATTACAGTTATTACTTTATTCCGCCTCGACGCTTCGGAACTTTCTACGGCGCTGAGCTAGCTCGTTACCCTGGGCAATTTTGCGGCTCGAGCGAAAACCGTCGGAGTGTGAAGCTCGACTAAAGTATTCGCGAAAAACAAACAGTATAAGGCAAATGGAGAAGACCCGGCCCCCGTTATTTTTCACGGTTGTTGTCGATGTCGGACGGGCTTTCGCCCGCTTTCGGTTTAATTCAACCGCCGTATAATTTTGCTTTCGAGCGTGATTAAAGGAAAGTGAAAAAGTTGCTGTTCGGCTGTCGGATGCGCGGAAAACTTTCCCAAATAGTTCTCCATCGGTTCGTTCCTACCATTGTTCGGCTTTTTCGCCTCGATACTGACCCGGTCTTGTTAATTTCGGATTCGAAAAACCGGGCATTCTTTCTTACTGGCCCCCTCGTTAACGCTGAAAAGTGTCCCGTAATTCATCTAAAACAGAAAAAGCTACTGGATATTGTTTTCCTCTATGATTTTGAATTTTTAATTATGCGCATTCTTTCAATATTGCGTAATATACCAACAGGAAACTAAAGAAATATTTTATTTTATGAACAGCAATGTACTTTATCAAAGTATCCGTAGATATTCAAGAACCGTGCTTTCGATGTTACTGAACTCTTATAAATCTGGTATCTTTAAAACTTCAATTCAACTTAAAAATTGATTTTGTTTTTTAGTTTTTTTCGTAATTTAAGAAGAATCACCCTGAACAACCATGTGATGGGGGTACGAACTAAAAAACTTGCCACAGAATGGCATGAAAAAAATCAATTTAGTTTGGGGGTACCTTTGATCACCTGCAAAATTGCTAACCAATGAGATAGAAACAATTGATCCCGAAACAATATTAAAACTTACATAAAAAAAAGAAAAAATGTCCGGTAATCGTCCACCTAATGTTTCACCCATTACTCGTGGCTCCGACAAGGTCAGGAGACGTTGTGGGAGACGTTGTAAAGTATAAACTGGCACCGGGCCACTTTTAATGAATTCAAGATCTCCCCCGCTTTTTTATTGTCATCCCTCTATATCACTCGATCGGCCATCGTGGACGGGCCGAGTTCGTTAATATAAAGGAATTCGAGGGTGCCGTTGAATGAATTCCACCTAACGACCAGCGGAGAGAGTGTCATTCGCCGGAAACGACGCCGGCCGAATCAATGGCGTGCCGTTTGAGTACTCCATTCGACCTTTCCGAACAGTATCGAAGTGAGTGCTCAAGGGACGAGAGATTTCTTGGTCCTTCTGCCGCCACTGTTGCTCCCCCAGCACCTCGTATACCCGTATCCATTGCTCTTATATCAACCGTCGATGACCGCATTGTTACGCGGAAAAGCTACGTGCTTTATTTCCCGTAGCAACGTCCCTGGAAGAAAGAACAGAATTCTAACTATGATCGTTAACATTTTAAATACTGAATAGCAACCACAAATAGTATAATTTAGAAATTTCCCAAACAAATGTATGAGTTACTTTATCAATGTTATGTAACAGCCGTTCAACGGAGCCAACCCTGTAACAAGTACGCAAATCACCATCTTTCGCCTCCACTAGCATTATCTCATCGAGGGATTCGAGGGATAAATAGTGGGGGAAATGCTATAGTCAGAGTCCGAATAACGACACGAAGCTACAGTGCAGTTTGGCCTAGATAGCGACGTCCGATTCATGTCGATGGTGGGGATCCTATCGTGATCCTACCGTTCGTCACGTGATTCCACGGAAGAACTTTTTGTGGCTGATCTCCACGTTAATTTTCGCGCTGTGTATTTTCTTCTGTTCCGCGCTAGTTTTTTCATCGTCCGCTACACGAGCGAGTCGTCCAAGACTGATTTACATTTCCATTAGGTAGCTGCCTCGCCTCGCGCCGATAAATCTGGCCAGCCATCATAGATACGTTGCTCGGCCAGAGAGCTAACCACTCTCGAGTGCAACATTGAGTGCCTGACGGCACTGCTAATCCCGTTAACATTAGTTTACGGCGCTTTTGACGCGAGGATTTGTATGCTAATCCGGCCTCGCGGAACTCTTTCGCTTATAATTGCTAGTTGCTTTAAGCACCGGGAAGGGAATTCGTTGGCGTGGCCGGAATATCTCAATTAATCGAAGCTGTCGGGGTCAATACGCGAACCGATTGGAGCTGCACTTTTCTAGGTACCATTCATCTTTGTTTTCTCAACTGTTCACATTCTACATTCTATTGAAATGTGCATTTATTATAACACGTACAACTTTTTGTGTAATACTTGTACGAAGCCTAGAGATTCGAACGACGACGGTTGAACTACGTAAAAATGCGTTTTTTTCGATCTAACGGGTCACCGGTTGACCGTCAACAGTTAGATCCGAAAAGGCAAATACGCGATGGGTGATCGGCCGAGCAAGCGAGTGCGAGTGGTAAATAAGAAAGAGAACTCAATAACATGTACAGGGTGTCCCAAAATTCGTGTACTTCCCGGAAATGGGAGGTTCC
>CM052341.1:9752777-9825444 GCA_028455595.1 Lasioglossum vierecki
GGAACCTCCCATTTCCGGGAAGTACACGAATTTTGGGACACCCTGTATAATTTGCGAGGTATTGTAAGAGTTTTTAGAGAACACGAGTACACGAGAGGCGAAATGAGACGAGACAGCACAAGTTACCGAATTAAATGTATTACTTTAATATTTGATACAGGATTCTCAATCAAATCCACATTGAACCTTCCTGACTCTACATACTAGAATCTTGTTTGATTGGAGTCTGGTGTGCTAGCACGCAACATTGCCAAATAGAAAAACAAATAATTAGCTTCCAGCAACAAACTATTAAAATTCTCTATAGCGTCGACTGAAAGTGGGTCGTTCGGTTAGTAACGCATCGTAATTAATCCTCGTCATTAGGGATGAAGCCGCATATTCGCCGCGAATGTTGCGTTGAAGTTCTAATCGGTACTGAACGTTTTCAAAGGTGTTTGATCGTCGGTGCCGATCGAGTCGATATACCGCCATTTATATCGGAGCCTACCACGTAAAGGTAGGAATCGAGCGAGTTTCTCAAAGTGTGTGCCGGTACCAGCGTACTTATTAAGACTTATTACTGCTCTCACGCGCAGAGCTGCCGCTACAGCCTCCTTTTCTAAACGAGAAAAGCTCCTTCGTGTTCCCTCGCAGCAGCCCGCCCGCTTAATTGTTATAAATTGCCCCATCGGTTCGCGAAATGATTTACCGGCTCGCCTCGCATAAATTGCAACAAAGACTTTCGTTAAGAGAGTGATTTACGACTTCGCTACATCGTCTCTGCACCCCTACCCCCTCCGCCAAGCTTTTCACCCTCGGTTTATTCCCCGCGAACGTCCACCCACCCCCGCCCTTCGACTTACCCGGAATTATTATTCAATTTCATAGCTCGGGAATGTTTATTTTGCGAGACGTTGCTTGACCGATTTGTTTTCTTCCGGCGCGAGAAAATCAAACGAGAAGCTGACTCCAGGAAACGCGATTTTCCAACGATGTAAAATTTAATTGCCGTACAAGCGGGATCAGCCAGCCTTTACCACCGTATCGACGCTCTCGCGGTTCATAAATCGATTCACGTAATCGCGCGATTATTAACTGTAAACTGTATTGAATTATACTGCCTCGAGTTATTAGAGGATCATATGTAAATGATTCCGATGCCCGCGCATATTTCGCATGCTCCTCGTGTTATGGATGCTCGATGTATCATAGGCATGCTTATTTCGCTATGCGTTATCTGGTTGCAATCTATCGCGGAATTTTTGACAAAAGACCGCCGTGCACGGCGCGGTATTGATCGATGCTTACTTGCGTTTCTGAAAGCGACGTTGCGTCGGCTGCGTACGCGTCGAGTCCTTGCTGTTTCGTACATTTTATACATATTTCGATTTTTCAAATTGTTTTTCATCGTCGTTATTCCCTCGGAATGGTCTTGAGTTTCAACCTTCTCTTTCCAATTTTATGTTTTATGTTCTAGACTTCTGTTCTAAAACGAAGCAACAAAATTTAAGACTGTACTATAGACATCAAACTGTTTGCAGCAAATTAATTTAACAAACAGATTTGTTCATTTACACGTTCACCGCCATTGTCACGGATATACGACATCCACAATTTCACTGGTTACGTTACATTTGGCTGACAGAATTATGTCTCGTGTCTTAAAAATGTATTTCTGCATGTTCTAAATACAGTGTGTTAATCAATAAATTTTATACACATTGTTGTTCCAAGTTATAATACACATAATAATTGTTAATGTTGTTAAAAGTTATCGATCGTAGTTTGTTAAGCAAAATAATATTAATGATTTCGGCGCAACGGTTCGATCATTTAAAACATTCACATAATAATATTCATACTCATAATCAAATACACATAATAATATTCGGAAAATTCTTTTGAGATTTCGCAAAGGTGGAACGGTGCAATTACTAAAACATTTGAACAGCGATAATAAGTAAAACAAGTCATGGCAGCGAACGTATTCAACGTTTCAAATGAAGGAATGCTTTCGCAAGCCACGCTACGCAATAAATACACCAGTAAAAGTCGGAATGAACCTCGGATTCAATCTCATAGCTTCTCACTTTGCGCTAACGATTCGTAATGGCTGCCCTTTCGCGTTTGCGACCGCGATTAAAACAACGCCGCCGGGACTATAACGTAACGTATGGACAAAGTCGTAGAGCGGAGCGGTATAGGCCCTGGAATAGCTTAATCTCAAAGATGTCTGACATAATTCTCCCCCAGATGGAGGTTTATTGCGTCGTAACACACGAGCAGCTGGCTAGCCGGGACAGTAACCTAACCCAACAGCAAAATTATATCCGGACCGAAACATGAGATTTTGGAAGCTGTTCCAGCACGGTTTTTATGGTACCGAGGGAGCAGCAGGCTCTGGAGCTGCATAATTTCGAAATCCATGAACCGTACCGGAAGCGAGAGACGGTTCCTCCGTGAGCTAAGGGAAACACCAGAGAATTTCGAGGGAAAACATTTCGCGTTTTTGTTGACAATTAGTATTCTTCTTGAGATGCCGACCTTAATTATCATATTCCCATTGAAGCCGATTTCGCTTGGATTCCAGTAATTTGCCGGCGCGCCACGAAGAATATTCATTAAGGTGGAATACGAGGTACGCGATAAAAATTCTGGAAATTTAGCGGTGAGGTCTCTCTCCCTCTCTCCTTCTCGCTCTTACGTTTCTTGATTTTCTGCCGGCCGGAAGTTCTTTATTTGATCTTAACGCGTATCCTGCTCGTTAAGATGCAGACGGGCAAAGAGGACTGAGTCACTGGCTCGCTGACTCACCAGGCGACGCTGCGCCGAAATTCCGGATGCACCAATTACGCAGCCCGATAATGAAAGGAACTTTTGCCAAAAGGTCCATCGGACTCGTAATAGTCCACTTATTGTCGTACCTGGCATTTACGATGTGTTGCTACTCCCGGATTACGCCTCCACGTCTCGGAATGGATCATTTTATCGCGAATAAAATTGTCGCGCAACGTACCTTCGCGAATACCGCGAGAGTCTGCGGGTCAAAAATTACATCCGGGAACCGGTACGGAAACATTGATTTTTCTTTGTTACCGCAACAAACGCGACGTTTGTTCACGTACCTATCGAAAACAGTTTTCGAACCAGGCTCTTTCATTTTTCGCCGCGTCGCGAAATAAAGCCAAGGTTTGATCGGAAACTGTGCGATTGTGTTGATGAGATTTATACAAAATAATGCTTACTGAAACTTCTATTTTTGATAATTGATCTCTGTGTGGATAATAATTGATATTAGCAATTCCTAATCTTAAGTCATACATTTACTGTCTTAATATAAAATGAATCATTAACCGAAACCTAGATTAACTATGTAATTTAATGAAACTGTCTCAGTTTTGCTCGAACGCGGTTCGTGATGATGCAAATATATTTGTATTCAAAGCTAATCCGTGCAAAGTATTCTCTAATAACACAAGTTCGCAACATCCACAGACGATAAGCAGCCGTCTGAAAATTCTCCATAAATTATTATTCCTCAATTATAACTCGCCAGTTTCGCTGCAAACACTTCCTCCCGTCTTCGCAGCGTAAACTAACTTGCGGAATGATTATCATCGAAACTGTAACAGCCCTTGTGCAGATTGAACTAGCAAAATTGCCGTTACCAAGACACGTATAATTAGAGCTTGTATGCAGCCGCTTCCGCACCCGGAGAGATTTCGAAAATCGATTTTTCCAAAGCCGCCGTAATTAAGATGACGGATCCAATTAAAGTGAAACGGGCTCCTCTCGGCGTCGGCTAAGTACATCGAGAACCCACTAAAAGTGAGTATTCTCATCAGGTATTCTGATTGGAATATCTAATCAGGAGTCTATGAGGACCCCGGAGACGAGACCGCCAATTTAAGCTTCCGGCAGGCGTGCTTCCCCGTGACATTGGTGTCGTTTGTAAAACGGCGGAACTCGGTCTGCCAAATTGAAACATAAACGTCCGACCATTCTATACGCGGTGTTAACAAAAGCGGATTACTTACTTTGGCGGCGTACAGAGTAGTCACTAAATTCAGTCGGATAAAATAAACGTTGCTCGGAAAATCAACATTGTCCGACGTCCAGATTGCCACCTGCTTAAGTAAAACAACCGACTTTGCTACATCCGCGTTCACCGCAGATATATGACGGTCACGATATCTTTTTGTTGTTGCGCAGTTAGCGTACTACGTTAATATGAACGTTTGATATATGATCTAGAGTTGTTGGAATGGCAACCGGAAATATTTGTCCTGAATTTAATAGAGAATCGCGCCACGCCTTCGTTAAAAGTAACTTTTGTCTAGAGTTCAATAGAGAAATGGGAGACCATTTTAAAAACGTTGTAGGTCTGCAATCCAGAGAACCTAGATCTGTGGGCAGATTCGGATCTTGTGAAATCGGGTTAGCATCATTGGACCGAACGAGACCCATTCGGACTATATACGAGGAGATTAAAGCCAAGTCGGATCGACATGGACCATTTTAGTTCCTGAGACTAGATGTGACACAAGTGGGTCAATGTGGGCAAATTTGGGTTCCTGAAAGGTAGATAGGCAAATGTGGACTATTCGGGCTGATCGGGCCTAAATCAGGTCGATTCGGATCAGACCATCTAGATGCTCTCGACCCGATTCAACTCAGACAACTTTTATTCACTGTTCTATGAACGATATACAATTTCGGATACAGGGTAAGTCACCTAACATTTGCACCTTGAATATCTTTGTTGTTTTTAAAGATACGTAACATATGGCAAGGACAAAGTTGAATGGTACAATGAGGCTGATACGATACTAAAAAACAAATTTTGTTTTTATGTCATTTTTGATATATCCAGGTCACTTTCATTTATTTTTAGATGGAGTCACCCTTCTTTAAACACCTACAACGATAGTCCCTTTCATTAGGAATTCAGTGATATTAATTATTTAAGGTCACAGATAGAGAGACAATAAAGATATTTGATGTGCAAACGTTAGGTGACTCACCCTGTAACATACATTTCATGTTGAAGAATGATTTCCAGCAGCCTTTACATGAATTTAGTTTCTCAAACATTCTTAAGACTGGACTAAATCGGTTTCGTGGATCATCATCCAACAGCGGAACCCGGTAATTACTTAATTCCGTGCGATTAAATGAAACGAATAAAATTTATATTAGGGATATGAGAAAGACTAACGAGTCTACAAGAAGTATCTCCAACGATATGTTTAAAAAAAATTAATGGAGCTGTGAATGGTGTTAAGCCACATCAACTTTATGATTATGAAAAAGGTCCGCTGTCCGAGGGTTAAACGCGTCAAGGGGATCGCGTTTCGCCAAGTCTGAACGTGTCCACGGACAAAGTGACCCCTGTTTCGACTACGCGCACTTCGAATTGGTCGAAACCATACTCTTTCGTGCGACTTCGTAATATTGTCGGTGGTCGGAGTGCGCGAGACGCGACGCGTTATCGATACGAATGGTCGCAGTCCTCGGCTCCAGATGCAACGGACGATAGAGGGTTAATAACAGAGAGTGGGAAAAAAGTATATCCGGTTGGTTACACGATGTAAAAGTCACCGATAGCTTTGCACACCCCCCGGGTCTGCCTGCGCACCCTCGGCATCGGGCCGCGTCTAGACGCTTCGTGCGGCCGAGTGTTATCGCTCGAGCGGTAGATACGCCGTATGGAGAGAATGACTCAACGGTTTGTACGGCTCGTGCTGCATGTTGTTACGTGTCCCAGACGCGTTTTGCAGTATTCTGCAATCTAGGATGACATATTACTCGGAAACGCGAGGAAAAAAAGGGAGCTCGCTTTCTCTTTCTCTCGATCTCGAGCCACCTTTGTATAACTCGAAGAGGTGTCGGCGCTGTACTTTCCTGCGCGAAACCGGGACGGCAGATCGCTGTCTTTGGTACCTTGTTTAATCCCTGGTGTTGATTGATGTGCTCACTCTTCGACGTGACACGACCTCAGACCAACGTCGAATTGGTTAACGAACATTCCAGTCAACCAGCATCAATGTTGCAAAAAATAATCGAGCGACTTTGAACTGAAATATTTTTGACATTGCTCCGTGTAGTTAATTATTGGTTGAATGTTTTTGTGCCACATGAAATATGACAATTGATTTATTTTAATCAGTACGTTTCACTTAAAGTAATTCAATAATATTCCTATATGCAGCTTGAATAAAATATTTAGAGTGGCTTAGAGATTCTATAAATGTAATGTAAATCGGTAAAATGAGTTGATCACTTTGAATTTAATGATCTTTTGATATAATTGGACTAAAAGAATTTGTAAAAGAGTTTCAGACCGCGAAGCTAAATATATGATGATCTTGTTGGTAGGTACAGCTATCTTTTTCCATGTAATTTAATTTTGTTAAACCGATGTCAACCGCTCGGGTTGAGAAGCTATGCCTTGCGTCACGTTTCAGTCGAGTAACTCGGATACATCGGGATACATTCGATACGAATGATACCTATGCTGTATCATGTAACATCAAGATATAGTACGTCTTTTATTAACATTTTATAACCCAGCTCGGGCATCGTATCATTTTCAATCGAACGCGAAATGTAATAAATAATAATGAAGCGATTCCATTTTATTGAATTCGCAACGATCGAATCAGCAACATCGACGCAACAATCGAATTATTCAAGCGAAGTATTGAATTTTTTATTGAAGGTAAAGTTTATATTTCTCAATTCATGTATTTGTCATTTTCCGTGTCATGGCAGAGACTGAATCATTTAATATCGGTATAACAGAATAGCAATTTAATATTACTGAAACGAGTAAGAAATAAATAAAACGATCTACAGACAAGTTTTTCTTCAAATTAAAATATTATAATTATGATGCATTATAAAAAAATCTTAGCTATGCATATAAGATAGTTTAAATATTGTGAAATGATCACCGGTAATCTCTGAGTGAAAAATATGTTTGGTGGGCAGATTTGATTTTTTCAAATCGATGATCTCTGCTGCTTACATTAATAATAGATATGGAACAACAGCATATTGCGATTGATGCTTTCGATGCCTGGCGTTCAACTAATATAAATAATGATACAGGATCTGCTAGAGATTATGGCTGGTCTGTGCCGGATGAATATTCTGAGCCAGCAGGCTGTCAGGTTTAGCACACAATCAAGCATTATCAGGTACGGTCAGACAGTAATTAATGGCTCGGCCTGGCCAAACAGTAATCAATAATCAATGGTCACTCATAATCAGGTCAATGGTACGGAGTTCGCGTCACTTAGATCCGATCTAAATGTAACATCAGATTCAAAGGTAAACATTAGTGTTAAACTGGCTGCCGCGGCACGCTTTGTTAGTTGCATTCAAAATGCACCATGACATGCATTTATGGATGAGACGCTTGGCTGCTGACTATGTCAAGGGACCCGTCATTTAATCATCTATATACAAACGCGAGAAATCAATAATTTCTTAAAGCAGCAGGAAAACCTTGTTCCAGTATCAACTTGATAGACAGAAACAACGATATGTTTTCTAAATATAAATTATTTCATAATTCAGAGACGTTCGAATCGACATTTTCAAACAGCAGCACAACGCATGCACAATTCTCTGTCAAGGATTTTTTCAATTGCCATACACGGGTTATCGATTCTAAGCTTGCCAGGACAATTAACACAGATTCACGCACACAGCACGTCTATCGCAATCTAACGAAGCGAAAACGGTTACAGAGACCGGGCAATATCAATCACAGTTTCAGACAGCCTCCACCATTATATGAAAGTTCAAATCATACCAAACAACACATGATTCGCAAACAAAGCACAGAGCAGCGTCAGACTGAAGCTGCTTCCGAGGATAGATACAAAAATTCTGAAACATACTTGGCCACACACGATATGTGAGTTGCACTCAACCTGTTGCACCTCAACTTACAGCTTATAAAAGTTTATTAATACCGTGTATCTTCCAGCCACAATTAGCCACCTTGCTACCGCGAATGTCATTTATACGACATCAATATAATTATGCTAACATAATTTGTTTTTACATTTTCACTTACCACAGCTCTATATATTGGCTTATGTATATTAACATAAAAAATTTTTAAATAAAACTGTAAACTATATTCTTGTTATGTATTCACGAAGTATTGGTATTTACCTCTACAAATGTGAATTCAGAAGCACTGCAGTCAGTAGCATCTATAACATGAACAATATATATATTTTTTCGTGCAGTATGGTTATAAAAGTTTCATCATTCCCTATTACTGCAGGCTTATTATTTTCCTTGCACGTGGACATTTGTTTAGTCGTAGTTTCCCGAGGACACTCTCAAGTGACGTGCGGACGTATTCCTACTCAAGGTTGTAAGGCTTGAGCTCGGTTATGAAACTGCGGACACGTCGACTCGAGAATGACCCCGTACGACTGGATATTACCCGCCAAATTAATATTGGGTAACCGGTTCAATGGGTAAAGTGATAAGACAATAATTAGATCGGATTGATTCGAAAGGAATACATTAAAGAAAGCGTTTCGTCCCGGACCTGCTAGTGGACTCGTCAGTAAGGCTGATCTAGCAGGTCCTGTCTTATGCGCTAGCGCACGCAAGGGATGTAGAATTACAGCGCGGAATTTGGCGCGATTGTCCAGATCGTTGGACCACGTAATATCGCGATACAAGTCTTCAAACTAATACTTTAAATGTTACGGATTTAGATATTGCTCGTCCGAGAGCTAGCAGAGAACTGTCTGCGTTTGAATTCTTGTTCGTTCGCGTTGAGGAAGAAAATGCACTGATTGGTTCCTGCCGAAAGTTGCAGTTACCAATCAGCGTCCTCAAGAATGTTTAGCTTTCTTTTCAAGGCTCTGAAGGAGGCCTGTCAATGGGAAAGAGAGAGACGTTCCGTCACTCGACACCGTACTTATCGGCCGAAACAGAACCCTTTTCCGCGACCGGGTTTATGGCACGCCTGAAACTTAGTATATACAAAAAATAGACATCTTGCGATGTCTAGAAAGGTCACCGAAAGACCCTAATTGACTGAATCTTCGAGGAAGATTCCTAGTCACGAACATACCATAAATATTGTCCGAAAGAACCACGTGTCCTGTTCCTATGCGACGGAACAACATTAGAATGTATTTAGAGATGCTAATGGCATGCCCTGTGAGTGACTTTGAAATTCATTTTCAGCATTCTAGCAACTGTAGGATATCCACTTCTACCACACACTTGTTAACATAAAAATTAGTATGTATTCCTCGAATATGATACAAATTATCCCAAAAGTCTTGAAAGGAACGACTCAGTAATTTTTGTAAAAAAAAATTGTAAAAATGACCACTCGTTTAGCGTTCTCAATTGAATTCATCTCTGAAGAGGTCGCCGAAGGGGTGGTATCGAAACGCTGAACAGCCAAAAGACATTCTGTTCTCTGACCCGTGCGAAAGACTCGATCTTCCATTTCCAAGCGAACGATAGAAAATGGCGGAGGCCCGCTGGGAAGCACGGGACCAAGGACGATTAAAGTTACACTTCGATCTGTAACCTCAGTCCTCGGCGTGGAATCTCTTCGGCAGGCGCTTGCTTGCAGGTTCTCTGGCTGTTCGCGAGTAAATACGTAGAGCAGGGAACGGTTGTGCAGCGACAGTGCCAGCGCAGAGGCTATTACTCGGCGAAAACTTACTTTTCCCGAGGAAATTACTTTCACGAAGTATCTTATTTCGTCGTCGTCGGCGCGGCACGAGGAAACCGGCGTCGTCGACGCTCCCCCATTTTCCAACCGCTACTGTTCGAGCACCGGGCGTCCAAACCCGCACGCAGATCGCGTGTACGCGCCCGCGATAACGTGTTTCCGAGTGGATTAGGGTTGATAGTTGTAGATTAACCGTAGAACTCCCGAGGGAAACGGCTCCTCGAACCCGCCAGTCGAATAACGTTAAATTAACAGTAAACCTACCGAGCATCGAGGGGACAGTCTCGTATAAACGCTATAAAATTTTAATATTTTTATGAATTTATTTCAAAGTAATGGTACGTCTTATGTTATAATTTTTTCGTCTTTGATTTAGCTACTGTTTAGTCATGTAGTACAATTTTTGATATTGTTTTAATTACTCGTTACTTGATTCTATATCAAAAATCGTATCTTACTATAATTAAATGTAAATGTTGTTTCATTTAGGAATTGAATGTGTTCAAGTACAGTGGTTAATAAAATTGAGTATAGAATCGTTGAACGTATAGTTGGAATTTAATAAGGTTTCATAAAATACTTTACGATAATAATACGATTTAGTGTAGCGAGACTTTCATTTAAAAACACATTATTTCAGTACCGTGTAATATTAACTGAAACAGTAACAACTGAATATACATGTGAAATAATTCTGCAACACTACGTCGTTTGTAATAACAATTCACAAGGGAAGAGTTTCGTGTGTACATTCGCTAAAAAAATTTTCACCGTTTACCAAACATTATAACGTCCAATTTACATGAAACATCAAGTATTTAATTAAAATACTTCCCGCTGTGCTTCCCGCAGATGTCGTTCCTACAATTAAATGTTTTACAGCGAGAAAGTTTTCGTTTCAACGAAAGTTCTACCGTTTCATTCGCTTAAAATAGACCGGCGAGAATATTTCAAACAATTTAGCAACATCAAGACTCTCGAAAAAGAGGAACTTAAATCGAATTATCGCGTTTGATCGGCACATTTCACAAATGAATTACAATTTTCGTTTTTAACCAGTTCACGATATTCTTCCGTTTTCCAGCGGAATATTTGAATTTTTTGTCTCGTCCGGACCAATTTTTCTCGGGTTAATGGATTTTTTGTTCGAAAAAAGAATTTCGTCGAAATTCACAGGATGCGGGCGACTCGAAACGCTCGTCACGAGTGAAACCAGAATATAGGTTAGAGGAGAGCTCTAATCTGGATACATTCAATTGTACTGTTATCGTGGCTTCGCATAATGTTGCATAATTTAAACGTTCGATCAATTGTGCGACTATATTTCTGCTTCATTATGCGAGTAAGCCAGGCATTCTCACGCAGATATCGGCAATCACTTTTCGGCTTCAATATCCGCGCGGATTACAATCTTCTAATCGAGGATCCTCATCAAGCGATTGTCAGATTTCAACGATCCACTAACGTTACTTACGGGCGTCTCTCTATGTACACATATTGTACGAGAATATTTAGCCATATCAAAATAATCATCATTTCAAATACACAATATTTAACCGTTTACACTCGAAGCTGTTTTAACTCGAAAATCAAACGTTTCTTCTGACCTAGAATATTTCCATTCTCTATGAGTTTTTAAATTTGGTAGATATGAAATTGATATAATACCTCAAACAATACTTAAATGTTTAGTAATTGGTTAGATACCGATATATCTAATAATATAAATAATATTTTAAATAATAATACAGCAATTTTTCGAGTGTTGGAAGTTAATACTGAACGTGCAAACTCATAAAAATTACTTAATATTTTGTGAAAATCAATAATCAAATCAATGATACAATTGTAACAGTTGTAATCAAATGAATAAATTAATAAATAGAAAAGTTGGTATTTTCTAATTTATACTGCTTAATTTGAAAGACAGAAATTTTACAATCATTCCTGCTTATTATTGAAGTTATCAAATATTTTACAATTATTTCTAGATTACGGATTTTTATGCATTTATGAAGACATTGGTTGGGGAAAATGTAAAACAATAAAAGACAAGAAAAATTTACAAATATTGTAATACTATGTTTATTGCAACAAACTCATTAAGAGATTAAATCAATGTTTGTTTTACTCCTGCTTCCCACCATCAATGCAGAACACTTTTATTTTGCATAAAAATTCGCAGTATAATTATTATTATTTAGTATTACCGGAATTATTATTAGAACCAAATTTTTCACACTGTTTACTAAATGATCTTTTGATTTATTTAAACGTGTAACGTGATAAAGATCACTTTAAATCTGGATATTCATAATTGTTTCATTTTTCATAGCAATGCAAATTATCACGTTCTCTATTTAGTAATTCCAGCATTAAAAGTAACGCAATTCCACCTACGTTTCTTGTTTCTCCTTTCACGAACAAAATATTACCTCTGTGTTATATTTGGTACTAAATTACACGAACAAAGCTACTTTATTTGCGACTTCAGTAAAAAATTTAATTACAGTAGCGCTATTCTAACTGTAACGCTCACCGCTACCGAGGCAGTACATTTAACAGCTATCGCAGCGTTACGATAATTTCCAGTTACCCCAGATAGAATCCTGCCAATTAGAAAATTCTCGTGTCATATTCGGTTCCGTAATAAAACTAAATGAGAAATGCCATCATTCGCCATCTCTTAAAAAAAAGAAAGGAAGAAACTGCACATTGTTACAACTGTAGGAGATTCAGAGCGGAACGTGTTAAATCCTTCCAATACCAGCAGATAATCTATCTGCATAGTGCAGAAAGAAACCCCGCACGCTGGTCCGGCGCTATATCCTAATTTATATCGGCCACTATCTTCCGACCCTTCACATTCTTATCGGCCCCCGACATTTTCCGTTCGAGCGAGAATTTGCAGTTTTAATTATCACGCTTAATACTTCACCGCTCCGGCTAAAAATTCGATTTTCAGCCGGAATAGTTTTAGCCTCCGCCCGGGGATTACCGCTCGTAATTCAGCTTGACGAGCGTCAGCGGAACCTGATACGGAGCGGAATCACGCTTAATTCTTAAATTTCCCTGCTAATCCCGTTACCGACCGGCCCATAGTCTCGATCGATCCGCCCCGATCCGTTCCGATTCGATTCCGTTCGATTCGTTTCGATACGAGTCTGCTGCCTCCGGCCGTGCTACAGATATCGACGAGCGAAGAGATGAGAAGAGGGGAGGAGAGTATAGGCAGTGGGTGTCGAACGGTCGGGCCAGCAAGATGGAAAAAACAGGAGCCAGCTACGGGAGGAAGGAAGCGCAAATGAGAGAATCCGGAGTGACGGTTAACGAGAAGATAACAGGAACACGCGTGCCAGCAAAAAACGCTTGTCCCGGAGCCGGTTGGCACGCGACCACCCCCGCATTCTCTCCTGTCGTCACTCGAGCTGCCGGCCACCTAAACGCCGTCTATCACTCTGCGTCTTAACTCTCCCGAAACGAATAGACAGTACGCGTGTCAGCGTCTGCCAGCCCGACAGAGCGAGTGTCTCCTCTCTTGTTGCATCCCGGCGCAGCGTTTCGCCCTCGTCTCCTCTTCATTCCTCTTTGTGCCGCTTCGCGAGAGCCTCTCTCCGCCACGGCGGAGACAACGTTGCGTCTCGGCCGCCTCTTTATGGCTCGACGTAAAAGGCAAATGACCTCGTCGTCACGCTCTTCCCCTACTTTACTTCCGCAAAAAGAGAAACTGAACGGCGAGGGAAGCGTGAAAGAGGAAACGCCAGACCGGCGAAGGAAATAAAGCATTTCGCGAGGGGCTGGGCGGCAGAGGGGGCATAATTTTCGTTTCTTCCACGGCCGTATTTCCTAGAGACAATGCGACCCTGGAACCGCAATCCTGGGTGCAACCGACCCAGAAAACACGCTTGGGATTACTGTACCGCGATAGCTTGCGCCCCCGCTCTCTGCCTATTTGTCTTTGCGTCGCGTCGCCGCGTCCACACTTCCGTCTGCCTATGGAACACCCGAACGGTGTGAAACAAAGCTCCGCACGGAGTGACTTTCTTCCTTCCAGGGGGTGGTTGATTGCTACAGCAGGAGCTCGGCTTGGATTGGAGACGTTTTTATCGGAGTGACGAGGAGATCGTCGAGCCGGTCTGGTGCGGGGACGTCGACCTGTTGTTTGTTGTGAACTAATGATTCGAGAGTCACTCGTGATGGGTGCGTCTTGTTTCGATGAAAATTTCTTTGAGATTTCGGAGTACAACCCCTCAAAGTTGAGTTGGGGTTGAATACAATGGTGCATACGCCTCGAATATTTTCTCAAGGAATTGTTTGTGGTGTATTTTTCGTGTTTAGCGATGCTTATATTCTGATCACATTTTACATACGTCGGAACATAGACTGTTCGTATTTTATTTGTCTGGCAGCAGATGGTTCCGATTCTACTTCTTTAATTTCTGTTGAATTTTTAACGGTGCACTTTCACTCGACTGTTTAAATAAATGTACAGTAGAGCTTCTGTAATACTTATTTATTAATATTATGCACTAAACTGCAACATGCACTAAACTTAATAAAGTACATTGCATTCATTTCCATTTTGATTATTCTGAATGATTAATCAGCTCTCACGACTCGTTGACAAATTATGGTGTTCATTTTTAAAACCAGTCGATAAAGGAATATTATTTCGTTTCATAGTTTGCCGGAATTTTGCTTCAACGTATGCGTTTAATTACTTTTAATGTTATTCGATTCCAGGCTCGCCAATCGATCCGACATATGTAGTGGTTTCAATAGGTTCCTGTACTTTCTGAATAATTTCGATAATAATTATGAGATTGAATAACGAAATCCCGAGCTTATATTATGGTCGAAGCGTAAAACGTAATTAACGATTAATCACCGACGTAAAAAGTGTATATCGGTTAATTTGAAAGGTGTTGGAGAAATTCTATTGGCTAAATGATTTCAATCCGGTGTAACGCGAGGGGATAAAATCAACTTTCGTCGTTCAAAGCTCTCCAACCCCTAACCGACATTCGCATATCGATTCCCTATGGAATCCCTTTGCCTGAGATTGCAACGATCTCCACTTGAATGGTTGAACCGAACAACGGAAGATGGGAAAGTTTAGAAGCCATGCAAAACGCGGTCAGAGTCTTGTTAAATTTCTAGCTCTAAAAACTTTTTCTATTATTAAATTTGAAATCCAGACCTATCCGCGGATTTCTTTAACTCTCGTCCCGAATGTGAACCAACTTAAATTGTTCCAAAATGTAAGAACCTTCACGTTCAATTAAACAATCATCCATGACTATGATTTTTGATGTACCCGTCTCTCAACTCGCAACGTAAGATATTATAAATGTAGAATAAATTATTAGTCGACTGAGAAATTATACGAGGAATAGACACACATTTTAATGACGAAAGATGACGTTGAAAATTTTCATCTAAGATGAGTATCGTTCGCCAGGAACACGCAGACCAGAAATTCGTTATTGGTTATTTCTAAGTTCGGGAATAACATAACACGTCGTTATCGGAGAAATTTTCTGTTAAATTGAATAACTTCGGCAAACTGTTGGTAGACAGACGAAGAAGCGTTCAGCTTCGCGAAGTTCTAAGATGAATCTACCGGGAACAGTTTGTCGGTACTTTCGTCAAATTTCTAGGCAGACGCGGTACGATCTCGCTCCATTTTCGTATTAAATCAGACATACCTTTGCACGCGGTCTCTCTCTCTCTTTTCTCGTCTCGTACACCTGGCTGTCTAGGCATTCCTAAACGAAATATTATACCGGCTGAGAAAACAGCCATAAGACAGCCGGATACGCGCGCAAGTCTGTGTTTTATTGCCGGCAATGTTGAATAAATATGCGGATGCCTCTGCCACGACCTCCTACCCGGCTGTAAAAATGATAAAGAAGGTTATCGGCTGCTCGGTCACCCTGAAATCTACGAATACCTATGGAAACGTCCTGTCGTGAACGCAATCCTCTTCCGCTTGGTTTCAGTGCGGACCTCCTTCCCTCTGTCACGGCCGTTTCGCAGGTCTTATCGCATCATTTCGGCTTTGAGCTATGTCCGTTCCACATTCTACTGATAACGGAACAAATTTGGCCATTCTCAGTTTCTTCAAGCCATTTTTCGGTCACGCTTCGGCCATTATTCAGTTTAAAATACGGATGAAGTATGCCGTAACATTTCAGCTACCTGAAGCCTATACAACGTAATACAAGCCACATGCAAATTTCTGTGTACGTATAATATAGTTTTTGAAACATTATTTCACATACATATGTTTCTGTCACATGAAATGATCTGTATCTGTATCAGATTGTTTCTGAAACAATATGTGAAACGTATTTTTATCGTATAAAATAATGTGAATTTAGGAGCTGGAAACTAGTACATGTGCACACTATTTCACGTGTATTAATTTGTATAATTTTTAGAACATCGAGATATTAATTTATATATCGAGTCTATGATTTCACAAATTCTGCAATTGTTGATGCAACAATTAACATCGGTTTTAAAGTGGTGTAATAGAAGTGCATTTGTAAATATAAATGAAATAGTACACGTGTACCCGTGCACTTAAAATGGCAATTCCGAAGCACGCATAATTACGTTAAATACATGAAATAGTTTCCTTCTCTAATGTAAACGAACTTTGTAGTTGTAGTCTACAACCACATCCTTAAAATATTTCCTGCAACAATTTTCCATTTCCTATGCTCCCAGAGGCGATTTCTAGAAAAACACACATCTACAGGTCGATTCTCGTGATTCCCAGGGACTAAACTCGCCACGTGTGTCTGTTTCCAGGGTACTCGGGCCGTCGTAACATGCAGTGAAACGTAGCACATCGCCTTCACGTATCAGCACCGGTAAGTATCCTCTTCTTCTGCGATTGAATTTCCCTTGTACCGTCTCTCGCGAGCACACGAGTCACGCTTCCGCGACTGTCCGCGCGTGGAAATCGAGTTTCCCGTGGCATCGTTCGATCGGCTTAGAAACCTCTAAGCCGGACCAAAGATTCCCGGGCTTATACAAAAATCCGTGAACACACTCTCTCTCTCTTGCTCTCGCATCGGACGATTCCCAAGGACTATAACCGAGCGGTATCGAGCTGGGCTGTGTAGTCGCGTGCGCACGTTCGTCCCTCATGAATTTCATAAAGTTTCATCCGTCCTGTACAATTGGGAATTCTACGAGGCCCGGTGCAAAATTGGCGTGATTCGCCGGGTGCAGCCTAAAGCCCCGTCCAAATCGAAATCTAAGCTGCCGCGCCGATATACGGTGGCTCGTACGATAAATTCCGCTCGGTTTTCCACCACCGTTCGAAAATGGGGTTACGAGATGCGGCCGCTGCGACCGACCAATCCAATCAACTTAGCCGAGAGACTTATGACAGGAATCCCATGAAACGAGGTGAAAGTGCAGCTACCTTTAGGCAACGATGGACCAGCGCACCGTTCGCGGCCGATCGTTCTCGGACGATCCTCTCCTCTGGCGTACCTTTGTTCTTTCGGCTTTAAACTATATTCTTAATCGAATTCCGAAGGTTTTATCTTCGACGGAAGTGCATTATCGAGCCAGGCAATAGCACTAAATTTTATTTGACCGTACGACGTTGAACGAATTCCACGGCTCTAGGTCTTATCAATCTAATTTTAACATGGCTCTGCCATAAACGAAGATCGTCGCACGCGCTGCTCGGAAAGTTACGTCCATCGGAACTGTTCTTCGCAACACATATTGCACAAAACAGCTTTCCGGGAAATTACTTATAGCGAAAATAAATAAACTTCCTGCTCTACTGTAAAGAGAGAAGAGGAGACTGTGCAGACTCGACGGAAAATAGGGCACAGCAAAATGGCTCATCTTTCTGTAAACATTAATCTGTAACCACTCTAATCAAATAAAATGAAAGAAATGTTTAATTCCATTGACGAAGCTAACAATATTCCATTTCACAATAAATTTTGTATTTTTCATCCATTTTTATGACCTTGGGTGACTACATATTATTGAAGTAGCCCTGAGAAATGCTAGTCAAGATGAGACTGTATTCCATATCTATTGTGTATATGTATTGTGAACCTCAAACATGTCGAAAAATATTAACAATGTGAGAAAATTTTTTAGATAAGAATTCTTTGATGTTTGGGAGTGTTAAGGATATTCATAATCAATTTTACATAAAAATAAAAATATCTTTCCAGAATGGTCTTAATGAACTTCGACCTGTGACGTCTTAAAATCTGCTTGAACAATCAGTTAGAATAAAATTAGACCTAAATTCGAGTATCCTAAAGGGGCGAAAACCCCATGATTTGCATTATGAATTATCATTATATCAATAGAAGCCGTCCAAATGTTGAATGAACATGGAAAGTCACCGCAAACATGAATGCACATTAGTATCTCTACACCGTGTAGCACGCTGTCCTATCTGGTATCTTCCTCTTTATCTGTATTGTGGGCTCCGCTACGTCCCGTGTAAAATGCATTCCCCTTTATAACAATAATGACTCTCCACCCTCGGTTCCCTCGCTGAATCATTCATGTCGTCGAGGGGGTCAAGTCTGCGGAGTGTTCGTCAGCTACCCTGCGATTACCGTGCATTAGTCAAGGCAACTTCGCGTCCCTGAAGAGGAGAGAAGTGGCCTTCCCGACGAACGGGGATAGCGGGCTTCCGTCCCGCTGTTGCACTGTATTTCATTGTCGTTCTTCCACTTTCTTTCCCGCACTCGCCGCGGTAATAGAAGCTCGCTTACAAGGCTGATCCCTCTTCCGTCGAGGAACTTGACATTGCGATGCCTCTTGTGGAATGGTTCGATTCCTGATTCACTGTGCGAGAATCCTCTGCTTTTCATATAAACGTTTTGTCACAGTTCTCTGGGATATTCATTAAAATGAATTATGACACAATCAATTATTGTGGCTAGTTTATTATTTTGTTTCGGAGACAATAATTTTGTGCTTGTAATTTCATATTTTCAAGTGTAAGTTGCATATTCATTTCAATCTGCATTTGCTGCTTTAAAGATTGTAACAATTTTGACTTTTTATGATTGGCACGCGATTCAATGGGCTTATTTAATTGAATTTCGTAGTTTAAAATATAAAACGAAAAGAAAAGGACATTATATAGTATACTCACCTTAAAGACACATTTACACAATATACGAAGTTCTAAATAATCATTTACACAATTCTGCAAGGTATTCTATTTAAACAGGCTCCCCATCCACAAATCTATTGACACTATTAAAAAGCGTTCCATCAAAAAATGAGGAATAGCTTCACGAATTTGAACTGATTTTACATAAAGAATTAAAAACTGTTCATCATTTGGCTAATACTAGAATTAAAACCTGGAATCCAGGAAATTGTCTAAAAAAAATTAATAAGGTAAGAAGAAACAACCTGATGTAATAAAGCGATCAACGAAGACGCTTTTCAAAGGAGCGAGACTAACCAAGATCTAAAGCAAGCAGAGGCAGCCATAATCAATCAAGCAGGCGGCACCTCAACAGAACAGATTTGCCGGTGTAATTATTCGCAGATTCATTCGCACGGAAGAACACAACGAATCACGAGCAAGGGTGGTTGTTAATGGTATCGGAGCAAATTGACGCGTTTCCATTAGCCTCGAAGATCGTGCATTAGCCGGACGATTCGACGTAGCATCTCTGAAAAGGATTTTTTTCACCGTGGAATCGAGATCCCGTCCGACGAGGAACTTCCGTAATTCGCTTACGCATTCGCAACGTACTTATCCTTGATCTCGCTTCCGCGAACTTTCGCGTGGATTCGGGCCCGTGGACTTGATCTCGAGGAAAGTGCAGAAGGCGAGACGAGAATACACAGGACGGAAGAAAGTGAAGCATTTAATCGGCTTGTATTCTCTAACCCACTCCCCCGTCTCGCTTGCGTGGGATACGATACGGCTCGTTGTATTCTCGTTTCGCTATTCGTAGTTTCGTTCCGGCAAATACATAGTACTCACTATGATTATTTTAGCTCGGCTTGAAAATGTTTCTCTTACCGGGACGCGCGATTTTCCGCCGACAGAATGAATTCCCTTGGAATCCTCGGGTCCCAAGGAATAATATTCGGAATTAAAACGGAGTGCCCGTTCTATAATTTGATTTATATAAGTGGTCGATTTCCATTCGATCTTTAATGTGCTGAAAAATATTGTACGTTAATAAATGTGGTTACAGTGATCTTTATTATTATTACACTGCAGAGTCTATGCGTTCATGAAAAACATGACTGAGTGCAATTCAAACTTGTAAAAATACATTTGAAGAATTTAAGAGTACTTTGCACCTTTTATTCTGCATATAGACACCTTCTCGGGATTTAGTAAAATTTCGACTACTTATTGATCGAACATCAGATAATAATATCATCAGTAGATTTATTTTCCAGAAATAAACTCTATGTAATAACCAGACTGCTTTATGCACTTGTGGCTTCTGAAGATGTTCAGAAAATAAGATTTTATTTGTTTCCACACAAATGAAAAATTCCATAAACATTCCCGGGTCTAGTAGTAACCGAAGAACGGACCTTAAACATCAGTTTTGTACTTCAAGATGGTAAATGAACAAATATGCAGACGAATAGTATTTCTTGATGGAGAAGCTTCATGACATTTGCATTCTGGAATCCGACATTTCCCATGCAGCAAGCTAATGTAATCCAATAATTGAATTACACGATGCTGCAGCGGCTTCTGAAAATAAATGAGAGCGAGCTTGGGCCGCAAAGGGTTAAATAATCCACTGAAACGTAGGAGCATCCAATTTCTGGTTTGTAGAACGACCGCGTAGCCGTATTGGCTTTTCAGACAGTAGTTTCTTTGTATCGGCGTGCTGCGAAGTTCATAGGATTTCTTGCGGCCGCAGTGATACGCAATCTTGACCGTATAAATCGTTCGTATCCCTTTAGCTGTGTTTCATACGGCACGTTGTGGCACGGGATGTGGCTGAAGGGAATCGAGGAAATACGGTCGAACGATGGTACCGCATGGAAACGTTCTTTTTCGAAACGGGCCGGAATCGGAACGAGCTCTCAAGCGCCATCGACAGGATCTGCGATACGTGGCAGACGGGTTGCGCTTCGTTTCCTACAAACGACCCGCGGAGAGACGCGTTGTTTCGCGATGAAAATCTCGATGGTATCGTTCGCTCCGATGACTGGGTATCAGAAATAATAAGGCCACGCCGGAGCTTCGGGATTTCCTCCTGGGAATCGGCCCCGTTCTTTCGCGGCTCGATAACGATCCTCCCGCGTGACCGCAAATACGAACAACACGGGAGTGCTTGGCCGAGTTTTCCGATCGGTCCTGTTAACCTTATCCGGCCTTGTTTTGCCGCTAATATTTCGCCCAGGAGGCCAACAGTCCCATAAGTATTGGCGAACTTACATCTTTAAAAATGAGATAGTCGGGGGAAGATACTACCTGCTTCAATTTCTTCTAAATCTAGTATCTTTCACCACTATTCGAACTATAACGATCTGTTCCGACCGACTTCTATCTGACTTTCTTTCACCACTTTTATTTCGCCAAAGAGGTTGTCTCGTAAGTAAACTGCGGATTTTAACGACGTAACTTAAAATAGCAAAAATATTAGTAAAATTTAAACATACTATTATAAAAGATACACAAGAAAATAAATTTCTATTTTACTCCACTCTGTTGCAAGGAAAGTAAGAAATTTTTGTTTTGCCCAATCCGCGGTCTACATATAAGTATTGGCAAACCTGAATCTTTAAAAATGAAATTGGTAAACAATTAATACTAACTTCACTTTCAAGACTTCTCGATAAAGTCTTCAGTTAGCGCAGAATTATAACGATCTGAAGTGGTACTTCCCATTGCTTTCCGATGTTAGTCCATGTCTCGAGATACTTCTCGCATATTACGGTGCACCCAGTACTTGGAAGTACAATTCAACCCTTTTATCGCTTTATTAGACAAAGATTTCCTTGAAAAAAGGTACAGCCGCCAAAACTCGACCCTTTCCTTTCTCCAACCCTTTGTGGGTCAGTGGTTTCATTATGGAGCCATAATTTTATTTTACTTCTTCTAGCGGTTTCCTGAGTTTGATGCGGGATTGCTTTTAGCTCTTGCGGAAACTCTTTGCTGATGTCTCGAACAGATACTGTAATACACTAATATTTTCTAATTTAGAGACTGGAGTGTCATGTTTAGACTTCGGATTTTATGCATTTAATACAAAAATCGCTATGTACAATATAAAGCAGTGGACATATTCAACAGATTTAACCACATCAGTGTGTTCGTTCCTGCTTAAGAAGACAATTAAAAGTAAGAAGTTTCTGCATGGCTCCTGTATCTTACAAAATAAGAAATCAATTTTTAATTTGCATAAATATTCGCAGTCTATTAATGATATCCGTATTAGTATAAACACGCCAGAGTTACTCTGAATGTGTCAATTTTATTTGACTTAAAAAGTCGCTTAGCTAAAAGAATAATACTTTATTATATAATAAGGTAATTATTAATTATAATATTATATAATACTTAACCCTTTGCGTGATATTTTGATTTCAGAATAGCCTCGTTGCATACACTGTCAATTATCTAGAACAATTTCGAATTAGAATTTCTTTTTAATTATGTTTCCGAGAGAGGGTTAAATGTTACAACGTGAGAGGAAATGGTTTAATCGAATTTTCGTCCCGATACAGAATGCGACGGATTTAGAAGCGGGCAGTCGCAGTAAAAATGAGAATAGTTGTGATTCAGCGGTACGATGATTCGGCTAATTGAATCAAAGCGGAATGCCCGCGGCATTCGTCGAATTCCTCGGGAAGAATAGAAATGGAAACTCGCGGGAATGAAAGCGGCGAGCTCGCGGAATATTACCACGAATTCTTAATTTATTCGGCGTCCCTGTGACGTTCGAGAGCGGATCCGGAGCAGATCCGGAGTGGAGCCGGAGCAGAGCGAAGCATTTGCGCCGGCAGGCGCGCCTCAAAGAAAGCAAGACCTGGCTTTTAATCCGTACATTCCGAAGTCGCGGGGCTTATAAGCGTGTAGCTGTGGCTGCGAGCCCGATACAATGCAATGGCGCTTTCGAAGCGTTTTAGACGAACGGAAGGCCGGGCGAAGAAGAGATTTAACACGCAATAAGACGATTAAAGCTTAGCTTAACGCCTTTCACGTTGGAATCTTACGTGGCATCCGCCATTCCTATTTCCCTGTGGCCCCGTTCATTTTAAAATCGCATTGCTTCGCTTTGAACCATTTGCTATTCCACAGAATGTTCCTTCTCCCGTGATTCAATTTTTAGTCCTGCTGTTTTCTTTGTGTGGAAGCTGGAGTACGAACATTGCCTTCAAGTTTCATGTAATCTATTAGACGAAGAAATGAAACATTGAAACAAATCTTTCATTTCCTATCGTAAATTTTGTTCTGTTTAAATGCTAATGAAGCCTTTAAAAAATCCTTTAACACGCTCCCTACCAACGTCGAACATACATCACGATTTTGCATTTTATACAAAGAAAATAATTCTATATACATCGTCGCTTAAAATTATGACGCACACCAAGGAACCTTCGTGAATATTTCTTGAGAGGTTACGTTATATTTAATAAAATGGTATAACTGTAAGAGTTGTTGTTAAAACAAACTCAGAAATCAATGTCTACGCAGCTCTATTTTACACAGTGTAGTTATGCTATAACAAAGAAGTATCTCCATTTATGAGCAAAAGTCTATAGAGTCTTTTACGAAAATGATCATTGCGACGAATTTCATTGCAGATATTGGTAAAATCTGGAATGTACTAACATACCTAACCAAGATATACCATCATTCGCAGAGATAGATATCGGCAATGCCTCGCGAAATCTCGAAGAATCGGTCGCCGGAACAAGCAAAGTTGAAATTTCTTGGCGAGCGTAACCGCGAGCGGATATTCTGATACTTGCGGAGGATTTTCGAAATTCCGTGAAGTGGTTTGCCGGCACAGGGGTTTACGTATTCGCACATAAAAGAACCGAACGTCCGGAACAGATGCGAATGGTCAGTGGGAAGCATCGAGAGCGGCCACTCCACTTAATAATCAGCTGATGTTCTTCGAACGGAGCACGATCGGGTTGTCGTCCGACAGGGTCAGTATTATTCCCCAGGGTGGTATCGGCCGGAAGGAATCAGCACGATCTCGGTGAACGACCTCACGATGTGTACATAGAATAGCCATGGAGGAGAGACCATCTCGGATTACGCTCGAAGATCGCCGATTTCGATCTCAGCGTCCACTCGTGCAGACTCGATCTCCGGGAGTCCCGGTTGTCGCGCCTCGTGCAAATCTTCCTTGCATCCCCCTGTTTTCTTCGAACCGTCGCCGATTGTTTTCGCTATTACCGTTCCGTGTTCACGAAACAAATATTTATCTTGCCAGAAACCAATCCGCCGCGCTCGCGATGAAACGGCTCGTTCGGAAACCTTCAGCAGAACCATCGAAGAGATTTCCAGAACTGTCTCAGCCGAATTGTTGAATATATTCGCGTGACGCGATAAAAACCAAATCAAAAGATACTTCGGGATGAGACAAACGATGGAACGGTGAGTTTTATGAGTTTATCAGGTCGAACGGTTCGTAATGCGGCAGTGTTACATTCGGGGGATGATTTTACCCTCTAGACGACTATGTTAAAACCGCATTCTCGCGCCTCCAGCAAGGATAGAGCTGGAGAGAGGCATCGCAAGAATGAGCACAAATCTTCTAGCATTTGCATTCCTGGATCGAGGATTGGTGGATAGAGCTTTTCGGGTGTTCTTGGGGAAAGTTTCTGATGAGAGTAGTTTTAATCGGAAGGAATGATTTGCATCCGTATTCCTATCGGTTTTAGTGCTGATGCAAATATTCATTTAGAGAAATTTGAGCATATGGAAATTAATTTTTAGTTTGCACGAAACAACATCCAAATTCCAAGACTCACAAATTTTCGAAAATTGTTTAGACGTGTCGAATAATCTGCAAATCATTAAACTCTTGCTCGTTTTCGTATAAGATTACAGTTGTTATAAATTCAAGCAACGAGATTTATTTTACAAGATAATCCGTAACCTGATTTCATCGAAGCATTAATTACCTCGTTGCAGATGCAAGTTAAAAGAACTGAAAAGTACATAAACCGACATTCGAGAGACATAAAAATTTTCATAATGTTAAAAACCCACAATGAATATGACTCAATGAAAAAGCAAATTTTTACTAAAATATACTTAATTAACAAACCGCGTTTGTTCGGAATGAATTTCACAATTTCCCATTAACGCATTTATGTATGTAATATCAATAATTATAAAATAAGCAATTTGAAGAAGGTTAGCTTTACTCTCTGGGAACTTTAAAATAAAATAAATCAATTTCCTTCTTTATGAACGTAGATTACATTCTGAAGTGCTCATTGTATAATTTCAATTAAAATAAAGTGGTCGCGTTTAGTGAAAATTTGGTAAGTTTCATTAGAGAATAATCATTTTTGTACCGCTGGAATGTCGCCAGTACAGTTTTTCGTAGTGTATGGTTTCATGATACAACCAGTGAAAACATAAGATACGTTGCGAACGTCACAGAACCAGACAGAGTACATGCAGGTCCGCGAGGACTATATACAGACGATACTGGTGAGTTATGCCACGGCCAACTTTGGACCTATGGGAATCAATTTAGACAGTATCAGAGTCACGGGACTCGCGACAGACGATACCGAACTCGTGGGAACTGATACAGATTATATTGAACCCGCGGGGTTTGATACAGTCTACTCTAGATCTGTGGAGCATTGAATGGTTCATTTGGGCCGAAGGGAGCTGATATGGGGCAATTTTGAACGCGTTGGACCCGCTATAGACAGCATTGGATCTGATGGACCCAATCCCAGCGATGTAGAGTCACTCCTGTTACATAGACGTCACAGTCGGCCCACGAAAAATAATCTTGGACTCTATGCTCATAGCCTTGATCATTCGGACAATGGTAATCTTTAATCCTACAGACGCGGTATAAATATCGATGTAGTATAATTCATCACATCCTTGGAAATTAATTCAGCTATCTTTGATAGAATAACAGTCTTCCAAATCGTTAACAATAAAGAAACGACACATTTATGATCCGATTCGTATGATATGCACACAAAGTTTTGCAAAATTTTACAAAATAATGTGATTTTTTATCTCTACTGCAATCATTTGATTCGAATTTTTGAATTTCTTCATTTATACTGTCTTTTATAAAACGTTTGGTTCAGTTTCGTATATATTTTATATATGCAGTTTTTTCGGAACTATGCTCCACAGATTGTACAGTATAAATTATTTTTTATTATATAACAATTCATCGAATTTTATGCAACTACTACTTAGAAAGTTACTACGAGTTTTACAAAGTGAATTTCACGTCACTACAAATTTACAAAGTACATATCGTGACAGTACTGCAACCGATCAATAATGCAGCTGGAAGATTACATAGGAGCTCTTTTGTAAACGCATAATGAAATCGGTTTATGGATTTTATAAGGCCTCGGCGAGATAAATTTTGCAAATTGCCAACGGCGCAACACCACACGAGCCTACGTTTTACGTTCTACCGCATTATTATATTACCTCCTCCATCAGTGAAAATGAGACGCAAGACAAACTCGCGTGCATTTGATAGATGATGTTTATAATGAACTCGTGGGGTGTGTAGAATGCTCGTTAAATTCAATTTTAGCGAATGAAAATCGAAATTGCGCGAAAATAGATTAAAATGCTGTACCGAAAAATTATTACCCTGTCCATTCGTAGTAATATTTTATACAGTGGTGACTCAATAAAGTGAATGTAGATATACGAAAAAATAAATTTTATCTTCCGAGTAGGTAACTATTAACAATTTTTAATTACACCAGCTGTGAATCAGAGAATACGATTAGTGATTAGAATAACTTTCTTGGTTACCCAGGAGACATAACGGAACACGATAAAAAAAGAAATTAGGCTAAAAATTGAGACTATAATTTTATACAGAACTACAGAGAGTTAATTAACGCGAGACGAGAGTCGCTGTCGATCAACAATTTCGTCACCATAAAATTTTCCCGTCTGCAAGTCTCGCTTCTAATTACGCCGGCATCCACGACGAAACATTCCGCGGCGGATTCAGCCCGGGCGAATTCGATCGATATCCGAAACTCGGGTATTCAATTCTTAATTGACCCTGGCCGAGGACAATCTTCTTGAGTCGCCGTTGAAAAGACGGCGAGGACAATGAAGAAAATGAACGACAGGGAACTTGACGCGAATACCGACAAGCCTGCGACTGAATTTCCAGTTGAAATTCGTGTCCGGGGCTCCGTGCTTGTTAGTCTAATTACTTGTAAGTGGAGTTGCGGCCGTAACGAACCAACCAGCCGGCTGCTCCAAAACTTCTCGACGAGTAAACACGCTCGCCGCCGCAATATTATTCGGCCGATCCTCTCCATCTCTTCGTGGTTGCTCGCTCGTGCTCGCTCTTGCTCGCGAGCACGTTCTTTTTCTTCCATGTTTGCCATCCCAGCAATCTTCTTTGCGCATCCAGCAATTTTCCTCGACCGGCGCGGCGCTGCTGCTGTGCGGGAACCGACGAACGACTTCGTCGAACAACTTTTCATAAGAAGTAATTTCGCGGGTGTGGGCAGGAGGGTTAACTACTCCCGATGCATTATATTTTCTCGTTACAGTAGTTTCCATTAGTTTTCGAAATTCTATTTGCCCGGGCAGCGGCAAATAAATCAGTTTAAACCGTCCGCTTCTGTTACCGCGCAAACGCGACCCCGCGAATTTTCTTCCCAACGCCGCGCCGCACACTCAGAGAATCTATAAACCGTGGTTGCAGCGGCGGTTACATTGAAATTACCGACACAGGCCGACTCTGCCGGGTTACATTGAAGTCGCTGAAACAGATTTCACCGACAAGAACTCACCGAAGCCTGGTTTGACCAACGCCAGTATTAGCCGACAACAATATTGATCAACACTGTTGCGGCGGAGCTCGCGAGCTGGATGCTTTGTGGTCGTACCTTGCTCGCGATAGCCGAACGCTCGTTTGCTAAATTAATATCACACACGGGGACAAAGGTGCGATGTTTGCTGATTGATTTTTGACCTTTTTCTACCGGTTCAGACCCGCAGTTTTAAATCGGGAACACCCAACATCGCGCGAACCAATCCTGCGATCATTGATTGGCTACATAGTATTTTAACATTCAACCACAAGCTACGTCGAATTTCAATTTATTATTAAATTATTGAATTTTGTGTTCTATGAACATGAAGTTCAATGAAATGTTTTAACTTTTAAAATTCGATCATGTACCTCTCAAATCAGATTCCATAATTAACAGTGACTCCACAATTAATGATTAATTAAAAGCTGAAGTACACGTGACTATATTGCCTCGTTGAAGATAATATTTCACAAAATATTTTTCTATCTGTTAAAATTGAGGTACATCTCCTGACTGCAATTCCACACGTGGAGCAATAAAAGAGATTTTGTCGACATTCCAGGTCATAAATACAATTCCATTTTTCACGTAAAGAGAAGTTAATATGAACTGGTTTTATTTCAAGCATTACACGGTATCAATGTTTTATTATTCATCGAGTTTCACCCGTATTTTACATTAAGCAACCCGCGTGTTCGGATATTCACGAGCACCGTTTACCGTGGAGTTTGAGCGGTCCAAAAATCGACGCGGTCAAGCGGACCGTGTTTTTTTAAACGTTTTCTGTATCCACTGGCCGATGAATTTCCATACGTCGTAATCAGCTTAAGTACGGTCGCAAGGCCGCTCATTCGGGCGTGCATCATAGCATTTGCACGTGGTGAACTTATTCAGAACAGACTAAACGCGTTGCTGTCCCAACGAGAACAGAATACACGGTCGAGCTCACTGTTCAAGCCGTTCTAAAGAACAATGCGGAAAAAATTTGCTCATTTCGGTGTGCATGTACCGTTGTCTTCTTGCGACGTAGAATCACGCTGTGCACACTTGACCCAGAAAATTTCGCGTAAACATAATCACCCTGCTATGATCTCATTCGCGGAACCCATGTTCTTCTTACCCCGGTCACGACGGATCGTTACTTTTCGTTTGCGGTTCATTGGGCGAAGTTAATGGTGAAGCTAACTTCGTCGTAAGTTAGAAGACTTCATTAAATGTTTATTATCTGCGTAGTGGATCACAAAGATTAACGATAAGTGAAAGAAAGAATAATAAAAATATAGAACCGCTTTCAACCTTCATTTAACACCATACCTACAACACCTTAAAAGTAACTAGCACATGTTCCTTTATAGAAATAACAAGATTGATTTTGTTTAGACTGTGCAGCTCCTATTGTAATACGTGCTCCACTAAAGATCGTTTTTATTATTACAATAATTGTAAAAAAATCTGGAACTATATACGGACTCCTTTTACGAATGTTTGTAATAATTTAGAAAAAAAATTTACTACCAAAATGCTGACATTTGTGGAGATTGGTGGAAATTCTTCATTAAAGCTCAAACGAATTAAAAGAGTAAGAGGCACTTTAATTGGGTCGGGACTGCTAAAAAGACGATTTAATTTTGTAAATGATAAGAAAAATTAATTTTAGCACATTATTTAAATGAAAATAATTAAGAGCGGGTAAACATACATGTTTTTGAAGGCTGGTTCTTTTGTAAAGGGCAAAAACCGTGGAAATTTCGTGGCAGAGTGTGATTTTAGAGGCAAAGATGGCGCGACTACGTGATTGAAGGTGAAGCTTATCATCATCGGGCGAACTTCAAAGTTGCTTAATGACGAAACTAATTACAGACGGCGTTCCACCGTCGGTCGCGCAGCAGCAGTACGGCTCTCGGATTAGCGTGATATGGTTTTTCGTCCCTCGCCGTGACCAGCACGCAGTCCTCGATGATAACGTGCTCGTTTTCGAGTTCCGAGGCCTGAAAATTGAAAAGCTTGCGGGTCACCGTACTCGGTCGCTTGTAACGCGGCCTCGTAGTGGTCTCTGAACACGAGTGCTTTCGTGACGCTGGTTCTTTCTTTGGAATTCCCTTCTTTCCACTACGCCGTTTGCCCCGATTCTGTCATCTTTTTGTCACGAGAATTAATTTCGAACAAAATGATTGAAATGCACGGATGTCAACCGACGATAAAGCATTCCCAAAAAGGGAACACGGTAGCTGCTAACAAGCCAGCAAATATGAACTACCGACTGTTCGAAAAGTTTTAATTTTTTTTAAAACCCCTTTGTAAAAGTTTTGTTTTACTTCTGGATCAACTACTTTTTTGGTGAACTATCTATTTGATCTTCGAATGTTTTCAGGTATACTGGGGTATAATAGATCCTCGATTATCAGAATCTCAGATACTCTAGAATTCAATCTAGAACCATCTATTTGCAACACGATTTATTGTGCAAACCAGTAAAGATTTAATTTGCTACCGAAACGTCTCTCTGGTTGTGGTGTATTTTACAAAGTTTGCGAGACTCTTTCATGTGCTTTTAAACAAATTAGTTTTATATTGGGGCCTTTTGATGTTTGGAAAGCTGAAATTACTTCTGTACGGCAACGAGTACATTTTATTCCGCTTGGCGCGGAATTAACATTGAAAACGGCGATGGGCAAATAATTCATGCAGTTACATCGTTAATTGAGAAAAAGGAAAACCGATAGATACTCTCTCAACAAAAATTTCTACGTCATGCACACGAGTCCGCGTAAATCCCGGTGGGGATTTGCAGACACGCGCGCACACGTCATATTAATGATGCGCGCCTATACATCGCGAGATTTTGTAAAAATTTCTGCGGCGTATTTTCGCATCGCGCTGCGTTCGCCGGCCAGCGAAATAATTACGTGGTACATTCAAGTGCTCGCAGCGAAAATTCCAAGTGGAGTTTGAACGTATATCTCGCCGACTGCGGTGAACGGTTCCCGCGTGTTTCCAATTTCGTACTTTTCCACAAACCAGCATTGAAAAATTAATCTCTGTTTCGCTCGATTCTTTCACGGTCACGTGACTTCCGTTATAGCGACGCGAGCGAATTCCGGACGAGAAAATTACATTGTCTCACGGAAGCACCGGCGGTTACACTCTCTCTTTGTCCAGGTCGATTCGTTATCGAAACAATTGACGGAGACCGGTCGATTTTTTCCCGCTTGACCAAACTGCGGAAAATTTCGTGCTCAGACCACGCAAGCTTTCAACGGAATTAACCTAATTACTTTCGAACCTGAGGACCGTTAAACTGCGCTGGCGCGGCGGCGAACGCGTAATCCTAACGTTTCGGTGAACGACGCTGTTAAAATCACTGTTCTGGAATGCGACTGCGTTCTACCTCGCGAAACGTTTACCGTCAGCACGACGATGTACGAGCAACGCCGACGATAAGACGGTAAACGTGCCCTTACCCCCCTTCTAGCTCGTTGCAATTTATTCCACGCTCGTCCTTTGTAATTAAAAAAGCCCGATTCATTAGGACCGTCGCCTTAGAATTTAATTGCTTCGCCGATGGAATTTCTCCGGCGGAATAACAAACCGCTGGCTGAAGGAGAATTTTCGCCAAACTCCATCGCCGGATTTCTGGAATTGCGATTATAACTCACTGCCGAGACATCGGCTCCGATGCTGCCGGTCCGGGAACATTAAAGGCGCCGACGCGACGGTTTGTTTACGCATAACTCTTTGGCAACGTGTTGGTTCTGGCTTATGCTACTAACGCAATATTAAAAAAATTCTTGTGCTGTAAATCAAAAGATGTATGTTACAGAATATGGTAAGTTATCCTCCTTTTTTAGAAGTGGACCACAGTGTCTTCCACATATGGGTAATGAAATTTTTTGACCACATTCATCCCTTTGCTAACGAGCTTTTTGTAAAGTGTTAAAATCATGTTTCTTAAAGAACTGTACTGTGTACCAAAATCTGCAGTACTAGGTAAAAAGAAAAGTGTGTATTGATCTGATATCGTATAAATAATTCAAATTGAACATGTTTGTTAATACATCCATTGCACTATATATTTAAAGTTTTCAATTGTAATTTCATTGGATACATCGATTGTATTGAGTCTTTGAGGTGGCTAGTTTGGCAGTCACGTTACTTACTCATTATGGTCTTCCTATTCTGCAATGTTCATTTTTAGAGCAAAACTTTTGTACGTCCTTGTGTATAAAAGTATGCTTGGCTTATTTAAAGGAGAAACCTAAGATACACCAACGGTTACATTGATTATTCATTCTACTCCCGCTACCCACAAATTGTAAGTCTGAAATGATTATAGTGTGGGGTAGATGTATGATTACTTGGCTCGTCTTTCAAAAAGCAAGGTACAGCGATGAGAATCAGAAACTATGTACGTATCATTTATACAGTACGGTTGTGTAATAAAAGTTTCATTCTAGTCTTGGTTCTCTGCCAAGACTACTTGACTGTAGCTGTCATACAAGTATCTACTGCAATTGATTCGTGTGTCTGGCCACTACATGCTATTTCTACTTACATAGAATTCAAACGACGAGTATCTACATCTTATCTGTATTCGAGGATCATTGGATACTATGGATCTTAAAAAAAATTAAATTAACCCTCATTCGTTCCTCAGAAGTATTTATATCCTATGGTAATGCTACACTCTATTTCGCTGCACACTTTAAATCATCAGCTTTCATTTCAAATATCGAATGTGAAAGAGATCGGACGCTTCATAGTATTTAAAAACTGTTTGAATTTTCACCGCGAGAAACGTTTGACATACTAAACTCAATAACAAGAGCAATAGAATCTGGTACGATCACCAATACCCGCTTCAACGGTACAACAAAGTTGCGACCTTGTTTTCATTCGACAACATTATTCCATATTCCACGAAACGTCATTTTACAAAATACTCGACATCAATTACATCAACGCTTCTGCGCGCGGAACTGTGACGAGTGCTGAACCGCGAAGTAGAACAGCCGTCATAAAGGATTTCTACGGCGGCGTTTGTACTCGTCGCAATTCTACCCTAATCTAGTAAGATTGGGTAAAGAGAGCGAGTGAGAGAGCGAGAGAGGCACTGTGACTTGGCAGGCGCGAATCGCTTAATTGGAGAACGCGCCTCAGCGTGGCGCGGCGTCGCGGAGACACAAGTAAGTTGAATTTCTCGATATGACCCAGTGCAGCTGGCAATCGAGTTAGGTTAGTTACGCTGAATTCAGGCTGCCACAATGGATGAACCGAAAGCTCGCGCGCAACCGGAAACGAGTGTGTAGGCGGCGAAACCCGTAAGGAGTTCCTTCATGTTTGCAGAACCCGTACAATCCGGGGACCTGACCCGCGGTAATGAGAGACTTTAAGATCCCCCTGCCTGCCGCGCCTATCTAGTCCCTTCGCCCACCGTGTACACACGCGAAGAAATACAATTATTGTCGGCGAAAGTTCCCGGTTTACGCTGGCAGTTTGCTCCTTTCCGAAGTTATTGTTGACTACGCTCGGGAACGGCCGGTCGAGCGCGACACTCGCAAGCGGTTCTTCGGAAACTATTATTGAATCATGGGGGACGAACTGCTTTCCCGGACACTTTACTTTTTAATCGATCATTCAACGTTATGTCTTTTACGAGAGTTTGAACGTCTTCCCTGGAAGATATCGCTCCAAGAACTCGCCGGGCTCCGTCACTTCGGCGAAAACGACACTTTTACTTCGCGAGAACATCGGACACGTGCTTCCCGCGAGCTAATTGCACCGCTGATCAGTGGACCGAGAATTTTTATGGAATCGTTCGATTTTCTCAGAAATTTTTTCATGATCTCTGGAGCTCATTCGCGATAAATTTGGAAAGTTATACGGTGGAGAGCGAGTGTTATTTAATTCTATTCGCCGCGTTACGAATGTAGGATTAGTGCTCGTAAATTATTCATGAGCAGACTTTATACCAATTTCCACTTTCGCGGATAACTTGATAAGAACTAAAATAACGAATTTTTATTATTTGAAAATTTCATTTGCCATGCGTATTACGATGTTGTATGTACATGGAAATCAAATCTAGGTATGATGAAGTTATTATTAGTCCGAGGATTTGTATGCCGCGGACATGAAAATTGTGTACGTCATCTACGGAGAAAGTAGCTATTTAAAAGTATGTTTAATAATTTTTATAAGTTGCAAAATATATATTCTTAGATTCTCTTTCCCTCCTCAGGGATAAATTTTTCAAAGTGAAAATAAAATTATTTGACGTTTTGTTCGATTACAAATGTCTTCAATATATGCGACGTCAGTTTTTTTTAACTTCTTCTTACTTAGAGTAATTTTAATGCAAATATAATAAATTGCATAAAATGCATGGACTAGTTATTATGTCAATCTGAGAATAAGTAATAAAGGTTCCAGTTTATACAATTGGATTAAAGTTCGAGGTAGAAAAACGGAAATGAAAGTATGCAGGTTGATTTCCTATATTGCTGGCAGGCGGTGTATTATCTAAAGCCACTCCGCGTGTTCCAAATAACAACGGGAACGAGTGGAGAGTCGTGAAAACGCTAAACGGTAATTAAGCATCGGATTAAAGAGCGATATTTTCACGGCGGCCGCAAAAAGAGGACCATAAAGAGACTCTCGTTGAATTCGATCCGGCGCGAATAGACTCTCGCGAATCTTCTCTCTTCCGCTCTATCTCCGTCTCTCTCTGGTTTCCTCTTTTTTCGTAACAGCCAGTTAATTAATCCGCATCGCGGTACTTTCATTATCGCGACGTCGGGGCACAGTAACATAAATTACGTGTCGTGCCAGTGCGACAATGCTCCAACACCATTTTTCCGTCCGCCAGCAACCTGTCGCAGCGTAAATACATATTGCGAGCTATTAACAATTGTCTCTTTGGTTTTACGGAATGTATTGCTATTAAAGTAGAACGTTGAAGTAACAAAAAATATTCAATATTAAAAGTTTTTGTTATTACAGGATTTCTTTTGATGTGAAAAGTAAGTAGAAAGGATCGGTGTATGGTCGAGCAGATTGGCCTCTTTATTAACTAGCATGAGCCGAATGTTTTTATGAATATATGTGTTACATTTTTTGGTCAAACGTAGAAAAGGAATCTCTCTTTTAAATGTATCTATAAAATATTTTCATACCAAGTAGAATGGGTTGGTTTATGGTCAAACATACTTTTAATAAACATGGACCGATGCGTGCTTTAATATTTCTGTAACATATTCCGGCAGAAAGTAGAAAAGGTCTAAACTTCTTAAGTATGTCACATTATTTTTCATCAATTAATGTTGTAATTATTGTACTCTTATATGGTGCCTTTCAGTAAAGATTAATTGATTTTATCGAATATTATTCTGCACCGAATTCAGAACCGTAGGAAACAACGTCAAATTTTATTGTACGTTGAAATATGTAATTTTACGGTTTGACAGACACGAATAACACGAATAACTGCTTCTTCTTTCTCGACCATAACGTTCCCCGCTCTTAGTGATATTACGAGAAAACTTTTCACTGTTAGGTACTTGTAAACTTTATTTCACTTCCTTTTCTCGTAACTCGATCCGTTATGTCTATTATACATAATACGTAAATTTCGAGGATTTCAACAAAAACTTGCTACACTTGTAATAGATTTACAAATGAAAATTACTACATCCCAAAAAATCTTATCTTCTGTTTGGAGATCTTACGCGTCACATTTTCTTTTGAAACAGCTATAAAAAGAGAAATAAAACTTTTACAGCATCCTATTTTGTCCACTACTGACAGTATATTTTTCTTGCCAAATGGAATTCGAAAATAAAATGTTCTTTAAAAAGTACATTTATTGCATTTTCCTTGTTTCACAATTTTTCAAGGGAAAATCATGCCATGTTAATGTTTAATTAATTCGTAAATTAAAGTATTATTACGAAAGAAGAAACTTGAATCAATTTATAGAGTCATCGCTTCAGAAATACAATTATAAAAATAATAAGAATAATTTTAATATTCAGTATATTTTTTTAAAAGTAAACTGAAGGCTAAATTTCATTTCAGAAGCACTGTAGAAGTATTTGTGACGAATGGAACAGCTTAAAATACGAAAGATCGCTTCGCATCGCAAGTCGATACGCGAAGTGATTAAAGACGCGTTGGCCTTTTGGAGTGCACGTCGAAGTGGGCTAGCCTCGGGGGAAAAAATGACCGTAAAACTCAACTTTGAAACTCAAATAAGGTACTTAACAAGTGTCGGGGCGGTTTCCAGGTTGGAAAGATGGACGAAACAGAGTTTCTTCCCTCGGAACCTTTTGAGCACTCGAACTTTCCCCGAGTCCGCTCAACTTGTATCTCGGTAAAAAATGCCCGCTAATTTTGTCCCCGTTTGTACGCATGCATAAAACACGCCGGGAAGTTTCCGGCCCGGAAATACCGATGCTGCAAAAACTTTATCGACGTTTGAGTGTTCGTAACGCAAAGTTACAGGACATAACGATATTTATTGCAGTATAAATGGAAACCTCGTGAACTCGTCCCGTGTAAAATCATTAAACAGAATTTTTTATCGACGTTCGCCGTTCGTGCAGAGAAAAATAGGCGTGCAGTATGCAATTGATTAAACGAAGGTAATAAAATTCGTGCAATTGTCATCGAAAAGTTAAAAAGGAATTTGAAAGTACGTTTTTGTTAGATTTTTATAAATTTTAACAATTTATAAAAATCTATGTATGTATATAGATTACACGTACATCAAAAAGTCCGCGATATTTTGTGAAAATATCTTGTTCAGATTCTTAATATATAATAATTGTTTTGGAGTATATTTGAAATAAATTTAGAAATGAAAACTCAAACGAGAGTTTGAGAAAGAGCCGTGCATTTTATCATTTTCAAAATAAAATATAATAGAAAGATTATCCAAGATCATCCAATAATTAATTATAATATTAACCACAGAATACTTCGCAGGAAGCATTAATTATAAAGCGATTAACAGACTTGGCAATTCCTGAACGTTATTAGAAATACGTACTTAGTTTAAAACAAGAGCAAACAGCACAGGTAAAGTAGAAATCGGTATGCCTAGGTGAAGTGTCTGTTAAATTATGGCCCTTAAAAGTTTACCTTTTCGCCAATTTCGTTTGCAAGCAGTCGTGTGTTTGACTGTGTACTTGTGAAGTATGGAGCAGAGTAAAGACATCATCAATGGCACTCTCAGGACGCTTCCATATTTTCCTCCACCCTAAATTTGTTGGCTTCCGCGTCTCCAAGAATTAGGGAAAATTTTCCGAAATAAGTCTCGAAGCTCTCAAATAATGATAAAAAGTGGATCAGTGAAATAAGATTCTTTCTGATATTGTTACATTAATTTCTGACCTCTTAAAATGATGAATGAAGAAATACATTGACAAATACACTGTAATAATGAATAAACGATTGCGAACTACAAAATCTTGTCTAAAAATCTGCAAGTTGGGCGCAGAAGCCTCTCAATTTTCCAAATCGAAGAACCTCATACATTCTTGTATATCAAATTTCCGACATCGGACAGAGCTTCATAGTACCGTGGATCGATCCTGACAAAGCTGCGCGTATAGCAATCGAAATTCACGCGAGGAAATTGAACCGAAGTGGCGAATTCGAGTCCCAAAAATCCCTCAAATTCTGTGCTTTCTGTAAACGAATGATTCGATACCGAAACAAAGGAAAAATATCGCTTTCAGGCGGGAACGCGTATTTGCACTCGCGACCGACGACACGCGTCGCGACGCGACGCTACGGCGGTGGCGACGAGTTTAAAAATATGCGGCCAATTTAGCAGCGAAATTGTTCCATGAGAATTTCATAAATCACCGGGGCAAATATCAATTACGGCCGCGATGCGTTGCCGCGGCGAACAAGAGGCGCGTCGAGCCCCGAAAACCGTGGAAACTACGCGACGATTAGCGTAAATGCTTCTCTACCCGGCTCGTCCGACTGTAACCCGGTTATTTTTCCTCGGTTTTGTATATGCACACGCCCAACGTGTGCGAGCCACGTGTGCATGCACTGCTGTGCACGCGTCGCACCCGTTGCAACGGAGAGAGGCGACGCGCACTTGCCAGTCGATACGCGGCGGCACGAACGCTCCGAGTTTCAGAACAATGTCTTTCCTGGAAACGGCGGGTTTCATTGCGAGAACAACGTCGAGGCAGCTCTTTAATCACGCCGAGAACCCGAGACGGGGGAGGGAAACTTTCCAGTTAAACAATACGGGAGATTGAAATCACCCACGCTGCTCGCCCTTTCCCAGCCGTAACTACATTTTAATAAGCTTTCGATCTAATGAAATCCTCGGTCTACGGATTTTTCGGTTTCGAGGGGTCAATAATTGCGCCGAGAGTTTGTGCTGCGACAGTCGAGAAATGGTCAGATGGAGAATTGGAATTTATGTCCCCCCAAACAACACTTTCCCGAAAACTCCGATTTCATTGTTAATAATTTATTGCATCTACTTTGATCATTAATGAAGAATTGAGAGTATTTCAACGAATTGTGTTTGCGTTTCCAAGCAATGTTTCTATCTTCTAGGCTCCGAGTATGCATAAAATTATCGAAATAACGCAACCTATTACAAATGTTCATTTCAATTGTACTTTAATAATACATATATTTTAGTAAAAAAATTACTTGGTACTTCTAGTGTTAATAATTTTATTTTTAATTTTCATTCATTTTCCTCAGAAATTTTTTTATAAATAAATACATAAATTTTTAGTCAATTTCAAGTACCGTCATATTTAAAAATAATGCAACATGTAAAAATTTAATCCTGGAATCTGAATTATAATCTGCAGAGATCAATAATAAATATTGCAAAAGAATGTATAATTTATGTTGCACAAATACAGGATTCACGCATGACAATGACTTATTGGAAGACAGTGTAATGGCGCTGTACTTGACAGTCGTACGACTGTGAATACTGCGTCGCATACAATGTTCGTAATACAATAAAGGGAACGATATCAAAGACAATGCAGTATATTGTTGTTTTGGCATTTCACTAAAGTTGCATTTATTAAATTAATATGCTAAAGCTCCATTATTCCATTCACCTTGTTCTCATTAAGAAAGCAAAGTTTATTGTTCGTCCGACGAACAAGTAAATATTTCAAAGCTGTAGAATTCAACTGTGTAATTCAATGGAAGGGAACGTTCATCAAGAATTGAAAAAAGTTTCGCATTTCCTTTCACGGTGATTTTCATTTTATTCGAGCACAAGTTGTCCCTTGACCATCTTCTTTTGAAATTCGCTGCCAATACTGTGTATAAAAACCAACTATCTCATTATTTCCCGGTCGCGAGTCTACTATAGACGATAACCTATGTGTTTGTTTCGCATCTCAGATCCTTCATTTTTGTGGAAAGTTGCACGATCTCCAAAGAAAAACGAAAATGACATAGAAATTTGTACGCTAGGCAGCAGAAAAGCTAAACCTAACCGAAATCTAATTCATTGTATCTTACAAATGAAAAGAAGCGTTGGACGACATAATCCTAAAAATTTCAACGAGTCCACGATTAACCGTGAGTTCGCCGTTGACTCTGGTACTACTAGGGTCTCGGAGATCCTTTGAGGATATCAAGAGTCTTTGGTGGCCTTTGTATTGGAAGGATCTCCGTGATCCTTTCTGGTTACCCTAAGTCTTCCCGATGACTGAATTGTCATTTGAAGATACTGAACAGTCCTAGAAGGACCTCAGAAGTCCTTGACAATCCTTCCGCTAAGGAGACCCAACAGTTTCGCTGTTAACGCGATCAACGGCGCAGGATTTCCAATTAATCTTGCGCGTAGCCTCGAATAACATTATCCTTTTATTCCCCCCTCCCCATTGGAAATCTAATCAGCGATAAAAGTGTCTTCTCTTTTTTACCCGGATTTTTATGAAACGATGAAAAACGGGAATTTCGCGGTGCACTCGTGAAACAGTAATAGAACCGTAAAAGGTAATGTGCAAAATAAAGAAAAAAAAAAGCTGGCTCTAAAGTTCGCGAGGCTATCGGTTTCCCGATAAAAATTAATAATCGACGATACTCGCGTCCGTAAAGCGGCAGGAACAGGAGGAAGAGACCTCCTTTGAAGCCTCGGGGCTTTAAAGCCCACTAGCTCTGCGGCTGACGTGCGCGCATCGAGAGATTACTATGTTTTGCCTTTGTGTGTACACGTAGTCTTGCGTCTGGCGATGCCTTAAAGACGATCGTTTCATACCTCCGCTCGGAGTCGAAACTCCGAACTAACGAACGACGAACTTGGGGCTGGTTCGTCTTTGTAATTTGACAGCCGGAATTCGTGGCACGCGGAACTCCGTGAAAAATGAAGCGGTGACGGCTGGTGATTAACCAGAAATACAGTTCCGCTTCCACTGTGCTGTCCGTACTCTTTCCTTGACGCCAACGTTACCAAATGAGTCGAAATAAATCGTTCCTACCGTCTTCTATTGGGTTGGCACAAAAATAATTGCGGTTTTCATCAGAAACCATTCGCGGATGCTTGACTACCGACAGTCACACAATTTTACTGTTCTGCGGCTGTGAATAATTTCCTAAAGGAATTGTTATTTGCAGATCTTATAACATAAATTTTTATGCATCACAACATCCTCCATCATTTAATCTTTATTGTTTCAAAGGGAAAATTTTTAATACCCTTTTATATTCATGTGAAAAGACTCGATACTTCTAGCAAAATTAAAGTAGCCATTAATTGTGGTACTATCATCTTGAGACTGCTATTTCATCAGAAATGAATGTGCATGAGAAGATAAATTATGTTTAGAAAAATTGTAAGTCATTGATTGAACATCGTTTGCGTTACACGTATAATGACTTGTTAAATTCATGGTTCGTTTATAAACATTGATAATTCCACCCACTGTTTGAACATCCCTAACGTTCAAAATTGATACTTATATCAATCTTATAATATTATAGATATCTTTAAGTACATATTCGAAGTATATGTAAACCATTAGTAAAGTCTGAAATGTAGAACTGGAAGACTTAATAGCAAGCTGCAATCCTATAAATCGATCAGGCATTGGTCAGGAAATTTGCATCGGAGTCTCACTGCACTCGCTAAACTATTTAGTCCACAAACGTTGTCGGAACGACACAGAATTATTAAATCAGTGTGCAAACACGCGACGATGTTTATTTAATCTGCTAACAGAGGATTATCCGTGCAAGTGGTTTGGACGAAGCATTAAGGCTCATTAAGCCTGTCAATTTTCGAATACTTATCGTGGTTCCCAGAACGAATATCCGTTCAGCTTTCTCCTCGCGATGCTCTCCCCGAGGGTAATACGCGTTTCTCTCCGTCGAGCATTCTGCTTCCACTTTTTAAGTGGCTAAAAGTGGCTAAGGTAGCAGGAAAGGAGAAAGAAAGGTTTTCCGGGAGAAGTTTCTTTCCTTTTTTCTTCTTCTTTTTTTTCGAGGTAGCTTTACCTTTGCGGGCCAACGTGACCCAGCGAGATTGCGATCCGAGGGTATCGATCGGCCAGTTGAGTTCGAAGGTGGTCGCTACACCTGCCAGGACACATTTCCAAGCATTTGCCAGCTTAAAAAGGTACGAAGTCTGGGTTCAATGCAACTCTGTTCCACGTTGTCGACCTGCATTCTGCGGGCAGCTAGTGAATAATAAAAATCGCCAATCGAAAGAAGTCCTGACAAGAATGAGCTTCGATCGATTACGCTAACATTGTTCGCCAGGTGATTGGACATTCGTGATAACTGTTGCAATTGTCAGCCGTAAAGCAGAGGGAAAAATACAAGGAAAATTATGCTGTACACTCTAACAAAAATTATTTGAACCTGCCAACCGTCAAAGTTAAAACACTGTTGTTGAGTGCAACTGTTTTATGAAATATCGAAACAAAGTAACAGAAGAGTGTTATGGAGTCTTCAGATATTATGTTATGCACTACGATTTTAAATAGCAACGTGTCTATATTTGCCAACGTATGATACCGAACGTGTTAAGTGACTATACTAGATTGTGGATTTATTGTATACTAGGCTGCGGATTGTATGTATTTATTACAAAAATAAATCGATTATCAATGAAAGAATAAACATTCCGTTTGAATCTTATTTTTCTAAATGTATACACTTCCTGACAGGAATTATACAATTGATCGAATATAATCTAACACTCTATGATCAAATAAAAGCCCGACATGATCGAACGTATTTGAAAATAATATCGTGAAACACCTCCCAAGGGAATAAAAAGATCAGATAACGAATGCATACAGAGGTAAAACTTATCGCCGAAAATACCGAAAATATACGTTTCTACGGGCCAATATCCGAGGCCAGAATTGAAATGGAAACCGTTATTTGAGTTTCGCCTTTGCGACCATTATTTTTGTCTCGGTGGTGTTCGTGTGCCCGTACAAAACCGTCGCGTCGGTCTAATTATTACCGTGCAACCGTGCGGTACCGGTCCACGGGGAATTCAAAATATTCGGTTAGCATCGCTCACCCGCGACAAATCCGAAAACACACGGATCCGCTAATTACAACGGACCGGAATAATTTCGGCCACCGAACACACAAAAGATATTCCATTCACTGAACCGACAAAACTCCGTCGCGTTTCCCTAGAACACGACCAGGGGTCAAAGGGGGTCTTGTTGGTTGCCAGTTAGGGGTATGAGGGTAGTGTGCGGGGGTGGTTCACCGGTACAAAGTGTACAGGGTGTAAGAAATGTAATGGCTACCCTAGGGGCGAATCTCTTGTGTGTGGACATTCGTTAAAATTTGTTTCATAAATTAACAATTGCTACATTTTTCAACATTTGACTGTCTAAAGTACTACTACATTACATTTAACTGTCGATGTGGTACAGCGCAATTGAGTGAGTGTCTTCGGACAAACGAAATTTATAAGGTTAAATAGATTTAAATTGTTGACATGTCTACAAGATTTCAATAAATTTAACACCTGGAATAGTCAAAAGTGCGATAATAATACGTTTCGCGATGGAGACGTATTCGCTCATTCACTGTTCCAGCTATTAAGAAAATTATTAAGTACAGCAGCGCATGATGCAGATTGAGTGTAAGGGGCAGGGCGTGATTCTACATGTAAATATAAATCGAAAGAAGTAACATTTTTCAATTTGACGCCTCGTTTTCGAGAAAATCGAGTTTAAAGATATCCGCCAGGTTCGCGCGCTTCAATATATGCAGGAAGTAGAATTGGTTGGCCATGATCAGACACGCCATTTTCACTCAATTTTCTCGAAACCAAAGCTTGGGACGATGTATTTTATTCTACATTTTCTTCGTATTTTTTCATAAGGAATCAGCTCGTTCCCGCCTGTAAATGTTATTCGAGCCTGTATTTGCTTAAGGTTACTGTTAAACATCGGACATTTCATGTGCAACAACCGAATACGATATTAAATCGGAGTCGACTTGTACGAACAGTCTAGTAGCAAGTTTCTTTGGCACATGGCTACCTACTCAGCGATAACCATTAGTTTTCTTTCACCCTGTACAGTCGACGGTGGTGTCAACGTGTGCACGCGTGCTTGAAGGAGAGTATGCGAACGCGTCGAACCACGCCGACGAACTGTGAAGAATTCGATTCTCGGGGGCGATAATCGATTATAACTAGTTAGCCCGTCACGCCGCGCCACGCCGGCTAACTGATACGCGCGATAAACACATCACCTAATTAGTTGCGGTGGATCGGTCCGCGTTCCCCGAGCACGCAAACGCTCTGCAAGACGCATCGCGTAAATGTACACGCGCCGGTGCGCGCTGCCGTAAGCGGAGGGTCGCGCAGCGTACAAAGCACACGTCCGAAGGACACACGCGCAAACTCGCGTTTGCCACACCTGTGCAAGCTACCGCGACGCAACGCTTATCACAACCTGCTCGATAGACCGTGCTTTCACATTATTGACTCCTCCTGCGATACCACTCTGCACGAAATTTCTATAAGAACACTGTCATTTGCGGAGAGGTACAGGGCGCGGCGATAACTCGCGGCTTTTAAATGTGAACAAAAAAGTAACGGTGAATGCAATTCATAGTTTTATGATATAATGTACAAGTACACGGAGTGTTAATTGTTTTCATGTACTTTTCAATATGATATCGTTTAAACGATAGAACTAGTGAAGCTTCGTGAAATCTATATAAATAAAAATCAAATGCTGTTCGTTGCTAGGCGCATCATTTGAGAACGACTGCACCGATTTGGCTAATTCTTTTTTTAAATGCTCGTAATAGCCCGAATATGGTTTTAGGAAAAGAAAAATTGGAAAATTTGAACCGGAAAAATGAAAAATTCGGGAAAAACTAAGTGCTTCTTTAATCATATTTCGATACAATAAAAAACGAACGTCGCAGCTTTTAACCAATATTTCAATAGGAATTTACATTATCGACGTCTGTTACCGTTATCGACATTATCAGCGTCCGCCAGTTAGTTTATTTCTATTAAAAAATGTATAGAAATTTGGACAGGGCAACGTCTGTCGGGTCAGGACAGATAGTACATTAATATTTCTTCGTAAATCATAGTGTCCTTATAGAGGGTCCACTGTAAAACGCAACGCCACACCTCTTCACCCACGAGAAAATAAAATTTTCCGCCACAGAAAGAGAAGCGACGAACCTTACTTGCAAAAAAACCACTCCAATGGTTCGCCGACTTTTCCCCCTTTGCGCGAGTCTAATACCGCGGTTTTTACTCCGTTTACCTGTTCATCCTCGTCCCTATATCCCCACGCGATGGTCAAGATAACCCGCGAGTGGCTCAAAATTTGCTGCTGTTTCGAAAATACAACGGATGGAAAAAATTCTGGAAAATGTTGTTGCGTTCCAGAAAGTTGTACGATTGTTGCTGTTGCATTAGGTTGTCGAAACTTCTTGTCATGATGCATGATGTTATTAAGTTACACGAGAAAATACAAACAGCATGCTCATCGTTTTGTTAATTTCTGTTTATGTCCTTGCATTTGTTTAACTACGCCTTCTGCTAATTTAATATACTATTTTGCATTGTTTGCACTCTTAAGAAAATGTTTATCTTGGCAGGTGAGATTCTCGTTTCTCTTTCAGAATTAATTAAAATACTAGTTTACACTACTAAATGTTTAAAATTTGTTATACAGGGAAAATTATTTATGAATTTCATTGAAACATGATTATTTATATATAATCTAATATGTCATTTTTATTTTAACTGGTTTAACTTGAATTCTTTTCGTACAACACATAATGACTAACAAAATTGTTCGTACCCAAGAATGAAGTGAATTTTTGATGATTCTTTTAATAGCAAAATCTCGTATGAAATGATTATCTATAGTGCAAATGATCATTTTGTTTTTTGTTTAAAAACTTCACTTCAATACTGGAAGTTTCACTATGTATTTTTTAATGATGTAATTAATCATATTTGTATGAATGAGAAATGGAAAAGCCACGGTTTGACAACTCGCACGTAGCACTGATTTTGCGTAGAACTAAAATTCAAATTCAAATTGTCTACATTGAATGACACTGCTGGTGCTCAGCGGTAGCTATTAGATTTTCCGAGTGCAACCAGTGTTACCTCCTACCGCTCCAGCGTACGATGATATACGCCTCAGTTTAATTAACTTTATCCTAGTCACCGAAGAATTAATGCGACCTACCTGGAATGCCTTCAAAATGTAGTCATCAGAATGAAAGTTAATATAGGAACCTCTGCTTCAAAGAATCCTCTTATCGTCGTTTTATTACGTTCATTCAAATTCAAAAGAACCATCGGTATTTTCAACTCGATAACTTATTACCGCTCAGCGAGTCTTTATGAAAATTCCGCATGTGCCGGGAATTATGGGCTAATAGCTAGAACGAGAGAATGATTTCCTTCTACAAATAAAATTCATTTAAAAAATTAAGCAGAAATTTTTATTAATGTACACGTTACTATATATTTTATCATGCACGGCTAAAGTAAGAGACGCGAGAGAAACAAGAAGAAAAATGAAAGAGAAACACCGACAGTATACCGCGAGTCCACACTATTACAATACGACTGCAGATGTGTCTATGCAAATTCCCACTTTCACAGATAAATTTCAAGAAAGTGGAATTAAGAGAAAATTTTATTTCCTGCTGTAATGGCGTTCGTAGCTAAAAAATAACCTGGAACAGCTTTGAATTTTATTAAACTTTGTATTCCATTACTTTTCCGAAACTTCGCGAATCTTTAATATTTACGAGCTTGCAATGTAACAATAACTCTGAATAATTATTTTGAAAAATTTTCACATTCTCTCTAAACTACCCTATAATTTATTCAGATAGACGTTGTATTTGTCGATCTTTGTATTATAGTAATAGTTTAACAACAGTTCCAGAGAATATAAATAATTTACTTAACGAAATAAAAGCAAAAAGATCTCGCCTTTTCGCATGATAAGAATCCTAACCAAATGTGAAAATCCTAACTTAAAAATCCTGTTCCTATATAAATAACGACAAAATTCAAGTGTAAATCTTGGTGACACGACGCGACGCTCGGAATGTTCAACAGTTCTTCCGAAAAAATGTGTAAAAATCGATGAAAAAAATGATACTCGAAGGTAGAATAGTCCGTTAACTCATCCATGGTTAAAGTTACTTTGATCCGGGATTAGATTAACGCGCCAGGAGACGGAGAGCGTTCGAGCGGATTCCAGCACTGCGGTAACGCGGAATATTTCATTTCCACGGTCTGTTTCGATGATGAAACAACCGGATTAAGTAATCTCATTTCAAGCGGATTCTACAGGGCGGCGGGGAGGGGGTTGGCGAGAAATCTGCGGTGGTTCCCCGTCGATGCCAGACTGTCAAGAGCTTAGGCATGCCAGTCGGAAGAAAACGGCACGGCTTTTGTGCGGCCAGGATTCCACGAGTCGCGGATAGAACTTTTCAACGTCGTGGAAAGAGAGAGCATCTGGAGGAAACGTCCGACGTCCTCGAGTTGCGAACAAATCATTTCGGGATTAACCGGAAGAACTGTTGTCGGTTTTCGTTTCCCGACGTTGTCTTGGCCCCGCGAATCTTCCATCGTGGCGATTACTCACCGGGGCACAATGAGATCCCGATTTCCGAACGAGGTGATTCCTCGCTTCGTAATTCAGTCGAGTCACCCGGGGCTGGAATTCCGGTAACGCAGTAGGAAAATTAAAGTCTCCTTGCAGGTTGCTTCGTGGAAAATATTACGTGAGATTATATTTTTTTACACCGGATGTTTGTAAAATTTCGCGCCCGATTCTCGCAAACCTGGAGACATTTTTTGAAGAAAAATCGTGCAGATGAGTTGTGGCTTTATTTTAAATTTTTTTACTTTACTTTACACAAAATAAAAATTGTCTTATTGATTGTAAGATGTTTCATTCTATCCGTAATAATTTTAATAAATTCAGAATAATACGGTCTAATTATTATTGTTAAGTTAACACTGTGAATATGTTACTTTTCTTTACGTTTCCACTATGGCAGACCTCTTTTCATAAACGTTTTAAAATAATTACAATAAGATGCAAAGCTTTTAAAATATTTATTTTATAATAAAAACTTTAACATACAACAATTAACGAGTTATTTTAAATTTTCGCATTAGAAAAATCACTTTGTATGCAATTTGAGTTGACTAATGAAAGATTTTTTAATGGACTTCCAAAATAACTCCTGTTTCGGAGAACTTTTCTTATCAATACTTTAAAATATCTATTTCGTAAGAAAGCTTTGTAAATGATGCTTTTAATATCAGCAATTTCCAGGTTATCTGAAGCAGTCACGTTCTCTGAATTAATTATCTGAAGCAGTAGAAAAATCATCATGCATAACATTTCTGGAGACAGCTTTGCACATATAGATTTAACGAGACGATCGATAGAAAGTCTTGAAAGTTGCCTTTTCAGGTCAATGTCGTTGAAAAGACGGAGTGGTTTTCGCGCAAAAAATTTCTGCTAAATTAGCCCGGTTAAAGCCGCCACAACAGCACGAATATTATTATAATTCTTTTCGTTACGAAATTGGGCCTTAGTTCTCGCTGGGAAATAAGGGATTTGTATCTCAGGCAACATAGTTGAAACGCGATTCGCGCTCGGTTGAATATTTTGTAACTGTTGTTAACGGTCTGTTGATTTTCCACGATGAAATTTTGACTACAGATCCGTTTCGCCAGCAAAATTCGATGAGGAATAACAGTTTATTATTATTCCGGGCGGAGTTGATTTTCCGTTGTGCGTTATTTTATAGTTATTTAAAGAGGATTTTATGAATTTATGTAGAGCTGCGGGCACACACGGCTCCCAGCAAAACGAAAGTATTATATTGAAACGGTTTATTGTGGCTTCAATTTGATGGAACGTTTCGCCAGGGATATAGGAATTTGTGTTTAATTTCACTTTAGAAATTTAAACTACCGGTATATGAATTCGCGTGCGAATATTTGCCGTAAGTTCTCAAAATATTTTTGTTTCCGCACACGTTGTCAAACTTTTAATTAAATCAAGAGTATCATATAGTTTTAATACTTCGTCGTTTAATCCTTAGAAATGTTTGCAGGTAGTCGGTGATCCAGTTCTTTTTATTGTAATCCGAAGTAACAAAGTGTGCTTAAAATGGATTTTTACTGTAATAAAAACACTACCGAAGAATTAATGTGTACGCGAAGTATGACAGGGAGTAGTGAGCTTACGTACACGCAGACCGTACGTGGAACGCGTGGATAAAATGAAATGAAATTTTTTATAACAGTTGAAACTAAATAACGTGTCTTTTAGTGCCTTGAAAAAATTTATCGTTCATTCCAGTCTGTATGCGGTAGTATGAAATTCTGTCTACTTATGTATCACGTATATCAGGTGCAATCACTTTGCAGCTGTTTCGACGTTATTACAATTTCGCGAACAAACCGGCCGTTAATCTACGTTTATTACCACCGACTTTACGCCCTCCCCGTTTTTCGAGATCGTGATTGCGTGCCGTGCCCCGGAGGATAGTCGTTTCCCTCGACCTAGTCGCAAAAGTCGCCGACTAAGTGGTGGCTTTCTACTACAATCAAGAATACGCTTCCCTTCGGGGCGCATCACGTTTCACAGCTATGCCACTCGAAGACACCATTGTCCAATGACCAGCATCGACTTTCACCGGTATGTTTTTTCCGCTCGAATTATGTGAGCACGGTCTGCACTCAATTTCCTTCGTGGACGCTATACGTTTACGTGTTAAGGCGGTATGGTAAGGGCAGAATATAACTAGAATATTACTAGAAAAAGTGTTTGCGGGAAATAGTTGTTTGTTCATATACGAACATGTTACGAGCTGTGTGAGGGCTCATTCTAAAGAGGAAGGTTCAACGCACTTCACTCTGCTCGTGATTTAACGAGATTATGTTTATAATTAATAATATGAGCGTMTAAAGTAGGGGGGGAAAATCGAGACAAMCACCATCAGGTTCCCATGTATTATTCTAATACAAAACGATTTTTTTTTACTTAAATCATGAGTTGAGCCCGCTACAATCGACCTTCCTCTTTATAATGAGCCCTCGCACAGCTCCTAATATGCTCGTATAAGTTCAAACAATCGATTCCCGTGAACACTGTTTTGATGATGAAATCAGTAAATTAAAAATCAAAATATTATTAATTATAAACATAATCTCGTTAAATCACGAGCAGAGTGAAGTGCGTTGAACCTTCCTCTTTAGAATGAGCCCTCACACAGCTCGTAACATGTTCGTATATGAACAAACAACTATTTCCCGCAAACACTTTTTCTAGTAATATTCTAGTTATATTCTGCCCTTACCATACCGCCTTAACGCGTTCCAAAACATAACTTTTTTATAATAGACTATACGATTTGAATTTTTTTTTTAGAAGTCAAAGCAATTAGTTTACTGTACAACACGAAAAGAAATTTTTTCAAAAATTGCAATTAGTCACAATTGTAGGGAAAATACTAAAACTTGTTTTATTTTACAACTTTCATATGTTGTCCTATATCGAAGATTTAAAAAAATACATTTTGTAGATCTGTGTCAATTAAATGCATAATGAAAGTTTCATGGAAATCGGTCCGTACAAACGTTGCATTCAATGTATTTTGCTGTCTACTAATAGGGGCACTTTGGTTTAAAAGTAACATGAGAGCACATGGAAAAAAAACAATAGAATCCTACAAAATAATATTCACTCGAATTATAAGGTTTAATCGATCATTTGTCAAACAATAAATCCGAACTAATACAAAATAAATCATTCTAGTTGAACGTAAAGTCAAAATTAATTTGAACTAAAATTAAATAAACTTGATTTCTATTGAACGATAAAACTCAAGCAATAATTTCGTATAACTTCAATCGATCAACCGTCAAACAATAAACCGAACTGATAGCAAAAATCATTCTAATTGAATTAATTTGAACTATAATTAAATAAATCTGATTTCTATTGCACGATAAATCTCAAGCAATAATTTCGTATAACTTCAATCGATCAACCGTCAAACAATAAAACAAACTGATAGCAAAAATCATTCTAGTTGAATTAATTTGAACTACAATTAAATAAATCTGATTTATATTGCACGACACATCACAAATAATAAATTCCTTTAAATTCAATCGATCGTTGTGACATAAGAGGGAATTATCGCGAAATGGCAACGACACGATTCGATAAAAAAATTAACTCGGTGAAAAACATATAATTCACTTGAACACGGAATTAATTGTAAAAATAATGCGAATCCAAATAAATAATCTTGATACATATCGAGACGATGAAGCAAGAAAACGTTACTCACCGTGTTGTGTTGTATACTGGTACACTTTCTACGTCTCGATAACAAATAACGCGTTAGCACGGTCACACTTTCACTGTTAACATACTAATGACACCTAAGCCGAAACCTTGGGTCCGCGCGGGCCACATGTACGGCTCGGTAGTGGGGTGGCTATCCTCGGGCAATTTTCATTGGTGGAGAGGGACAAGAGACCAAATAAAGTCTCCGAACATCGGCGATTGCTCTCGACATGTGATCGGAGCGAAGGGGAGGCTCAGCGATTGGTCCATTGCCTCGACGATTAAATATGGCGGTGCCTTGCGAACGATCGACAACGCGAGTTCATACTGCGTTGTACCAAAAATTCCCTTCGAGACAATTCATGATATTACTAACGTACCAATAGACAGGGTAACTTGGGACGTCACGATCAATATTGTAAATATTCGGCACAATTTTACAAGTCTTTACGCAAGGACGATTCAAAAAGACTGAAACAGTAGTGTGTACTAAACTAACCGTGATTCGGGGCTGTGCCAGTAAACAAATGATATTATTCTCGGAAGATCCGAATGAATTTGTAGATTCGCGGCATCCAATTTCGTTGGCGGCAATAAAACGAAGTCAGCTGATGATACTTCCGAGGAAAATTCATTTCGAAGCAAACGGTTATCCGTCGGTCCTCTCTGATCAGTCGCATTTGCGTTTCAAACGAGCCCCTAAGTCAGCTGCAGCGTATCCCATGGAAACACGCTGCAACGACGTAACTTTTGATTCACTGGCTGCCAATAATATTTCTCCCCGAACGCCGTGTGCCAGTAAGGTAGCGCTATCTAATTCCGCCCGGTGTGTTCCCCTTGATTCCTGAGCATTGTTTGATTTGGTGACCCCTCTCGGCGCAATACGCTCTGATATTACCCTATAAACTTGTACAGAACCGTGTGCACCGCTCCGATGCAGATTTGTGCATCCGTCTGAGCGAGTGCCTCGTCCAAGCGCAACGCTGATTCGGTACAGATTCTCCTGCATCACCTAAACGTCAAAGCTAATTGCGACGAAAGTGCATGCATTGTTTCATTTCTGGAAAAGAAAAACCGCATAATTTACTCATAGATAATTAGTTTCACGCAAACGTCGTCTCATCTCGGAAAAATTTCAACATTCCAGCTGGCATTCTAATCAGTGTGGGGATTTTATGCGTTTGTGGCGGAAACAAGTAATTAATACACAAAATAGAAAAAAACATAATAGAAATTTCAAAGAACTGTTAAATTAATTAGAAAATACTTAATTTATACATTAATTTCAGCATACTAAAATTATTGAGAAAGAGAGAACATTATCACTTTGTGTGAAGACTTGTTGGCCATTAATCTGTAATCTCCTATGATTCAATACATATAATACACATATAATACCAAATTTTCATATATTTGTTTGATTCAAGAGTCATGTATAAATAATGTTAGAAAAATACAGTTTTTTAAACTAAAATCTACAATTGAAGTTTAAGTTATTTCTGCACTAATATATTTTGCAAATAACATTACAAAAACCTGAGGAATTAAATTGATAGGTTATTTCGTTCTCGTTGATCGAGATAGAAAAGTTTCTACAGATCTTCATTCTCCAAAACTAAAGTCATCGGCAGAACAAGTCCGTAACTGTCTAAAATACTGTTGCACAGTGTATATCGCAGTTGTAATGAAAGTCAAATCTACATCTCTGCGAAATAGGTCACGATTTTACGAGTATTATGAAACATAGATTCAACTATGCTCAAGATATCCGTGGAAACTGAATCCAGATTTTCTCTACAATGAAACTCTATGGTTCCGGTAGAATAGAAGTGTTACGGGTCATGTAAAATGGAACATATTGCCCGTAATGTGATGATTTATGGCACCTGCGGAACTTAAATTCGCGGTTGCAGTACTGGAAGCAGTTCTTACTTCCCTCGTGACGAAATGTACACTGTTCCATCTAATTCGGAAACGCGTGTCTCGAAAACATTTACAAACAGTCACTTAACAAACATTTTTCAGAGAATGAAAACAATTTTAGTTTTTCTCTCGTTTTCTATAAAAAAGAAACTGAAGAAAGAGCATCATGAAAGTAAAGTAACCACCTATTAAAATTAATGTAGACAGAATATTTCAAGTTTGAACTCTTTTAACTTCGTATAAAATAAATATCAATTTATCGATGATAATTCAGTGTTCCTATAATTTCTTCGAATAGAGTATTATAATATTAGAATCTTTTCGTCACTTACTACCAGCACATCACAAAAATCGTCTTCAAGAAATGCCTATATAGACGCATCTATAAAAATCCTTAAGCCTCCAACTAGACTTAGAAGACATCTGTATAATTGTAAGAAAGTCGGTTTTCCAAGAAAACAATTGGTACGTAGGTGTCGTCGCAGCGTTAATTTCCTCTTCAGTTTTGCTCTACACCTTAACCTAGCCTCTCTTTAGCCTGCTTTCTTCCACGACGAAACGTTTGCCGTTAGACGTCATCGTCGTCACGGAGAACACGTAACGAGCACTCGCAACAAACCACACGGCTCTTTGCCGGTGTTATTGTTAATTTTCAAGTCGTACCACGAAAACGACTCCGTCTGCAGCAACTCCTCGGCTTCGTTTACGGTCGCCGCTTGAGTCGCGAGTGCCTGTCCTCGTTATCTCTCGCCGGATATGTTTACGATGTGCGCGAACTATCTTCCATCTTGGTATATCCTTTTCGCCTTTTCATCCCCGCTGCCTCGCTTTGATTAATTTCCGCGAAGAATCAGGACCAGGTTTGATTAGACCCGATTTGTATTCGGACCACGCGGAGTTTCATCGACACTCGATAAGAACGGCACAACTTTCGCCGAAGTTTCTTTTATGGCTGTCTTCATAACTTTTGTATCTCGCCTCAGAATTTTTTTCGCTCCGGAACTTCGACGACCATTGTTCTACTGGCTCTTAACTGAAACTTGCCTGGCATGATTTGCACTCGAATTATTCTTTTTGTTAGATTTATGATATCTATTTCTGAGTGAATCTATGAAGAGGACCGTGTATGATCGTGGTATAATATTTTGTGCAGTACCTTGTTAGTATAATATTAACTCTCACCGGCCCGAGCATTTTTCGATGCTACCAACTTCAACTTTGAACGCGGGAATGTTGAGAACCAACAACTGCATGGCAAGAGGAACTTGGAAATCTTTGTGAATCTCTTGACGTCGATTCCTTTGACATTTTTCCGTATGTAATTCCTTTTATATAAAAATTTATAAGCGATACACCGCGACTGTGCAAAAGGTGCATTTGAAATGTGAGAATCTTTAACAAGTGTGGAAACTTAAACGGAGTGTACGATTTTCATCAAAGTAAGTTTCATTAAAGTTTACACTGTTTCGATGCAGTTTCATTATTTGTTTGTTGACTCGATGTAAAATATTTTTATGCCATTATTGTCTTCAGAATTTAAGAAACATAAACGTATTGAGCTAATTTTTAAATAAATTAGTTACAAGTTCTCTTTGAAAACATACATTGATGTTTAACCTTCGGAATGCGGAGCTTGAAAATGTCCTATTTAAGTTTGGACTAGATCGTCGAAATTGACTGTATACAAAAAGTATTTTGAAAAAAATATTTAAAAAGCAAACAACGCTGTGGTCTTGAGGATTATGAATTGTATAGTTATGAAAATGGTCCAGGGGTTATTTCAATGGAAAGTGAAACAATGGAAAGTGAACGGCAGTTTACTTGAATAATCCGTGTTCCAGGTGAAGGAGAATTCCATTCGAATTGTTATTCGTACTCATTTCGACGGCGCGAGCGCGCGGGGTTGTCCATATATTGAAGGGGTATGAGAATAGAAAAACGCGGGTGAGCAAGCGGCAATCCGATATCGCTGCACCAGTAAAATAATAGAAATCAGCGGCAAGTGGAATAACCGGTCGCAGTTGTAGTGGAGCACGCGTCGTGTCGGGGTCGAAATCGAAACAGCTCCTTTATGAAGCGGTGATTCCGAGTTATCGGCGCGCATCACTACGATCTAGATCGGCAGTCTGGCCGTGCCGCCGGCGGAAATTGGAAAACATTGGTTATCGTTCGGATCTCTCGACGATTTTACGAGCTGCTCTCTCTCCATAGGCTGTTGATCGCGAACGACAATCGGCCGACAATAACGTCGATTCCATTCCGTACTTCGAAATTCGCTCGAACGGCCCACGGACGCATAAGTTATAGAATTTATTTTCGGCCCAGCGACGCTACCCGACGCGACACGACCCGCGATGGTCGAAATAGGATTCAGGAAATCCGTGGTGACCGGCGTGACCGGCGGCGGCGGCCTCGATTTCGGCCGAGGGCCGGGAACGGCGGTCGCGAAATTTCTGCTTTGACACGCCGCGCGCTGCGCCGGTCCGCGTAATTTGTTTGGTCAATTAAAATGTAAAACAGCCATCCTCGGAAACTGAGCGTGGAAAGCATTCTCGCACGAGAATAAACGCGGTGTTGCTTTCGTTTTAATTCGCTTTAATCGAGCTACACGAGGAACGAGCTTTCCCCGTGATTTTCATTTTACACGACTCGAGACCCGCCCTCGGCTCACTCGGCGACCCTCTCGCGTTTCTTGGACCCGTACCTTCCGTTTAAACGCGGCCACTCGTTATTTCGCGGAAGGACAATTGAAGGAGATTGAATTTGTTCTTGGTTTCCGCCGCCCACAGCGTCTCCTAATTGTTTTCTTTCTGGATGAACGTACGACGGTGTTGTTTCGTTTTCAGTTGGAATATTTGCAGATCGTTATCAATTCGAGCCAATGATAACACTACCCTATTGGCGGCTTCTGTCTTTTTTGACATGACTTCACGTTTCTTTTTACACCTATGTAGTCTGTAATGAAATGTCATCTTCTAGCTTCAATTTAAACCTTTGCGAAAATTTCTACAAAAATACGTTTACTATTTTTAATCAAAATGATCCTCATTATAAAGTATCATCTAAAATGTACACAGATGGTCGCCTCAAAGTTTAGTCAATTTTTGACTCAGCTATTCTTAAAGCTAAAATTCCTCTATTATGTAGTGCCACCTTCCACCTTTAATTTAAATTGACTAACTGTGACTCGGAGAATCCTTACAAAATTGAGTCAATTTTAACCGTACCAACATGAGATTATCGTATTTAATCAATTTTTCGGTATGTTTTCAAACCTGTTTTTAAACCAACGTGTCCACATCATGAAATATTCCTGTAGCACCACAAATAGAATTTTAAGTATACTCTTCCTCCAATCCTTAAATTCAATCAATATGTATAATATTCATTGATCAAATATCGATATTAAAAACATATCATTTCATTTTGGTTGAACAGACACAAATTATATCCACAAGGAGGAATCAGAATTAAAAATAAAAATTAAAACACCATTTTTAAATCATTAAATAAATTATTTTGATGTTTTGGAATTTTTAAGACATCTGCTTTCAAAATGTCCAGAGTAGAACGTGTTAAGGAAAAAGATTGTCACGATAAACTACAGTTGAGTGGTGTGTGCATTGTTTGTAGCTCGCTTAAGCGAGGGTGCGTGTTATACCCACGTACAAATGTTTACGTCATTTTTAATATTGCATGTACAGCTGTGAGAGATTACTGCAGAATGCGTTTTGCACTTTCGGCAAAACTACTCCGTGACCTCGTCCTTTCATTTTGCTCTGACGAATAATGGGCATTACGACAAGAATATAAAAGCATTTATTCTACCATGTCCAAATGTGAGAAATAAGATACAGTAAATAATTTTTAAAAATATGCTGAAACACAAAGTACAATTAATTTCAATATTCCCGTTCTTTGAAACTAATACACGAAAATCATTATTGAACGAATTAAACTTGCATTTATCTGCAATCTGTTTTACTGAACATAAAAATCCAGGATTTAACAATAACCACTGCAATGGCTCGATTAAACTAGACAAGTTTATCAACATTGACAGTGACTTTGAATTTCTGCATCGCTGGTACATTTATAAAAATGTTTTAATTATCAAATATTTTATGCAAACCAATATAAAACTTCGAAAATTATTTACACGGATTAAACGTAAAGTGCAATCCCCGTTAAGGTTCCACATCCGATTAATATACCAAAATTTTGAAAAAAATTGATTCCCTGTATATTTTCTCTGATCCGGTGATTTCGCAAAATTGGCCGGCATTAATTTACGAGCACCGATTCATCTGCAGTCATCTGCAAATATCGTTACATCGAATAATCCCGGGGTGGCCCGGCGAATATACAAAAATGGCGGGCCGATGGAAAACGGAATCCGCTTAATGATGAATATTAATTCGAGCCAGCTAAACGTTGTCCGTAGGCGCGAGCACGGGTGCGTGCGCTCGCGATTCCGTTTTAATCTAATTTTGATTGAATCGGGATCCTTGAAACCGCGCAACTCAAGCAGCACAACAAGTTGTACGAGCAATTTTTCCTCTGTAGCCGGCCCGTTATATCTTTTTTTCCAAGTAGGCGCGCGCTCGCCGACCATTTTTCTGGAACGTCAACTGCTGCGTGCAGAATGCGCTACAAAGCGGCAAACAATACCGGCGGCACAAAGCGTAGAAAACTGAAAGAAAGAGCTTGCAACGTCGCTCTGGAGATTGTTCGGGCTGTTGCAGACCAAACGGGGACAAAGTGAAAGCAGACTGTCACCGCCCGGCGCGCGGAAGCGCTGTAATTCGAAAGAATGTCATTTAATATTCCTAATCGACTTCGCAGCTGAATTACCGCGAACCCTATATAAAGAGAGATCCCGTCCGGAGAACGTTTGTCGAAAATTCTTCGCTCTTTTTCAACGCCGCAGCAGCCTCTTGGCAACGCAATTACATTACGCGGACTACACTATGTCGTACTCAAACGCAAACAAAAGCTGTTTGTTCTAATTTCAATTCTTGCCGGGGAAATAACAGTTTCGCTGAACAATGCGGAGAACATTACACCTAAAAGAGAAAACGTTTCAAATACAATTGCGAGGGAAATACGCATATGTATATAATTACGCATTCGTTTGTGAAGGAAGAAAGCAATTAAAACGACTGGAAATTCCAATGTTCTTTGCGTATTTGTTTGTAAAAGCAAAAGTTGAATAACATGTTATTTGCTACTGTTATACTGTTACATAAACCACCTACTAATTTTCATCATGAATGCATAAAATCCAAGGGGTAAAATCATTAAGTAAATCTTCGAATTCTGAGTGTACAACTGCAATATGAGCAACAGAACTCAATCATGTAAATTCACCGAAAAAATGTTGAGTGCTGAAATTTTTCCGGTCGACTTTTCCAAGGTAGCTCAAGGATTCCTTACATTGAGAGATCGATTGCGACAAGGAAGGCCGTGGACATCTCATCCAAACGGCATCTGAAAACGCAAACAGCCGTAAAAAGACGTCAGCGACGAGTAACTCTCCATCGTTATTTCATCGGTCATGTAATTTCTTACAATCTCCATTCGGCATTGAGTAGTTCCCCGCGAAGAATGTAAGACCCAATCAGAGTTCGGCGGAATCACCGCTGATAATTCGCTCTGATCTATCGACCCGAAGGAAACGGACAGCAACCCGAGCGGGAGCCGTTCCTTCGTACTTGCGTCATAAATCAGACCCGACTTCGGCCCGAGTAAACCAAGGAGGACTTCAACGATTAGACTCGTCGGTCGAAAGTTGCCGAACTTTCCTCCTTCCAATCTCCTTCGCCACCTTCTTCCGATGTTCGTTTAACTATCCGACCATACGGCTCTCTCTCCTCTCCCTCTCTCACTCTCTGTTCCTCCTCGAACTTCCCTCGGAGAGCGGGAAACGGGAATGAGAAACACGCGGAGGATTCAGAGTAGAGTGATGAGGGGCACGAGAGGAGGGATCGAGCCGGAGAAAAAAAGAACTACGGTTCAAGAGGAGTAGCTGCCGAGAGATAGAAAAGATGAAAAGCTAACTTTCGGACGCCATTTGATAATATAGCCGAGCCAGATCGGCCGTAATTGGCCTGACTCGATGCCTAGTCGATAGAATCCGACGAAGAAACTTGGCTCCATCGATCGTGCTACTTACGATGGAGCTAGGCCCGATCTTAGCTTTTTCGATCCTCTACCTTCTGCTATGCTGGCTGCATATTTTCTTTTCAGTTTTGCCTCCTAATCCCGTCGAAGAACGCCGTGTTTGCAGCAGGTCCTCTGCGAAGCCGAATCGGAAAGTATACTAGCATAATTCATGAGCTTTTTGACGTTAGTGCCTGCAATTCTAATGGCGGTTTATGAAAGCCCTGATTTTATTCCTTTTATGAGTCGATTACCAACGCTGTTAAAATCATTCTGGGATATTTGCAGACTGTCTCGAGTCATCTTCATTTTTAATACATTAATTATATATGTATTTTCCGACAGCTAGAGTTGTTATTCACAAAATAACAAAGCCTTTGCGAACAACTCAAGATAATTTACGATCACACAACTTTCCTTCCCCTATCTTTTCAAGTAGCTAATTTAGTTCAATTATTATTTCTGGTAATTAACATACGCGAATTAAAGCTGTTACCTTGGAAACAACAAAAATATTAACGAGTCCTCGTGAAAGTGTTTCTAAATGTTTAAAGAAATAGTTAAATGAAGAACAGAATCGTTAATAGTATAATTGTAGAAAAGGTCCGCCATCCGAACGTTAATTGAAATGTCGCATTGTGCTTCTAGTTTTTCGTCTCGCAACTAGAATTTCCGAATCGGATATAGCAGCAGTATAAATCTTTTCTTCGGATCGATATCGTTCCGTTAGCCCTTTTGGCAAATCTGTGGTGGACGATACTCGGAGAGACCAGTAATTAATGAAGTTCAGGGTAGCCGTGTTGCCAGTTTATTTTAAAGTTACCGGCGTTTCATGCTCGGCTTGTCGCGAAAGTGGTTCAAACTGTGGATTTCAATCTGCCGAACGTGAATTCTGATTTCCAACGGGAATCATTTCAACGAGAGGGACGATCCACCGACTCGCTCTTTCAATTTACGTAACCCGCCGGTGGTTCCGCGAGTTACGGATACGAGCAGCCGCGAGCTATTCCACAATCAGCTCGTCACAACCTACGGGGCACCAATCAACGCTGGTCTCTTGGTTGGGTCATGACGAGAAATTTTATTCGGCATTTTTGAACCGAGATGCCGGCGACTGTGATCCGTTTACTAACTCCAAGAGACACATATACTTATTTCAACTGCTAGAAATAATGAGCAATTATAGTTTAGAATCTTTCGTTCCCACGATTTCTTTGTTCTGTTATTTCAATTAACCCTGAAGTGATATTTCTAAAAACTCTGTAAAAATTTATTAAAACGCTGTCAGGTATATATTGATATCAGAAAATCCAAAAGTTCGAAAGAAGTTAAAATTTGTATTTATCTTGCAAGATTCACACGAAAATCGCCGTACAGAAAATTTTACTGGAGTCGTGACCAGACGGCGGATTTTATGCATTTATGACGTAAATGTTTACCTATAGTTTGGAACAGAAGAAAGATTAAATTAATCGAAGAGTGCCAATATAGTAATTTCGAAATACTGTGATAATTGAAGACAGAAAGAAAATTATAAATGATTTCTGTCGTAATACACGTTGACAATTTTTATTTTGCATGCAGGTTCGCAGTCTGGTCATGACAGACTTCAAGAAACCATTGTATGATTAACAATGGATAGTGATTGAAGAATTTCACAGTAAGACTTAGGAAACTATGTTCATATACATACATGAACAAATCATACAAAATTCAAAAATAATTTACTGAGGTGTCTCAGGTCGTCACGAGAAGCACAGATCGTTATGAGAAGCAAACACACAGACTTGTACAAAAATTATAAATATTATAACTATTAGAACTTCCCTCCTAAAATGTTCATTCCCTTTGATAAAACAATTCCCTGACCCAGAAATGGTCCTCCTGGGAACACGCGATTGTTATATTTAATGGGATGACTGCACGTAATTAAGCAACCAAAACTAAATCGGTTCGAAGAGGGTGCTCGAGAAAAAAGGGCTTACCCCAAAGACCTTGCTCGATAATACGACGGAAAGTTCGGCGCCGAGGAAACCGGTCGCTTTGTCGCTGAGCCGATCTAATATTCCATTGAGTACGCTTCAGTGACCGTAAAAAATAGACGGGATTGCTTCGACGCCGTTCTGTGTTTCTTCCGTGATTCTGCCAATCCTATTGACCCAGTTGTGTTTTACGGTCAGGGAGCCGGTACACAAATCGAAAGAAGTCCCGCGAGCCTGGCAATGCGGCGAACCGCGACGGGAAACAGCCATCGGGAACAACTGTGACGTTTTACGAAAGCAATCGTTAATTCGTATTCAAAACAGATCACGGATATCGTAACCGTTTCGTGCTTCCATGATGATTCGGCTAATCTGGCTGACCCGGCTGAGGCCTCCCCGCTTATAGCCCTGCTGCTCGTTCAACGACAGAAACAGTGAACGATGAAGCGAGTGAGAGAGAAACAGTGTGACTGGACGAGTGGGAGAGAAAGAGGCGGAGAGAAGGTGGCTGTGAAAGAGAGAGAAAGGATGAGATAGGTCGGTACACTCCTCGTTTCCCATATTATCTTCGCGCTGGTTCGGTCTATGTTGGACACCATCCCGTAACTCATATCACCATGTGTCACCGGCTTAATCTAACTCACGATCGTTGCCCGTCGTAACTCACACGAGAATAATTGCTCGATCGATATTTCGACCGCGGCACCGTACATCACGGCGCCGCGCCGTCTCTGCGTTCAACCTCGTCGTTATCTTTCTCTAGGCCCGTTCAAAGATTTTGGTGGTCACCGATGCAAGAAGACTCGGCGGGCTTTTCAAATGTGGTCTCACAAAAACTTCGAGTCTGAAATGTTACTTACATCGGGTGGAGAGAGTCTTCCTTGATGTATTGTTGCTGGCGTCGATCGTGAAAAAGGACAGTAATCGGTGAGGTCGGTAGAACAATATTAATTTTTTATGAAACTTTGACTAATATGTTTGTCAAATTTTCCTGATTAACATGCGATATAGTAGAACTGTATATGTGGAATCTGGGATCTCTTCAACAAATTAACGAAACAATATTATGTTTCAATGGAGTTTTTAGAAAAATGAGATCAAATCAGTTGGTGAAAACTGTTTAAAGTTGGAAGTATGATCGTGATACTGTTGCAACGAAACGTGTCGCAAGAAAGTAGGTTACCTTAACCAAAAAATTTTGTCAGATCCTTCTTATCCTGCGAACACTGCACCATTTTTAACGAGGAAAAAGGACATTTGACTGTATAAAAATGTGTGGAAACAGACATCGAGCATTGTCTTCGTTAGAAATGGAATAAAGATTATGAAACAACAGTGATTAAATTCTGCCTTGATTGTTTAGGGTACGTCTCAAACGTAAATGTACATTACAAAGCAGTAACTGGTACGACCTAATAATAAGCGTCCTTCAGTTTGGTCAAGTCCGACTCGTTGAATAGTATTCAGCAAATTAATTAAAACAGAGATATTCCGATCGAATCAATTAGAAATTAATAGGGCGACTCTTGGCCAGAGGGCAGATCGGGACCAGTGCTGATTGTTCGAGAGCATCTCTCGTCGCAGCTTTTCGAAAAGTTCGATTTTAGATAAATTCTCGTCCGTCGGTCGATCGGTTTCTGTATCGGTGGAGGTAAACGAAGTTAAAGAAGAAAGTTCCACGGGAATAAAGAAAGAAGCCTCGGGATGAGCGAAGAAATGAAAGAAGGATTTCCAGCGGTTTTAATGAGCGGTGAATCTGACTGTCCCATAATTGAAGCGATGTTGCGAGCGAAAATTGCAGCGACCCACCGCCGATGAGCAAAGCGGCAGGAAACCCATGGAGTAGGGAGAAAAGCAGCCAGCTGAAAACTTCTCAAGTGGTCGGGTGCTTGAAACTTGCCAGAAAGTTCAAGCATTCCCTGCGTTTCGAACGGCCGCTTTTTTTCCTTCTTTCTTTTTCCCTTTCCCCTGCCCTCTCTTAGCAATCTTCCCACGCTTCGAGCGTACGAGCAGAATTTTTCTTATGTTATTCACCCCTCCAAGCCCACCCCTCCCTAAATGGTTACCATATTCGTCGAGTTAAGCGCTATCGTGTTGCTAGGATTTTCACGTTTTGGTAATTGTACCCACTTTTCGAAAGGTCGTTCTCCGGTAGCCGAACGAAACCCCTTACATTTGGATCCTTTTTCTCTTATTGGGGGATCTGGTGCTAGATTTTTGAAAATTTTTTGAGGGCTAATAAAGCCTACGGTTTTTTTTAAAATCAATTTTAAGAATCAGAAATTAGATAAAACTGAACTCTTCTTTTTCGTAATTTTACTACCAAGAAATTCGCAGTTTTGTATTTTTAAATTCAATTTTGAAGTAATATTTTTATTATATAATATATTTTGTACTAATATCACACGTTACATTAATAACTCAATAGCACACGTTGCATTGGTACAGCAAGAATGGTTATTCAAAGCCGAGCATCCTGTTCAATATGCCATGAATCAATACGCAAAAACAATGATTGTCGATTCATCGAGTTGTTATTCCTCAATGCTTCAGAATCTCGTTACTAGTACCGTACATTTCATTAGTAACGTCATTTTCAATATCACGCATTACATTAATGTCAACATTTACGCATCTTATGCTGCTTTGTATCTTCCCGGGCACGCATGAAATATTCGTAAACTCGTGGTTACTTTGGAAAGCGTCCCTTTGATATTGGCCCCGCTTCCCGATGAGCGATATTACCCGTCATCATTGGCCAGTGTTTTCACGGCTGGCAAAGGAATATCCAGCCGCGGAGGAAATGGAAAAAGCGGCTAACTCTCGAAATGAATTATCGTAGAATACACCGGGTGAATGTGCCCTGTAAAAGCCACCGAGCCGGTATGAGTGGTTGCACCGTGACAAGGCAGTGGCATATACGACTGATTAAATTGGTGCTCGTCCTGAATGTGTTCGAAATGCGCGCAGGCCGGAGAACGACCTCGCAACACCGGCTATTCGTCACAATCAATCAGCGCGAGAAGGCTGTCGGCGAGAAGAGGGAAAAAAACTGCGCACTCCAATATACTTTGGAGAGAGCATAGAAATGTCATGGACGTGTTCATTTCGCTTTCGAAGAAGGAACAAAATTACGCGCACGCGTGCGAACGCGCCTCTTAATCGCGCGTTCCCTTTTCTCTTTTGTCAACGCGGTTTGATTTCGACATCGTCGCCGCGGCACATAGTCGTATAGAGATAGACTGCGCGGCCTGTACGAACCGCTGAAGCCTACAATGGCGGATTGTGAGAGAGAGAGCGATAGCCGGGGGGTATTGCGCTCTCTGTCTAATTGACGCGTTGATGGGGAAAGATTCCCCTAACTATTCGTGTGATAGAATAGTTAGATTATGTTGATTATGTGTGTGTAGATTATGTAATTGTTTTTTCTCTAATCTGTTATTAATTCGTTGGCAGGAAAACAAAAAACAAATAAATGAAAAAAAAATATTGACAAATTAATTAATTTAATGTAGAAATCTACATTATCTAGCAAGCAATTAGGTTAATCTTTCCCCACCAACGCGTCAATTAGACAGAGAGCCCAATACCCACTTGCTATCGCTCTCTCTCTCACTCTTTATACCGCGCGCCGCCATTGTGAGCTTCAATAAGAAGCTCATAAGACGGCGCAGTGATTGTTTTCATTGATTTAGGTTATCGAAAATTGATTCCAAAAATATTGTTTAATGTGTAAAATTTTTTATTGCTTGCTTATTGCTTCGTTTGCAGTTCAACATGATTAGTATTTAAATAATATTTCCGGCATGTTTTTCAACATTGTTGTAACGGGCTAAGAAGCATTAGCTGCAAACCTGAAATTCGCTTGATACATCTGGAGATTCGACAGTGAGAACTGGGCAGATTGTGGCGTTCATGTTAAATTCGTGTTTGAGGGACTTTGATTGTGTATACTCTTTTTATTTAAAAGTTTAAAGGCACGCGAAGTAATTGATTTCAGACTCTACCTTGTTCTGGTTGTGTGTTTAAGTAATTATTTTCAAGTAGACGTTTGTTTTTAGAGAAATTCTTTTTGTGCCCCTATTGACCTGCTGATGCGCGCCTGATGGCGGGTGTCTATACTTCGGGGATAGTTTTAGTGGCAAGTAACTTTGTAACCGGGTCTCTGCTGGAATTTTGTGACTCTTGACTTACACAGAGCGTCAACGTCAATAGAGATTAAATCTCCAAAAAGGCAAACCTTGCTCTTCTTTTTCATAATTTACAGAGCAGGTAAAAAATTTATAAAATGCATAAAAATTCAGAAGAACGAATATATATATTGAGAGAAACAATTGTATTGAATATTGTATCAGGTTTTTAAAATTTGAGAGGAAGTTAATATATCGACAGTGTTTATAATTCGCTGCAACGTTAATGAAATTTTACAGAATTAAACCTTTCAATATGTTCCGCGAATAATTCCGCTGATATTTTCGTGAATTCGGGGATATAAAGAAATCATCTGTCCATTATTCAAATTCGACCACGACACGAAGCTACTATCAAGTTCGTACTATCGATTCACCGATTCAGTCCGGCTCGAAATAACGGATTACCACAGGCTAATCCCTTGCGGAAAATGCGGAATCATTAATGCACGTTGATGGCCAGTGTCTGTGCGTACAATACATTTTCGTAGATTGAAATTCATCAATATCTTGAAACAAACGCGTGACATCATCCTGTACGGTCTGTATAAACACGGACGTAAACAAATGGAAATTGTATAAATTCAGTATCGAAATTATTTCACGAGCTGTCAAGAATCCTTGAATCGATTTTTCGAAATTTCAATTTGCCATTGAGGATTGTCTCTTGTTATTCAACGGTAACTTTTAATGGATGGACATTCTCGTTAAAATTTGTTTAAAATATTCTCTCAAAAAGCTTCTTCATTTTTCATCACTTACTGTTTTTATTAGAACAATTAATTTATTATTAACGGTTTATTACATATTGTTATTTCATAGTATTATTCCCTATTTTGCAATGATTTGCTACCCAACAATTAAATCTATAAACGTATTCGACATCGTCTCGCTTGCAGCCTTAACAACGTCCGCATTCCTAAATTTAGTGTTTCAAACGATATCCTAGTTCCCAAAAATTATTGATCAACGACCATACAGAATTGGCACGGCCGTGTTAATTCATCTTATTGTTTTCGTTTGTCCGGAGCAGGTTCGACACGGTATCGTCTGGTGAGCGGCCTTAACGACCGCATTCCTAAAACTGGTGTAACGATACGTTACGGCGGCGAAAGCATGCCACTTTTCAAGCGGCATGGCGTTGGCTCGCAGATTCATGGGTCCCGTAATCCTCGCTCGTATGTTTCCGACGGGATACAAGTCCGCCGGGACTCTCGGCGGGCCGGGCGCGGCCGGTTCTCGCGTTATGAAACCGGGGGAAAAGTATCAACGAACCGGGGAAACGCATTAATACCCCGGCCGTTCTGAGGGAATTATCGAGGAGAACGGGAAATAACTAATGCAGAGATGACACATGAACGTGCACGCGCCCCAGCTCCGGTCGCGCCGAGCAAAACACATTTAACAACGAGGAACGGCCGACGGGAGAAATGATAATAGGCACGAGCGTGTGCGCGCGCGCGCGTAAGCGGCGAATAAGCTGGAAAGGATTTTACCGGGCACCAGGAATTATTTATCATTACGGATTATGGTCGCTCTCGTCGGCTATTAAACAAAACGAAAGCCATAAGAGGGAATACGCGGCATGATGGAATATCCCATCGGGCCGGACGGACGGCGAGCATTAAATCCGCTGGCAATCTTCGCGCATGCAACTTGCAACGCTCGTTCGGAGCTTCGACAGCTGTAATCTTGCATTCGGAATTGCTCGTCGAATCGCGATTGTCGGTCGCCATGGGAAACGGGCTGAAATTAACGGCCTAGCTATCCTTCCGATCCTCCACCGCCTACTCTCCCCTCCACCCTCTTACTCGCATAATTAAACAACGTTCCGTTACATCCGGAGGCTTTTTCCAACGGCCACGATCTCTTTCGATTTCCGGTTGCCAAACGATACTGGCGTCATTTAGGCTCAAAGTAAATCCCATAGAATAGGTATAGCAAATATATAAGCATAGTGCAATTAAATAAAAAATTTCAATCAACATCATTGTATACTGATTCATTTCTCATGAAAATAAATGTTGTTCGAGATAGAGATTCAATTACGAAATTATTTCTTAATGACTTCAGAGTTGTTTATAATTTTAAGCATCCAAGAAAAATTTTAAAAAATTTTGCCTTTAGTTTTCCGACTACTACACGTTCTTTTTTTTTAAAATAAAATTACGATTTGTCCCTCGTCCTTTCCTGTAAGAATAAACCACTAAGATTGCGTGTATTGGTTCAAAGTAAAATAACTCGTATCGTGTACACTTTAAAAAATGAACTAGAAAAGAAATCATTAGAAAATGTGTCAAATTGGAGGGTGGACGAGGATTAAATGTCAAGAATTTTTGATAAATCGAAAACTCCGTTCGTTCGAGCCCACGTTTTATTTTCGCCTTTCTTGGTATAATAAATTGCCAACGGTGGAGATCTCGAAGCCACCCGTTATAATCAAACTACACGTCGATCATCCGTGAAGCAGATTCCACGTCGTTGCTCGCTCTTCCTTCAGCATCCTTTGACTCGTCACGTATTTGATATCAAAGACGTTCGAGTGGCGACCTTCGAGCTAACGATATGTCGAACCGGATCGAGATCAGTACTCGCAATCAGGTTAACACGCGCATCGGAAGGGTTCCTCCTGACCGTGCGTCGTGCAGGAGAGATCGGTGTTGGTGAACAGTCGTTCGATCAATATCCTGGCGTCGTGCTGTCCCGCGTTATATATACTATATAGCCATGCTCCAAAAATTCGGGCGATATTACGGCGGTGGCGGCTACGTGTCGTGCCGCGACGCGGTGTAAAAATCCCCAAGGAACAGTGAAGCGATGGCCGCACTCGTCGCGCTTGATTTCGTCCACGGTTTTGTTTCGTTCGCGACCCCCGCCGTGCCGTTACGAATTCAATTCACTTCGGGGAAAGTTTGTCCACCGTCGCACCGGCGGCTGTCCGACATTATTTCCGAATCCCATGGTTACGCGGTTTTGATAGCGTTCGCGGCGATACTGAAAACACTCTCGCGCGCCACCGCACGCTGAAGTGGCCGCGAGATCAAAAATCAGATTCCAAGTTTACACGATTTAGTCCCGCGTACCCAGTTTAGGCTATAACTTCTTTAATATTGGACCATGTTACTTGGATTTTTTTGAGAAGATAGAACAATTCATTTTTACCATCATTCGGTGGACATTTCTGAAAGAAATGTGACGCAAAATGGTTTATAATAAATTTATATCTATCTCTATATATACGAACACTAATCCTCCATCATAAAGTATGTAATCACTGTGTATTAACAATTTCTGTGTTTAAAATCAATAGAATTTCGTATTAAGCCATTAACATTTTTGCACCAATAATGAGCTTAACGTACGCTGTTTCACTGTGCCTCATCGATACCCATTATGGAACTTTTAAATAATCCCATCAAAGCTCATCAGCGTCAGACCCTTAAACAAGCAAAATTCAGAATTAAAAACACCTATCAGTTCCTCCAATTATCGAATATCTTTCAAACAGAGTTTCATTAATGGACATATTTTGCGTGCTCGAACCTACAAAAGCTGATTCAAAGCGAGAAACCGGACACTTCGGATTGGCAAGTGAATTGTATACAACTGCAATGTTATTCATTCAACGATGAGAATTGTATAACGGACGCACCACAAAAAAAGACTATTACAATATATAAAAAAAATTCCATCAACGATACAAATAAAAATGTTCTCACTACATTCAGTTTCGCCGCTGCTTAAAATACAAATTATTGAACATCGAGCAATGTGTAGAAAGTGCGTTATGTCCTATGAAAAAAAAACGTTATTTAAACGTTAGATGAAGAGCTCTCGCTATACGGGATTTCCTATCTCGATTTTGATATCGACTAATCGATTTTGATATCGAGTTCGCGCGAGAAGTAAATGAATTTTCACCGATGCCGTTTTTTTTTCTGGCACCGATCTCGCGCACCGCTGACGCAAAACTCAGCCGGGATTTACATTGCACTGGCGACAGAACGCCGAACGTGTCCATGATGAGATCGAGTATTTAATTAGTACAAACGAAGAGAAAGATAATTGAATTCCAGAGCCATATCTGTAACAGCGACGCGAAGCCTCATTCATTTCCATCCGGCCTCCAACCCATCTCTTAATTTTCTGGATTACCGGGTAATATGTGAATGCATCCATATGCGAGCTCGATACGTCGTTCGGTTATTTTACCTCTAAACGTTCCTGAATGAACGGTTTTCCCCGGCTAGAAGAATATTCCACCTTATTTTCGCGTTTTATCGCTGGGAACGATAAGTAACTCTGTGGCCACATAAAATATTATTCCATGAAATATCTCTCGCTCGTGTAAGAAATTTTTTGGTTTCATTACAAGTTATGTATTCGTGCTGGGGCATGTTTTAAACGATTCCAAAATTTCGTGGAATTTTGTAGGACTTTACAGAATGCACAATTTTGCTTATAGGTCACTGACGTTTTATAATAGCGAATGCAGACCATGGTACGATTAAATTTTATCATAAAATCGATATACGCGGATTCTCTGCTACCTAGACGAATATAAATTCGGATGGCTTCAAATGTGTATGTAAAATGTTTTAATCATTACATTCGATAACCTGTCTGTTCATTTTGTATTATATTCGTCGATTTTCATGTTAATACAACGTTATCGAGTCACAGGATTTTGTTTGAATCAATACAAAGTAATACGGTTAACGCCAATAAGTAGAAGTAGTTCGTGCTGGTCAGACACATCAATTAGGGCGTAAGCCTTAAGAAAATCGTATTTCGAACATAAAGTATATTAAATAAAATTTCCTTAAATTTTGAAGAAAAAGGCAACAATTTTCTACTTCATTTCGTCTCTGGAAATTCATTTTCAAAAATTACATTATTTACAACAGTAAAATTCTTTTTAACTAAAATGGCTGCGTTATATAAAAAATACTTCAACATCTTCGTTTACAAAATAATTCTGAAATAATCGATTACAATTATTTATCACAATCGTTTAAAATTAAGCATGTTTTAAGAAACTGTGAAATACTAATGAGGGAGACATGATTTGTTTTAACCTTCGAAAATTGGCCTATAAATTGCATAACCTTTCATAGTTTAATAATTACGCATTGAATATGTATTAAAGTTATGAGAGAAATGTGGTTATTCACATTTCAGTAAAAAAATTTAGAATTAAGAGAAGCATGAACGGATGTGTTTTCCGCTGTATACGGCGGGTAAGATCATGTCTATCTCCCTCTATACGATTTTCAGGCATATCCGGCATTTTTCTGGCCCCTCTCTGCGCTCCGCGTTCCGCGTTCCTTTTTTAGAGTTCGATTTAATGCCGCCCGCTAGATATTTGGAATAAAATGGGCAGGAATGTGAAATCGGCGGCTGGTACACGTACATAGGTATTGATGTACGTATTGGAAAACGATTCAGGATCCAAGATGAAAACCGTCGAGCGCATCCTGGTCCACAGTCACCTGGAAGAGTCACCCGGAGAAAAATATCGTCGGTTCTGAGCGATATTTGGCATGAACCGGAAGTAAGAAGATAGCTTCCGTTCGTTTTGTATGGCCGGCCATGTGTTACGTTATTAAACTTGCTGGCTGAACGATAATGTCGTTCGTTCCTCTCAAAATATACACGACTTCTATTACATTCTTCAAAATAATTTTTCACCACCGTTGCATTATTCAAAATAGAATGCTTATTGCGCATCCAGTTACGTTAGAAACTTGTTTGTCTCAAAATGGTTAATTAATATGTAGAGGGAATTTTTGAAACTGCATCTACGAAAATAATGTTATTTTAGATTTGTCACAGGAAATAATTGATTTATTTTATCGAAAGAGTTTCGTGAGATCAACGTAAAATTATTTAGATCGTTTTAAAAAATTAATGCAGCCATTTGTACATTCACGTGAAAATAAATTGAATAAATTTCGAAATTACTTCCATTCGGGACATCGAATATAATTAACATTAAATTTTTAGTTTATATTTACGTTTTTCTATAACTAGACTGCAGATCCTTATGTGAAGTAAATACAAATTTTCTGAGTCATTTGAAACAAACAGAAATGATTTAAAAACGAAAGTCTTCTATCATCTGTTCCATTTTGTCAATAAAGGTATAAAATTCGCAGTCTAATTATATCAGTACTGAAGTTTTATGGCTGATTACTTTGATAAATGATTTAAATACCAATGTCATTAAAGCTGTTCATTCGAAAACAATTCATAGTAGAATTGATTACCTCGTCGCATTTGATGGAGTTGCGAGTGTGTAAAAATCGCAAATCTGATTATAACAGATGAATTAGATGTTGACTTTGCAAAACTGTCGGCAAATATTTGCACCCATAGCAGGCAGAGAAAGGAAGCTAATACCAGAATCGGCTGCGTTCTCGGCGTGGAAAAACTAAACGTTCGAGTGCGCCTTTCTCTGGTTAGGCAAAATATTGGAAAAACGGAATCGGGTCAATCCGTGCAATGAATTTAACAAACAGAACTATTCGCGAAATATTTCCGTAGTATTATTATTTCTAATATAATATTGATCTAATAACATTACTGTAAAAAATCTACAAACAGTATTTTTTACATTTTCACTAGAGGCTGGGGCGAGATGTCTGTTAAATCAATATTTATTTTCTTCGCAAAGCCAACTCTAATTTCCTCAAACAATTTTTTACGTCACATAGAAAATCAACCTTTCTAAATTTTGGAAAACGCTTAAACTAATTTTTCAAGTCCATTTTTAAAGAGGTACTTGATTTTAAGGAGCGTATGGAAACTTTATCGACCGACAGTATATCCTGTGATCAGTATGCCGCGCAATCCGAAAGCGCGCATTTGAAATTCACTCGGGCCAAAATTTGCAGTAAAATGAAAATACATAAATATAAAGAAGTTGCGCGATGGCGTATCCCGGTATTACACACCGTAAAAAAATCACGCAGCGATCCGCAAAATCGTATAAAAATTCTGTCGGCACGGCGTGTATGCAGCCCGAGGTTGCATTACGTCCGCGGGACATAAAGTTTGACGATGGCGCTGTAAATCGGCCCAAAAAACGATCGATGAGATCGATCCGGATGCCGCGAGCCGTATGCTCACAGGAGAAACCGTGAAGTACAAACACCGACACGCGTTCACGGCTTCTTTTCGCCTGTATGGCGCTCGCGCGCCCTTAGCCCCCTCCGGCCTTCTGGTCCTCATTGTCAGTGCAAAGGGCGATTTCTCTTCGGAACGACGTTAACCCCGCGCCAGGAGAATTTAAAACGAAGTCACGATTCCCTATATAGGATGCCAGCTATCTACTCGCGCGAAATACTTCGAGATAAAGGCGTGCACAGGCCCGCCGTCTCTGATATATACACCACCGGAGAGCTTTTTCTACCCGGAATAATGTTTCACGGAGGGAAAGGGCTGGAAAAAAGCCGCCACTAAACCCGCGTTAGCGAACCTTATTTGTTTCAACCCACTTTACCCCTGACCCTTAACCTCGTCGTTTCTACATTCTTATCAAATTCCACTTTGTTTAGTTCGTCCCTTGACTCCGCTGTAGTCGTGGATTAACCTTGGAGAACTCGAGACTCGAGCTTTTCGAGTCTGAAGCCTGAAGCACATATAATTTTTCTGATTGATATTATCAAACATGTTATTTGATCCAAAGAGCATGGAATTTTCATTTGTAATTTTCAATCGTTCATATGAGATATATGTATACATATTAATTTGTAACATTTCCTACGTACATTTATTGTACAATATATTGTACATTTATTA
>CM052341.1:9825544-9966142 GCA_028455595.1 Lasioglossum vierecki
AAATGACCCAAGGAACCTCCCATTTCCGGGAAGTACACGAATTTTGGGACACCCTGTATTGTCTATCCATAAATTGCAATATGGTGAGAGAGCGAATAGAGAATTGACAGTTAATCATTAATCAATTATTCGATTAACGATTGCAGTAGAAATTTAGTAGTGAATCGGAGATTAATTTTTTGCCCAACTGTGTTAGAAAATATCACAAAATTCTCTTCCTCAAAGGGTTAACTATACCTTGTTCTTTCTCTACAAAAATACTAGAACCAGTGTACCCGGTCAGATCGATCGCAATCAAGCCCGCCATTAAAACTGTATTCACCCGTCAGAATGAAAATCCGTGAACCGCATGAATCTCGATAGTCGACGTGTCCTCTCCGGAGAAGATGGCCATCGTCGTCCGAGCGCGAGGTATCATTTCGAATTCCTGGTGCGCGGAATGTGATCACCTTGGACGATATACAAGCGGGACAGTCCTCGGTCGAATCTAGGTCGCCTTATGATCAGCCCGGATCTCCGAAGAACCTTATCGGTCTACGTGGAAATCCGTAAATCGAGGAAAAGGGCTGGCCAGGTCTGGCCTGTTGGGTCTGCTACCGGTACACGCGAAGAGGACGAAGAAGGCATGGGGGCGCAAGCGGATGAGGAGAGAGGAGGCCGAAAGGAGAACTTAAATGCGGAATAGCGTCGAATAGGCAGCACTCGTCCGGTGCTTCGAGCCGTTCCGCCGATTTAATAACGTAAATTGTGCGCGGCTCGCTTTAGCAGTTTCGTCACGAATTTTTCTAAAGCACACTATCGAGTGTTCGGACTCCTGCCGGGAATACAGAGAACTCTCTCTCCCTGTAGCGCAGGGCCGTGCGAGACATCCCTCGGGGCCCTTCGCCACCTTCTCCCCAGTCTTTTACATTTTTCACCCTCGCCCGGTGTCTCGCAGTTTTACCATCGTTGTCTTCGATTGCTTCTTCTCTCCCTCTTCCACTTATCAAATTTTCTCTTGCCTGCGGCTCTCCCACCCTATCATTCTCCCTCTTGTTCTTGTAGATTTTGTCCGGCGGTGTTCAGGGTACAAAAGTCGACCAGTTTGTGCATTTCGTCTATTTTTAAAGGGTGTCGTGGCATGCTGAAAATTTATCTCGTGATTTTCTACATTTAAACGGCACCGATGTCTTCATTGAACATTTGTACATTCTTTAATATGTTCGTTATTTTCGAAGATACAGAAAATGGCTTCAGGACGAATGGTTCAATGAGCTCATAGGTTGTCATTAACATTATTGTTTTTATATAATTTCTTTTTTAGAGATACCAAGGTCTCCTTATTTTTTTTTTAACGGGACCACTCTCTTTTAAACACCTACGATGGTAGTTCCTTCCATTAAGAATTTAGTAACTATAATTACTGAAGGTCATAAGGAACCGAAATGGAATATTCATGTAACATTAAAATTGTTACTAATTCTTTTAATTCTTCTACTGATTTTTCTCATAAATCCGCAGTCCAGTTATAAAAGTGTTGTTTCTATTTCGATGGTCCTTCGAGGTAATAGACGGTGCCTCGCCACATTGCGCGACCATAAGCGCAGATGAACGATCCAATAGTTCCTCAATACGTTTTCGGCAGCGTCTCTGAACCGTTCACGCACAAGTACGTAACGCGCGTCGACAGAACCTCGTCACCGGAAGCTAAACGACGAATCGCACCCCTGCGTTTACGTGACTCGCATACTCGAGCGTTTCCTCGGCTAATGTGGCAGCCGTGAAAACGACATGAAGGCTGAACTTTCCTACCTCGGTATCCTCACCTCGAAGAGAACTTTCCTCTTCTTTCTCGAACGGCTGGGGCCGGCTCTCGCCTGCTTTCAGGTGCACACCTTCCAAGGGAGTCGCGCGGTCTGAAAGAGAATCGGATATGACGGGCACGGTTATGCGATATATTGAATCCCGGCAGAGAGAATTTCCTGATGGGGTTTCAAGGGCTCGCGTGCACTCGCGCAGCGCTGTCGCGTTCGCGACTCCCACGAACAATAGATCCCCACCCAGGTAAAAGAATAAAAAAAGCCAGAACTTTCTTCTGTATAAAGAGGAATTTCAAATTGGTTTACAAGTTCCCTTTTTTTCGCGGGGCTTGTTTGCCCCCATTCCCGGGTACCGACTACGGAGGGAAAATTGAGTTCTGTCGGTGTCGCGTTACAACGTCGCGTTACGACGACGTTTCTCTTTCCTCTTTAGGAGCTCGCCCGGTAAAGAGTTAACTTCATTCGCCTTCGCGCTTGAGAAACACATCCGATACTCTCCGGCCCCTGTTCGGGCAGAAAACGTTGTACAGTGACTCGCTACAGGGGTTGTATAGTGGTTGATTCCTCTCTCAATATTGCAAAATACTCTATGGCTCATCCCTCACTTTAAAGTTACATATTAGAAATTTGATTATTTTTAACGTTTAACTCCATCATCAGGTGACATATGTAATACGTACTTAATTATTGGATGTTGATTTTGAAGCGATACAAATTATTTTATTTTCTGCCAATCGAAAACAGCTACTTTTGAACACTTTGATTGACGAACCTAGAAAGTGGGTTAAAATTCAACGCTGTAGCTCCAGCTTCTATAAATTAGTGAATTTTCTAAACATTATCTTCATAACTACTTTTTAATGCAGATTACTTATCGTCTTATTGAAAAATGATAGTTATAAGGAGAGTGACTGATGGAGCGAAGGATCCTCAAAAATAATGTAGATAAATGAAAAGAATACTTTCCAGGGTTAAAGTCTGATCATCATGTGTGGAATATATCCCGAAAAAATGTTTATAGTACGCGGCAAAAGGTAGACCGTGTGACACGTTGGGTATCAGATTGAACGGGCCAGTGCTCAGAGAACAGGTGAAAAAACGCGACAAGAGGGAATCACAGGCTTCCAGAGGCGCCGGTGCTCGTTTACACCGAGAATTCTCAGCTAGGAAGGTGCTCGGTATTTGCATGTGAGTAATGAACCCGGCATGATGGGACTAAAGATGGTATATAGCAGGCACCCTGAAGGCGTCGGCGTTGGCGCGAGTCTTCTCGAAGAGTACGTCTCGGTGAAACAGCCTGATATCAGCGCGAACCAGACACGATAACCTCTCATGTATGAAGTGTCGTTTAACCGGCCACTCGGGAACCCCTTTTCTCCCTCTCGTTCTTACGTCACCGTCTCAATGACTTTCATCTTCGTCCCTCCCGGCCCCCCTTTTATTTACCTTGCCTTCTTCTTTCACTCTGTTTGGCTCGAAACTCCCCTCCCTACTCCCTCATTCCATCCCACTTTCCTCTTCTGACTCCGCCACCGTTCGCTCTCTGTTCCCCGTAGCTGGTACTCTCTGTACTCCGATTCTCCGCCACCCTAGTTTTCCTATCCAAAGTGCACAGCTTCCGAAGAGTTTGCCGAATAAAAGGAGCCCGGAATGCCGTCCACGGAACTTCCGAAGTCAAATTGAATGGGGATGCTCGTGGCCGTGATCGGTTCGTCCCCAGGAAATCCAGGCCGGCCGCTTTATCGTCGGAAGTTATTGTTGTCTTCAAGGGGAAGTCCTACTATGTGGTTCGCCGGATAGGAACTGCGCTTGTTATCGATGAAAAGGACGATTCCTTGCCCGGATAGAGTGCAGTTAAATGTTTAGTGGGCAGCAGATTCAAATTGCGGACCTTTTCTTCCGGCTCCATTCGCTGAATTGCTTACACATACCGTTGGGCTAAGTAGCTGAATATAACGCAATATTTTGTTTCTCGTTAGTCTCAGAAATCAATCGGACCGAATGATAGATCTTGTGGATATTACCTAGAGCTTATGTTAAGATCAGTTCATTTAAAAAGTTTAACACTAAACCAACTAGCACTAAAAGCGATTAAAATGTTTTACTTAGAAAAATGACAAGGCTCTATTTATAATTTAGCTTGGATAAAAATTGTATGGAATCAATTTTCATGTAAGCAATTTCGTAGTTTCAATAATCGTAAAATCAAAGATATAGAACCGGTCAGTTGACCAGCAGTGGTAGGATTAGCGTTAAATGGTAACAGATATGGAACACTGGCATCAGGTGCACTATATTCAGATGCATTATATTCTCGAGATATTTTATGAACAAGAAAATTCCAAATGTTTTTCAACGAATTATACCACCCCTCAAAATCGAATTACCAAAAGCTCCATCAAAGAGCAACTCTTCAAACATTTGCAACCTCACCTGTCAGGATCGACGAGACAGCAGCTCCGTTTTCAAATTCCAACAGGACATTTGACGTTTCTCGAACGCATAATAGAAGCAGCAGTCGCACACGTCCGTTTGCTTGTCCTTTATCCGCTGGTGGATACAATTAAGAACATTTCCGTGTCACGGAAACTGCGCGTCGAAGAAGTTCGAGTACTTTAAGGAATACTTAATGAACAACTTTCGCCGGCGGACTTCTGTTTCCCGGTGTTCCTCAGCTGGCTGCTCAGACTGCTTTGCGAACTGCCTTAAAAGAAGAAACATACCGGATAGAAAAGGTCACGCCAGTTTTCCCCATAAAGCTGGCTTTATAGGGTGAGTTGCGCCGGTCCTGCGGACGCTACCGAAGTTTCCAGACTGTCGTCATAAAGTGCCATTTTCGCTGCTCAGAAGTATCTAATAGAATTACAACGTACCGCGGGTAAAAGTTACGATTAAAGGATAGACTGTCGTTTTCCAGTTCGTTGTCCTGACGCGAACAAAAGCAACTGGATCGATCCATGGAAACGACCATGTTTGTGCTTTTTCTTCTTTTCTGGTTTTGTTTAATTAATCACAAACGAGCCCGGAACACGCCTATTTACTCCCCCGATTCCTGACATAATTGGATCCTTTTCATGGGAATCGCGACGCTCGCCCCAGCGTAGCGGCTCGGTAATTATTTACGTGTAATCCTTTTAATATTTTTCGCGAAATGCCGACGGCAGGCGAAAGACAAAAGCGGCCATATATCGTGCAGAAATACCGCAACGTTTCAGGTAGCCCTTAATAGGCCCATCATCCACCAAATTACGCTGGCTAGCTGCGCCCAGCACAATGTAACGGGTGTCCTTTTCGTGCAATTAACTCGAAATTGCCGGACCGCCGATAAGAGGCCACGTGTACAACACTTTTTAACGGGTCAGAGGTAAAAAGAATGTGTTTTCCTTCCGCCAATTAACGGGGCGTTCTTATTTTGCTTATCCCGAGTTAATTGCTTAATGAGCGCCACCGAGTTCGCCCGCACAAAGAAACTGCGGATTAGAGTTTAATAGAAAATACAATTCCGTCTGGAAAAGAGTCTTACTGTATTTTTCACTACAGCATTTGATTACATTGCCAGACTAATTTTTAGCTGTGCATAGTTGATTGCTTAATGAACCATCAAAAAGAAGTATTCTCAAATTATATTAAAAGATTATTTAGATATGTATGTAATTAAAAAAGTGTGCTGGAGGATTAACAAGCTTTTCATGATTCCTGAAGTTAGTGAAACGAATAGCTTTACAAAATTGTCGCGTAAAAACGCTTCACCCGTCGTGCTTTTTATGTAGGATTACAGTAAGATGCACCACCTTTATGCGATTACACATTTTCGTAGATTAATTCGAAATACCAGTATTGAACGCAAATGCACGTACGCGTGTACGAATTCTACTTAAATAAGCATGCAGCGAAAGCTTTATTGAAATGTACGAACACTTTTATTTGATTGCAGTTCTCGTGTAAATATCTGGTATATACATAGAAGAGGATAAAATTTTATACGGTTGTTCGAAAAGTTTCACGGCACATTGGAAACGTCATTGACGTATCGAGTACCTCAAATTACCGACATTTCTCGAATAAAGCTACAGGATTTTATTTTGTTTAAATACATAATAAAATTCATTTTGTAAAATCCCGTAACAAATGGACTGCGGATGTTCGTGCGGATTAACATCTTTGCGACTGGATTCGGGGAAACTGGTATTTAACGAAATTGAATTTTTCGTAGTTAGTTTTTTGAAATGGTTGCATATTCCATAAATATTTTTTAACAATTCTTTTATCAGCTTTTACCTATTTTCATCACTGTACATCAACTTGGATGTGCACATATACAGTCACTTTTAATGTTGCAATATTCGAAAAAAAATTCCAGAAACATTTTTTAAAAAATCTATAACTCGAATTATAGTAATCATTAGACTACGTATCTTTATGCAGAACAGACATAGTGTACGTCAATTGTATGAAACAGGAATCAGATAAAAATATGCTTTCTATCTTGATACCTGATTTTGCTATTCAACGTTAAAAAATTTAATTAGATAATTATCATCACGAATGCAGCAAATCAACAGTTTAATCGTGATAAAGCAAACTAATTCTGTTTCGAAAATACGTAACAAAATTTCGTTCGATGAAGAAGATCAAGTTTCAACTTGGTTCTGGAGGGATAGAGAAATAAATTAGATGTTCATCGTTATCGGCCGCTGAGAATAACGTTTATTATGAAGTCAAGAGCCCGATCGCATATGAGATGGCGGCCGCTCATTGAACAGAGCTACCGTTGAAGTACGTAACTTGAGTTTCAGCCCTCCCGGATAGCGGTAGCTCTTGAAGAGATTATTTCGAGACGGTCTACTCTCGACCGTTTGGCTAACCATAGCCTATTCTTTGAAGGGTCTCCTATTCTCTTCCCGCGTTAACTCCTCACGGTTTCTTGACTTCCATGAGCCTCTCTCCGTCTCGCCTTCCTGTAACGATGAACATGCTCACCGAGGATCGAGAACCTGCGGGTTACCAACTTATTGTGAACCGGTCTGGCCCAGGAGCTAGGTAAAGGCGAGACTGATTGGTTTCATCAAAGTCTGCCATTTATTATTCGGTTCGCCATCACAGGAAATTTGAGCAACTTGTGCCAGACGAGTATCCTGAGTTGTCCTCCTCCGAACTTAAAGTATCTACCGGGATAGTTTGCCTCACAATGTAGCCATCTACAGATTATAATTAACAGACTATGTAATCCTAATGCTGGGATAGGGTCACGTGCTTCCTACATTATTTAATTTATTTACTAGATATTATTATGTCTAATTAACAATACAAGAATTCCTTCTAACGCCATTTTAAAAATATCTTGTTGTTTTAGTTTCTCTGATGTTTTTAGAGCAACTGAATACTATAAGATCAATTTTATCATTCGTAAATTATTTCATCCCTTACACAAGATTTTCTATGAAACAAATCAGTGCTGTGGATTGTATTATTCTACTATTTTCAACCCCACGTAAATCATTCAAAAATTCAGTGAACGTCTACGTAGTTCCGATATCTGACAATTAATACAAACAATTCTTATTTTACATAAAACTCTGTAGTCTCGCGAGTACGATGGATCGAGTGTGCAAACCGGCTCATTTAAAATTGATAAAGTAACCCCACTTCGAAAGAAATAGGGACATAAATCAGTGCTCGCTTTATCTCGAAGCGCAGTCTTCGATCGCGAGTATCGGAAGTGCCTGCATTTAATTCGGACCAGGCCGGATTTTTTACGTCGCCACGGGTTTCCGTTTTCCATAATGAATGGGCACTTGCTGTCGTGAAGTGGCAGGCGTTGAAGCGGCGATAAAAAACGCTACAGCATCCCCGTCGTAAACTGGAGTCCACCCCTCGGTAAGGGGTGGATCATAATTGCTCACTCTGTTGAGAGACAGCAACGACGCAGTACGGTGCGGTGCGGTTCGCGTTAAAATATTTCCGCAGTCTCCGCGGGCGTTTATTGTTCTCCCTGTTGCTGTTTTCGCTCGTGATAGGCGCAACCGAGGTGAAATCTGCGAGCAAATGCACTTTTCGCGAGTACGACGAACGCGCCAATCACGCTCGCCTCTGATTCCATTCGCGGTGAACGCGAATGCCGCGGGAAAAGAATCGGAACGAGATGTCGGTGAAATTATGCGATTCGCTAGGAACAAAAGACACGATAAAGTGCGAGCACGGCCGTTTGGAACGTCCTCGAGAGTTCGACTGACCGTTCTATCCAGAACTCGAAACTGAAAAGCAATTAGAAAGGTTTCGGCTGCATATATGTGTAATTTGAACTTGTTCTCCAGAGTTTCGACGCTTCCTGCTGCATGGAAACTTGTAATCATGTATAGAGTACGACCGATCGAGAGTGCAGCTTTCACATGTATGCACACCCAGTCACGTGATAATGGTGGGCGGGCCACTACCCCCTCCGGAACATAAAAGATTTGTTATTGGCTACGCTGAAGGAGATGCACGCTTCTTATTGGCTCTTAAATCGGGCACTACCACTATTTTCTACTTCTTGCTTTCCTTGGTAGCGACTAAAAATTATTTTTTAAGAGTGAAGTTTGAAAACAATTCTTTCTCTAAAAACTACCAAAAATTAGCTATGTATGCTTGACACAATTTTAATTTGTCATGGGTTTTTATATTTTTTTCTTACTCCATATTTAGTTCTTTCTTATTGATTTCCTATTGTTGTACATTTTTCTGTTTTCTTCAACACATTTCAAGTGTGTTTTATGTCTTGCACCTTTTATTGTGTTAAATAGCAGAAGCTCCTGAGCACAACCAACGATTTTCACAGAAAACACTTAATATATCCAATTTGAATATCAATACAGTATTGTAATTGGTTTCTGATTACTGACAATAACAATAACCATACAGACTTTGTACTTTACTTCATTAATAGCTAATTAATTAAATTACTGGACCATGAAACGCATTAAAACTTGGAAACAAGTTCGCAATTCTCAATAGACACAATGTGCTTTTGAGTTGGCAGTATAATATCGGGTCGATTAAAGTTCATGTCATTGCTAAGTCTCCGAGGGAACCAGACTCCCGAGAGCGGCTCGTCTAATGAAACCATCAAGTGCTGTGGCGTGTCTTCAGGTTTATCATGCGTCCGTTGTTGCTGTATTATAATTAATTTACCTTTCCCGTAACCTCTATGTTTACAAATCTAAGCCTTTTATTTTTCAATATATTTCGATTTTTGTTGATTTTAGGAATTACGATGATAGTGGTGAACAGACTGCGGATATTTATGCAAAATCCAAATCATATGCAACAATTACATTTAACAATAGCCATAGACAACTTACCAAATCTTTGGAATATCTAAAATTCCATCAATTATATTTTGTAACTAGTCTAATAATATTCAAATGAAATATAAAATTTGATTTGGGAGACGGGATAATGCACGCATTGTTGTTTAATTAAGAAGAAGCATTGTCAGTTTCACGGCCGAGCGGTCGCAGATATGACAACCTGAAATCAATATGCATGACGCGTCGTGTTTGATCTTTTTTGGCCGTGTGTCAGAGCGCTTTTACGTCGCTGTCGAATGGTGCATCCGGATCAGGACGAGATCACGCTGGAAAATAAGATCTGTAAACAAAATGCCAATATCTTCTGCTGCAGACAAACCATGCATGGTGATTTACAACGACGAGAAACAATATTCTATAGTTTCGCTAGGTTTATTGTCAGTCTCGTCATTGGTGGAGAGTTCCTCGATAAAATTGTGTCGATCAAAATTGTCCAATACTTTTATTCTTTATTCTCGAAGAACGTTTATATCTTTAGCAATTGTAAAACCAGACCTGTAGAACACGTTTATTTTAATTCTTTTGAAAGTTCTAGGCTCAATGCATTTGATGAATGAAACGTATGAATCAGCCAAATGAAAAGTACTTCATTTAAATTTTTGTTGAGATAGATTTGTCGATGAGAATCTAAGATTGTACAATATAAAGTCTACAAAGTACTACAAACCACTAATTGCCCGCGTTCTCGAAGCTTCTTTACACTCAAATCTTCCAGAAAATACTAGATGCCTAACAAGTAATTGTTCGCTAGAACAGGAGCCATTATTCCCTCTTACAGAGATCAACGTTGTGTCCGGACGAGAGAGAACAATTGAGGTATGTTCCGTCAAAGCACTTTTTCAGTAGTAACTCAACGGATTCGAGTCTGTCGGGCGGAGAAAACGTTCATTTAGTAACGAACAAGATTCTCCAGCGAGCCTGCTAGACAACGGGACGTTTTGAGCTGCCGGCATGATTCATCTAAGCCACTATTTCTGTGAGACAATGTCGATACACTGATTAACAGCTGAGAATAAGTGGGAAAGTGTTCACCATCGAACAAGTAACTGAATTTATTATAGGAAAAGCAAACTAGAATTAAATTTTTCATCCCAACACTTTTGACTAGGCAAATTTAATCTAAAACTTGAATTTTAGATGCAATACTTAAAGTCAACACGTGCTTTTTTAAACGACCAAAAATATCATGCTTTTACACTAAGCAAGTAAGTTTTGTTATTAAAAAAAAAAGAAATGGTTTTTTCTTCTTTATCAATTAACTCTTTAACATGGAAAATATAATTCACTTTCTCTTACAGACGCAATTTATATTTTCTGGAAAATGGTCCCAAGACGGACCGAAACGTCGAAATAAAAGTAATATGAATTTGTAACACAGCTTAGTTAGTAACTTAGGATCGAAACTGTGCGCCGTAATTCATTTAAAATTTATACAATACTTAAACATTGAATCGATTCCTGTGCTAAGAATAATTTAGGATTGTTCCTAATTTAGACACAATTTATATAATCTATAATGAATAAGTATTCATATGCTGAGAAATTTATGGAAATTTAAAAATTTTAACCTTTCACATTTACTTACACAGGTATATTCTACTATTTTGCATTACTGCTATAACTAGTATAGTAGTTTTTGATGATTGTAAACTTATACTTCGATTGTGAAGTCTTTATTAATTACTATCGTCCTCAGTAAACTTCTTGTACGTCTGCAAATAAAATTGTTTTTAATACTATTCCCACTATAATTTCAGCAATTCATATTATAATTTCTCGAATTCAAGAGGAGTTAACATTTCCTGTCTTTCATTTTAAATGGCCTGAAACCATTTCGATTGTACTTATCAAAGTGAAGCTATTGTAAAATGCCGCAGAATGGCGACTGCTCGCATTGTCGCGTGCATTATGCCTCACTACGCCGGCGTATGTGTCGATGGACGAGTAAAGGTGTGTCTTACAATGCGTGTGTGCACGATCGCGCCTATTTGCCCGTACGTCTACACACGAGCTAGTTTGCGCACGTGCGCATACATTGCAAGTCGGTTGGCTGTGATAGCTGAGAGTGAATGCGTGGTATACTGAGAATACTGAGTATGTAGGACCCGATATGTTGATAAGATAATTATGAGCTTCCACTGCGGAAGTATGAAAAATTTGATGGCTGACAAATCACATAGTCTTTGCAGAAAATGTTCCAAAACTGTTGCAATTATTCATTCTACGATTAGTAATCAATAGGGACCTTTATACTTTCCATTTACAAAAATCAGACAAAATCAGTCCTTTTCTGAGTGGATCGTGTCTCCTGGCAAGAATAAAATGAAAATTAATGTCTCTATAATATATTGCTTCTTGCATTTTGCATTTGAAGACAATTAATAAATACCTGCAGTTTGAGTAGTCAAACTACAGTTACTACCAATTCATACATTTTTTGTAAGTAATTGGAGTTTCGATCACTTTAGTTAGCGATGATCTCTGAAAAAACTTGATAATTACTTACTTTACTTTTTGGAGAGGTTTGTCGTCAAAGCTTAATAAGAAGGAATTAAACAAATATTGTGTACTGGTCGGAAAGAAAATTTCACAATCCCTCCGAGCATATTGAGATAGCAATATCATTACTGCTCCCAGACAATAACATTACCGTGCTCCTAAGACAACGACCGGTGAATTATAAAAATCGAGACCGAGGTTTCAAGATATATAGCGAAATCCGGGAGACGGAGATTACTCTCTCGGTCTTAAATAGGGAGAAGTTAATGCGGGACGGAGTACAAATAAATGGAATTTCTTGTACGCTGATTATTCCTCGAAATATACTTCGGACGATCGTTGTTAAAGCAGCTTAATTTATATTTTTCATTAGCCGGAAAAGCAGATATCCACCTGCCAGCTTTACTTAATTAAATTGCTATACAAACGACAGTGTCGCAAACTGGTGTTTCTCGACGAAATAATCTGAAGCGAATGAAAAGGAGAAACAAAGACAGAAGAAGAAAAAGAGAGAGACAATCGTGAGACGAAGTGAAATTCCACAGTGAAATGAGAATGTTTTAAAGATGATAGAACGCGGCCGAATTAATGGAATGAAGCTTTTTTGACCATAACTAACAAATTGCACGATTGAAACGATCGGGATGAAAAACGAAAAGAATGAAAATAGGCGTGTCGAGACCGAAGAGCAGTGTATCGTGATCGGAGCAGTCGATTGATATATTTTGAGAATTCCGTGTCGCGCCGTAAAACGAGTACCGGTGGGACTCGAAAATTTCGAGGACTTTTAAACGCGTTAATGACCGGCATTCACTCTGTCCGGCTGGATACGTTGGATTTCCGCCAATCAGCACAGCAATTAGCGAAATTCACCGAACGTGCTTGTTCGGCAATTGGGTGAAACGATCTGACGGCCAACTGGCAGATTTTTGGTCTTAATAAATATACCGTTTAAAATTAGAGTTATCCGATCGAAAGAGATTGCCAGACAGAATACGGGGATCAACCGGTAATACGTCCACCGATATCGAATATTCACTAAATTCATCATACATAGGAAATTAAGGGTCACCAATTTCACAATATTAAACTTCCCATTTGTCTCTCAACGCGCCCTCAGAGCCTCCATAGAATCGCGGGCAATATTAAATTTATTTAATCATAACCTCCTCCCATAAGGACTCTCGCTAGGTCCTTCATTATATGTTCGATAGTATGAATTTTTTATCAGAGATGCCCTGGCTTTCGAACCAAATGAAATTAAATTATTAATTAACGCTATTGCCAATTCATCGAACCTTTGGGCTACATGCCTGTATTACTTTGTACGTAACATGTAAAATATTCGTTAGCGGTGAAGGCTAATGTTTAAATCAAAACGTGAATCTTTTTGTTAAATGAGCTAATAGTATTATACGAATCGAATTTATGATTTCGTGCAACTGAAAACGTGGCTTTTTACATTTTTAATGCTGCATGGATGTATTGGACATTGATTGAGCTTCATTACATCGCTCAACGCGAATTAAAATCTGATAATGTACCTGTATATACGTGTATTATTTAATGATTGATATCATTCACGTGAAATTAATTTTGGAGCAATTAAGATATTAAAACATACATGAAACGTATCGAGTTCTATTCTAATATAAGAGAAAGATAAACATTTTAGTATTTACAATATAAAACTCATATTATTTTTAAAAATTGTGTTATCGAAATTCATGTTACCTATTTCTGTTTTCTAACTCGATATTCCCATGTAAGATGATAGAAAGTAGATTTTCATGGGACTAATAATTCTACCGCCGACTGCAATATTCGAAGTCTATACAGGCAGAAGCAGTGTATTAAAATTTCCAATGCGAGTGTATATCGAACTGGATCCCGCAGCCATTACCGCAGTCGGTCGTAATAAAGGGTGGTATTCAATAACTAAATACAATCAGCATAAATCCCGGATCCGTCGAGTCCACGGTCGCGTTCACATAAATCTGGCCTGAGGGGAGGGGCGACCGTAGAAGCAGCAGCCGTATGAAAATCAGCCGACGGTGTATTTATCATAGCGTTTCGCGATCACGAGTCGCGGTAAAACGGACGCGGGCCGATGAAAGAACGGACACGCCGGAGGCCGAATACAGCCGCGGGCGCTGGTTAATTTCCGTTTGACTAACGCAACGAGTGTCGCCGGCCACGTTTCCGTGACTGGCGCGACGTCCTGTATAATACAGGACCCTGCCGCGCCCCCGTATGTGTACACACGCGTGTACGGTATGTCCTGTAGGGGTGTCCTGTACCGGGCCAGTTCTATCATGCTGGCACAGCCCGGCTCTGAACGTGTATAAACATCCACCTAAGTAGAACGTTTCGGCATTGCGACGTACACATGTCGGGGCCGTGTCGATAACCACCGCCCTGCCTGTCGTTTCGACGCCATCCTGACTCGGGGCTAGAAACGGGGTGGCTGACAGTCAGGGGAGGCTCCGAAATTTCAGCACTATGGCACACTCTGGTACACGGTAGTTTGAAATAATAAATTTTTTCGTAACAACTCCGGTTAGAAAGTTTCATTAAAATCGGCGCGTTGTATTTCGGTGACATCCTTTGTAAGAAAAATTGATTTGTCAGCTTGGACATTACTGTAATTAAATTACAGCGTGGTTAGGCGAGTTCGCGTTGATCGAATCGTGAGATCTGTTCGAAATATTTTTCACGTAAACGTCGGATCCGTGATTCGGCATTTTTCCCGCGGCAACAAAGTGCCACTGTGTCTCAGTCCCGATAACCGTGTTTTCTCAAATCCTTTGGTCGCTCTAAGAATCAAACGCGATTATTCGAGTGTGGCGGAATCAGGGAAGAAGGAGGACAGAGCCGGGGAGTAGAAAAGACGCCGTGAGATCAGAGTGGAATTGGTACAAACCGAATAATTCCGACAGAATTCCCACTTGAATCCGGCGTAATCGAGACGCGCGACGGCGGCGCGCGCTTTATCGATTGATCTTTCTCTGTCTAGGTAAGGCGAACCGGGGTCTCTGGGAAAGAAGCTACCGGATCGATCCCGTGTGCAACAATGCTTCGGGATAGCCTGCATAAATGTACTCCGCTCCCACGTATCGGTAAATCCTTACCTAACGACCAACGACTTGGCAAAGTCCGAACGTTCCAGACCACTTTTTCCGTAGCTCCGCATTCGCGCGCGCCTTTTTGTACCTACCAAGGCTCTACTCCTTTCTCGCCCTTCTTCATTCCCGTGTAATCCACGGTACATTAGCCGCGACCCTAAAACTAACAAGCTTAACGCATCATTCTACCGGTTCTTCGTGATAAACGCGGGATAAAATGGGGCAAATTCTTTCGAACTGTCTAACTTTCGTCTAATGACTCGGATAAATAAGACTGACACGGAGTTTTTGAATAGATCCACATGGTATCGAATGGTGGAGAGGTGGTTTTCGATGATGGAATGGTATGCGACTCTGTTTTTCATTCGTAGCAACAGATAGTGCATGATTCTTCATTGAAAGTCATCTTTATGCAGATTAAAAATGTTCCTCGTGAATTGCAAAGCCCAAGAGCCTTTGTAATCATTTTTGTAACTTCAAAGTTACCAAGTCCTTTTAATCTGTCTACTGTTTCAAATTACAATTACTCATTTTTGTTACAAAAGTATAAAATTCGCGGTCTATACGTTCTTGTTGGATTTAATTCAATTGTATGTAAAATGAAAGTTAGATCGTCTTTCTTTCAAAAGTTACACATCTTTTGTTAATCAAACTGTGCAAGACCTTCATAAATAAATAAATGGAATCATTTTTCACGGAATAACCTTACATTTCTGTGTCAGATACAATTTATAAAATTATTACGAGACTATGCGTTTGGTATCATCACACCGAGCATATTATCACACAAAAATGAGCATTGGTTCTTGTCAACATTTCACAGACTAATTATTACCGTCATCAACGTTCAGACGTGTGTATTCGAGAAACAAACACTCCAGGCGCTGTCAATGTAAACTGTGATTCCCGATGGCCCATATCCTGTACAGGGTGTCCCAAAATCATGTGACCACACGCGAACGACGAGAAAACACGCCTATCTCAATGCAAACATAAATCGAAACACGCTCCGTATCATTTTGCATGCTGAAGCTACATTTTCAAGATATTACCTGCTGAAAATTGATGGTTCGACTTCCGACGCGCGCTGTTTAAACTACCACTCAGCTGGCTATGATTTAAACAGCACTTGCCGGAAGTTAAACCATCAATTTTCACCTGTTAATATCTCGGAAAAGATGCCTGAATTTGCGGAACGGTAAAAGACAAGCTAGCGACATGTGAATTTTAGCATTCATAAAAAAAACTGAACACACGGAACATAAATTACTGAAAATGTCACGAGATTCCAAGAATTCTTTTGTTTGCTACCTATCAAAATTATTGGAAGAAGAAATTAACGTTCAAAGTCCTCACTAGTATATGTACAAAATAAACGTCTTAATATTTCTTCCAACTATAAAGTAAAGTTTAGAAAGTAAACGAAAATGAATGAAAATGTATCTCAAGGGTCGACTTAAAAAGTTAGGTTTAGTTAGGTCTCTAGATCCTAAAAATTAAAGCAGCATATAGAGACATTGGAAGAACGTCAGACTCTTTCGCCAATTGGCGTGCTCTGCCTAAGAAAACTATGTCAAATCGTGACAAGAGAAGGACAAGGGTCAAGTAGGCTTTCGAGGGCGCAAGAATACCGTGAGTTTCATTATGCCAGGATTCCTGATACATACAGCGGGTCATAAAATATCCACTAAAAGCTTCGCGTGACAGATCCGTTCAATAAATCATATTCCCGTTCCGTGAACGGTGTATTTAAACGGAATAAAGCGGCGGAGTATAAAACGCCGGGTAGGAGGTTATTCTGTTCGTTGAAAAATATCCCTGACAAAGTGTGCCTTTTGTAGCTCGTTACGCAGTCGACGGGCTTTATCAGGATTTGGTCGGGGAACGGTCGGCCGGTGGTCAAACGTACTGGGGAGATGATATCGCGCGACGTCACGACGTCCGCGAGCTGCCGGTGAATAAGGAAGTCGCTCGATTCCACGAGAATTCTGATTGCCTCGCGAGGACCCTCGAACGTCTTTCCCGTCGAGAAGAGTCGAAGCTGCAGCCACGGAATTTTCGTCGAGAGAAATCGATGTCGACTACCTCCAGAGCACGGGAATCGCCGTACACGAAATTCTATATTGAAATCGAACGGCCACCTCCTCGGAAACTTTACAATTTCCTGGGCAGACAAACGACGATAAATGGTGCACTTTGGTCAACGTTCCATACACATTACCGTCGAATGCATGTTTCTTATCGGTTTCTCGGTTTCATAAACTGAAATAAATCGAGAATAGAAGCACACCGGACCGGGAAACTTTCCATCGGAATGGAATTCGCGAAAGCTGCCGCGGGAATATTGCATTCGTCTCGTCGAGACAACGCACACTACCCCGAAACAGACGAAAAGAAAATACAGAAGACCATTGTCTTCTTGCTCGACGAGCTGCAGGTTTGACGAAGGAGTTGATAATTTATCTGCGGCGACGTATAGTCGGGCGAAGTGATGAATCTTTTGTAAAAATCTAAAAACTTTTCATAGAAATGCGATAGAGTGATGACTTTTTTATCTGAAGCTGAAATATTGCAAAATATGCGAAAAATCATGATTTCATTAGTTTTTTTACACACAAATCGATTTTGTTCAAAACCATGAGGTAGTAGATAAATTTTACGACCATATTCGAAATCAGCGTGACAAAATCTACGGGAAATGATCTCAAGAAAAAAATCTATATATATAAACGAAACATGGCATTGGATAAATCATAATTATCTTGTAATAATGCAAGTTTAAAAACGTTCCTATTATAGTCTCTCCATTTTCGCATATTCTACAATATTTCTACTTTAATCTTTTAAAAATCGTCGCTCTACCTCATTCCTATCTATAGTTCTTTCTATGAAAACCAGACTTCACCAAAATTAGTTTACACAGACGTAACAAGACATAATTAATGCAACCCAACCAACCGAACCTGAACAACGCAAACTTACTTGTATCTAGCACGAACTAATTAACGCAAACTAAGTAACCCAAACTTAATGTAACTAGCGTAGTCTAGCTAATGCAAGCCCAGTTTAACAAAATTGGTAAGCAGGCTGCGGATCTTTATGGAAAATAAAAATTTTCTAAAACAATTTAAAAAAAAAAACAAACAAAAGCCAAATATAAATTTGTTTATTTTATCATTCTAATAAGTCGAAGATAATTGTTTTTTGATGAACTATTGATATGTATAGCATACATATATTTAGCAACACGATACGCAACATAACCGTCACATGTACAGTAAACATGTTAGTAAAAAATTTGTTGGACATCACCTGAGAATAATGATTTCTTTTATCGCGATAGCAACTGTCTATTAGTCTTGTCGTTTCTCTTACACAATAAACAATTCCGACAATTTAATCGTGTACCATAAAAATGTATAAAGACCACAGTCTAGAAATCGTCAATTTGGTTCAAGCAGCATCGCCAGCGATTTTGACGCACGGAGCCTCGCTCGGGAGCAAACTTTCCTACCCATCCGATTCCGGATCCCGTCATAAATCTAAATCCCGGGGCATGACAATTTCAAAAGAAAAAGCAAGTCGGCAAAAGAACGGCACCGTGGAGCAGGCTCGTGGTCCGAACTCCGGGGTGTATCGTCGCAGCTTTTGTGCGGGCTCGATAGCCCGTGCCGGGCAAACAAGCCTACGGGACACAAAATAGGGTCCACGATGCGGAAGCGAGTCCGGGGTTCCGTCCAATGGACTTTCCTCCATCCGTTCACGGGATGTCGAGCACCGTCATTACGTCGTATGCAGACGAGCCGGCCGTAGGAACACCGTAGTAGATAGAATAGAAACACAGACAGAGACGAAGGAATAGGTACGCAAAGGAGACGAGCCGAACGGAAGGATTTTCGGATGCAAATTTTATTCCGTTTCTTTCCCGAGCGGCCGCACCTTCCGCCTCCACCGAAGAATCGTCTTCCTTCCATCCAGTCAGCCTTTCTTCCCGCCCCCGGCTTTTTCCGTCCTTCCGACTTGCGAGTTCCTTTAACCCCGCGGGCTTCTTTTTCGATCCCGCAGGAGCCTTCACGCGTCGCCGGGCCAATCCGACAGAGTTATCGTGGACTGTTTTTCGCTAACCGGGGCTCGCGGATCCTTGTCGCTGTGGGAAAAACGCGACATCACGTCGGCTAATGAATTCCGACGGTTACCCGCCCATCTCTGGATCCCCGGACAACGACGAATACATCCGGGATCAAGAAAGATTTCCGATTCTCGACCCGCCCGCTGGGACCAACGAAACGACTCTGTCTTTCGGAGACAATCGTCGATCCTGAAGAATAAGTGGAACCGAGGATCTTTCGGGGAAGCAGCTGGCCAGCCGTGTATCTCGTTAAACTGTACTGTCTACTAGGTGTCCAGTTCACTGAAAGACTATTTTCGGCGGAATCTGAGGTGAAAAATTGGCGACTGCACACTCCCACTGCCTCCGATAGACTATTGATCTGAATGTTCGTGGAAATGGTTGTACGTGGGTGGAAATCAGTAAGGGCTCTCGTGGTTAGCACATCGGTGAAGAGATTCACAGAATTCGAAGATGTCGACGTGTTGTTTTTGTATTATTGAAATTACTAAGGAAGAAACGAAATTTTTGTTTGGCAATTGTATTTTTATTATTGGTGCAAGACATTCTTATTTTGCAAGGTTAACTGGTAATTTCATTTAAGAAGAGTCCTGTTGTTCATTTTTAGTGGATATGAAAAGCAACTTTTTCGAGGTATGGTTTGATCAATTGCAAAATGCCTGTGGTTTTGAGTTGAAGTAAATCAAACATTTCAAGTGAAATTCATTGTATATCAAAATAGCAAATTTATAGGACATGTATTTAATTAAATATAACATGACTAATGCGTCTATCTATTGTTCACTAATGCCACTTGTAAATGTTTGTCCATTGTGCAGTACCTTTCACCGGTGCTATTGTCTAGTTATAAATTTATGTGAAGTCATTACTGGAAATTGGTAACATTATACCACAGTCAACGTTTATTGACATTAACATGTATTGATTTACTCATTATAATTGTTTATTTATTTTTTGCTCTCTCTTTAACATGTGAGAAGAGAATATTCGTTTTGTTTTGGTTGTAAAGTTGTTATTTTATTTGGAACCTTACATTCTATATGAAATCAATTTTAATCAAATCCAATGCCAAAACTGAAATTTTCTAAATCATTTTAATTCTGTCTCATTAAGTTTTTTTCATCGGAAGCACTGACAGAAATTCATTCTGAACTACACGAGACAAGAACAACGAACCCCTGCAAACAAAAGGATCAAAGACAAACGGGCACATGGCAAAATCGAATATACACCAAGAGAATTCTAGATTTTTCTTTTTTTCGAAGTGGTGCCTTTGGAGGACCATTTCAAAAAAATTCCAAAACGCTCGGCACGAAACTCGTTCTGGCAAACAGCGACTGGATATATTGGATTCTCTTCACATGCGATGAAAAAAAAGAACTAGTAACTGCTTTTTCAAAAGTCAATCAGAAATCGACTTTGGGAATGTATCAGATTCTATTCTGGTAATGGAATTGAACTTAACCAACTTTAACCATTTCTGTGAATATTAAAAATTAACAAATCGATCGAAGATACACATACCTAAGTTCTTCATTATCATGTTCCATCAAGTTTCCGTATTCTAAAAAAATGGCTAAAGGGTTTGAATAGACCCTTTGTTGTTATTTTCATAAAGAAATGAAAAATACTCATCTTTAGGGCTCTGTAAAGCTAATGTTAAGCAAGAAAATCATGTTTCAAATTACGTAGCGGTTAATTTGAGCGTGATTCAGGTTTTGCAAGTGATGAAAAGCTGCTGTTGCGGTAAAATTTTCGTGGAACGAGCAGAAAGCGATTATCTTCGAAATCCTTCGCCTAGACTGACCCAGTTGCATTCCGATTTGAATTTATTCCTATCTGCCCCGTTTTTCAAGTTCGCCGCTCCTTCCCGTAATCATTATTACATCGTCCCAGTGTGCGGTATAATGTCGCCTGCCCTGGCGACCATTTAAAGCGGCCGCTGTTTATCTAAAATTTATTCCGTCGGTGTATTAGCGGAAAATTTATTCGAGCTCGTAATTCACCATCCGGTCTTTCCTGTTTGCAATAAATCTCGGCTTCGTTGAAATGTTAATCGAACAAGTCGCCCCCTCTAAACGGCGCGCGACTCACTTTCCAGTTACACGATTTATTCTGCTCGTGTACTCCAGCACGCTCGGAGCAAAGACGCGACAAAAATGTTGTTCGCGAAACAACGTTGACGACAACTACTTCAACGAACTATCATAGTGTCGCATTGCTGTTCTAGAACACTCGACAGTGGCTTCGGTCTTGGAGAATTTGTTCCTCCGAGAACCAATCTTCAGCGCGCACGGCTTTGTAAATTGTGGTCCATAAATACAGCTGCGAGGCGTCTCTGTTATTTCAAGTAATAAATGATTCTGTAATGTTGGAACGTGTTATAATTTACTCTAACCGATTGCGTTGCGATGTAACGTTTGTGGAAGAAGCGTTGGCGTTGAGAGTAGTGATGGGCATTCGATACTCTGTCTTCCAGTTTTCGAACAAATCAATCACCACAGAATTTGGAGTCAATTCAACATTTATTCGAGATCAGAAACTCTTGAAACTTTTTAGTCTTCAAGTCTTAAAAATTTTGATGATTTTAAAAAATGTTGTACTTTTTATAATATTGGTCCGTTCGTACCATTATACATTTCAATGCTGACGTGATGTAATCATTGGTTCGTAACAGATGTAACATTTCAAGAGTTCCAATTCTTACAAACCTTCCAGTTTTCAGGCTTTCAAGATTTTCAAGACAATGTTCTAAGCTTAGAATTATCTTACAAGTGATTCGAATTTTTCGTTGTAAACTTGTATTATTATTCCCTAATGATTTTTGTATACAGATTGACTAGGTGACTAGCAAAATTGACGAATAAAATATATTTCAATATTCATGATTATGTAAAAATATATTTATATTTGGGAGAGTCTGTAGAATTATTCTATAGAAACAACATTATTATTCTTTTCACAGATAGATCACAAACAATTCTTAAAGTTGAAAATCTTTTGTGCTTCTTTATGTAAACTGTTAGTTCTTCCTTTTATACGACGGTGAGCGATTGGCAGATTGTGAAAATGTAACAGGCAGCAAATTTTGTACAATGTCTCTTAATTTGTGTGCACTAAGGGCAATGGTTCCTGCAGAAGTTTCTGGTCAAGTACTGTTGTAACAACGCAGTTTACGGACGCGCGTAATTCGATCGCTTCCACGCTCGCTCCCCACTAACGATCGTTCATTGCTAATAATTGGAGAGTAATACGAATAGGTATCACTCCTCGGTTATGTACGTAATAAGAGCTCATATTAGCAGTACGAGCAGTTAGTATTATTTGTGTTAATCTAGTTAAATTACATCTGTAGATCGATATAAATCCAATAAAGCGACGAAAAGCAAGGGAGAATTAATTGAAATTAATTGAAATTCAGTGAAATATATAACGGGAGGTATGTAATTAATGTATTCCAATTGAACAAGGTGTTAATAATACTTATTCATCCGATTCCAACTGTAGATATGATAGTTTATAATATTACCTTGTAAGCAGCTTTTAGTCCAATGCGCGTGAATGAACTTGCGAATGTATAAATATACACCATTAGCAAATTGAATCGTATGTTAAATATGAAATATTTAAATTTCTGGTTCGTACGTGAAATACTGAAAGTACAATAAACTGCTGTAAAATTAAAACTTCTACAGAAAGATTAAAAGAGCAATATAATGGGCTCAGTTTTATCTCATGAGGAAATTTTCATAAAATATAATTAAAGCCATAGTGTGCGAAACAAACTTTTACTTAGTTTCCTTATAAATTAGTTACTGTTAACTAATATTAAATGTAGCGTATACTAATAGCTACCATTACATGTGTAATGGATTAATATTGAAGAAGTGCAACCGGTATGTAGAGAAAATGAACACGATTTCGTGTTGCAGTGAAATACTGAAGATAACGTGCCGTTCCGTTGCGTGATTTCCATTAACGAAAATCTCGTCTTCATTCCACGTGGATTTGCGGAGGTCAGTTTCGTCGAACGACGGGACGTGCAATGTAATTTTCTGCAAGCGGCCACGTGATCGGCTATTCAAAGCGTTCGATCCGAAACTTCCATTATAGGTTCCAGAACATGCATACCGCAATATCTTACAACCTCAATACAGGGCGTAACACTTGTTTCTGACGGCTTTACGAGCGTCTTCGTATTCTATAGGTATACATCAGATGCTACACGAGGCCGACCTAGCATCCTCGAGACGTTACACGGAAAACAGAGATGCCTTCTTCCCGCTTGAACAGTGTCGAACTTTTCCGTCACGTATACTGTGCCTGCTAAGTCGTGGCACAATGAAAAATCACTACACAGAACAAAACCTCAAAAACGCAAAATAAATGATTACAATTAGATAAGTTTGAATATATTATTGGAAAATCTCATTTGAGAATATTTCCTTTCAAACGAACACTTTTTTTCCTTTCCCTACCAGATGAAAGTCGTTGAAAATACTTAAAGAATAGCATTACTTGTCATATATATATTCTCGTGTATGTTAATTTTGTTACTCCTTTGAAGTAATTCTTTAATAAAATCACAGTTTACTTCATCGTTCTAAATATTTATAGAAATGTATGTGTGTTTCAAACGACACCCACTATATTTTAAAAATTACTTAATTCTTGAATAAACAAGACCAGGTATGTTAAAATACAACCAGCATCTTCAAAAAGTATTATTGCATTGCACAATTGCTACGTTTTTATGAACTTCTAGTATGTCTGACCAATGACATGTCTATACTATCTATTATCCTTTCCAGCATTATAGGTGTAATCCTATTGTATTTTATAAGTTTCGTTTCGTTTTATACACTATTCCATAAACAATTTGAAAATATTCCACTTATACTTCTCATCTTAGAATTCACAAAATCGCAATAAATTTTTACATTTTTATCAAGTGGACGATTAATTTTCTGCTATTTCGAAAACACAAGTCAATTTAAAAGATTATAATTCTATACTGAAGTACAAAATCAATTTAAACATGTGTCCGACGTCCCAGGAGTTAGCTGAAAGGTTCAGATTGTTAACGGAAATTAAATTGGCGTTAGGCGAGGCGAAATTTCATTCATCGCATAGCATTTCAATGCCACCAGAATGTCGAGTAGATTAAAGTTATACGGGCGACTAATTATTTCTTGTCCTTAGGCTACAGCCGGATTGTTTAGCGTTTACGTCTTTGTCGTGCGTGCTGTCGTTCTTGCTTCTATGGTACGGGCGTACGTGTTTGTACATAGTCCGGAAACTTGTTGTCTAGAACCTCTCGTGGGTGGAATACCTGGGAGTTTCGAATGCCGAAAGCTAGGAGTATGAATCTGCGGGACTAGGTGTGGGAGAAAGAGATTATGGTAAACTACGAAAATCCAAGAAAAATTGATATTAGAAGATGATACAATATTTTAATTAATATATTCGACAACACAATCGAGTTCGAAAATTCAGCGGATACACGTGCTATTCGATGGGAATCACTTGGTGCATCACTGACTAATTATACTTCCTGCAAATACTAAATCAAAACCTCAAACGAGAAAACATACTTTTTTGGAAATTAAATTTTCATATAGATTCAACTCCTTGCGGCTTGCACTACTAGATTGGTCCCATACTGTGTATATATATTTTTGTTATTCATTATATATATAATTGGTTTGTTCAATTAATCAATTAATTCATTCAAGTAAAAACTTCATGTACATTAATTTGTATCTGGTGTGTATGGAGTAAATAATTTGTGAATGTTATGTGGTGTTCGGAAAGAAATCCTATTCGCTAACGCCACATAAAATTCACAAATCGTTTACTCCATACACAACATTATTCGCGTGTTTCCGGTGTTCAGGTATCGTAATTCGCTGAGGCGTAATTTAATAATTCCCAGCACAGGGCGTAAGCTCTGGCAACTTTTCGCACTCGGTAAGCGTTTAGTCGTTGAAAAATCTCGCGTGTGCGAATCGCGGTGGATTTAGGAGCGGTGTAAAAAATATTGTTTGTCCGTACGCAGCAGGAACAGCGCAACGTCAGATCAAACACGCGGAGTGTTGTAGCCGCAACGCTAGCGAGTGAGGTATGTTTGCGATGCCGTTTGCCCATCTATCACTGCTTGTGGCTGCACAAATTTGCAAGCCGTGATCCAGCGATCGGTGCCGCCGCTCCGCCCCGGTCTCTTAACGCTTTCTCTCCGAGCGTTCATTAATAACGAAGCGGTAATTAAAATTCTATATTCGACGCAGCGGAGCCGATGCAATATTCACGCGCGGGTCTCCCGTGATTCTGTTCTACGTCTAGGATCGTGGAACACATATGTGCCGGGAACGACGTCGCCCCGACGCCGTCGCCGGCGTTAATTACACCATCGGTTTCTTTGCATTTTTAATTTCTGCCCCGGAGAATCGCAAAGGAAAATGTATTCGGGTCGCTTTTGCTGGATCCCGGTCTCCGCCCGTACTCTCGCGATGGTACCGCACGAATATCCGGTTTAAAAATTCAGTGTCTCCTACAGGAGGATTTCCAGCTAACCGTGTTACCGTTGAATATCCTCGAAAGCGAATGAACTGCAAATGCTCTGACTTTTTGACGCGGGTTTTGTCGGACCACGCGGCTCTGAATAATGAAATGTTTGTTTGCGGAGAACGATCTTCGGCGAATGGATCTTTGTGTTTCTTCTAATCCCGGAATCGCTCCGGCGAAACTCGTCGCAGCTTTTTCTTTTTCCGGCTCCGTTTCAACTACATTATCTTTTTAATTAAAGAAATGAAAGCTCAGCGGAGTTCACTTTTGTTTTGATTGTCCCTGCGCCAAGAAAATTGAAAGTCGCGACTATGTAGGATGAGCTTGAACTTTTCGTGACGACAGTTAACAATTCGTTTTATGTTTTTATGATGGTAATACATTCATAAGCTTTAGAAAATCCCAATTGAATTTATAAATATAGACTAAATCACCTAATTTCGAAGTGATATATATTTTAACCCTTAACCAACCCCGTAACTAAAAGTAGACATTTCCCCACTTAATTACTAATACTCGTATAATAAATTCTTGACGAATAATATTACTGAAATATTATGTATATAATTATAAAGTATACGAGACAACGGAAAGATGGACAGAGAAAAATTGCCTGTATGTTAAGAAGTTATGTGAAGCTTTTACAGTCCTTGTTACTGTGTGAATTTGAATTACTGTTTTACTGTTGTTTCGAATTCCTGACGCATCGATGCGATTTCTATGAGACAGCAATTGAGACTGTCTATCACCGACGTTTCCTAGACGTCTGTCGAGGATTAACGTGGATTACTCTATGTACAGGATATCGGCGAGAACACTCACCACCTTGCGGCCATCACGATGCTAGGAACGTGCTTGATGACCGATGCGGTCAGGATCGTCGACAGTTAGTGATGAGGAGGAGCAAGTTGTCGGCGTGCCGATGGCCCAGGTCACCAGTAACATGCCGGCTCTCGTACACAGACCAGAACCAGGCTCCCTTCGAGGATTTCTAATCGGCGCTTTTCTTCTCTCGTCCTTGACACGGTGTCACTGCTATGACATAGGTAAGCCGAGACCCCTATTTACTCTACCAAATCGATCCACGGGCAATCCCGTCCTTTCAACGCCAATTTTCCACGCCAATTATTGATACACTTATTTGCCAACAAACACAATTAAGAATTACAATAGAACCTCGATTATCCAAACTATTCGGTGAAGTTACTTTTAATAATCAAGATGCTAGGTCATGTTCATTAATTTGTGCAATCAGTCTTGTGCTATACTTCGTCAACCATTTACATGTAAAGCGTGTAAGTAAATTTAAGTATCAGAGATTCGGATAATCGATATTATAATTTTCACATGCCTTCATAAATCTAATTACATTTAATTTTTCTGTGAATTGTTGCGTACGGTCTTGTTGCTAAATAAGAAAATTGCTATGTGTATCTATGTTCCTAAATGGGTATACATCAATTCACATAAGATTTGCGTTTACGTATATTATGTTAGATGATGATATAAATAAAACAGATTAAAGCCAGTTTTAAAAAATAAAACGAAAAAAACCTCAGTGCGTTGAAAAATTGTGAAAATAATATTAAATTGTACGTCCAAAAAATAGATAGCTCCTCGTGTCTCATAAGGAAATACGTTTTAGAAGTTCAGTTAGAAAATAAAAATTTAATTGGACTATCGAGGTCTCTCTCCATTCTGGCATATTCTACTTAGCATATTCAGTGAGCATATAGTGAGTGCCCATAGTCCGCAGTTCAGTCGTAACAGTTAAAACTAGGGGACACGCAAATGTCGATCGTTCCAAGAAGCACTGGAATAGCAACCGTGTTCTAATCGTAAAGAAGTACTTCACCTACTATCCTCGAGAACTTCAATTTCACCTTTGTCATGGCCTAACTGGACTAGGTGAACGAAGCTCGTAACATTTCTTCGCAACTCTCGGCGGTGCTCGAATCTTCGGCGACACGAACGGAAACCAGGATTGATAGTTCAGTCCAGAATCAATATCACTGAGCAAACAGCGCAACTATACGTTCAATCTGTCGACGATGAAACAAAGCGCACGATCCGGCCCGGTCTAGGAAAAAAAATGTTCCGTAGTCACTGGATGAAAGATTCACCTATAACTTACTCGTTTGGACATCGTTCTGTAGCAGGTGTTCTAGATGGTGACCGGTGCGGGCCAGGAAAAAAATGTTTCAGCGAAATCATCGAGAATGATCGACAAAAATTTGTGTGAACACAAAAACTTGATCATACGATCTACGATTTTTATTATCATTTGAAACTACTTGGACATTTCTATGTGAACAAAAAAATGGACTTGTGTCTTGCTGGTAATATTATGTAAATGTGTAAGTGGTGCGGCCGAGTAGGAGATGATTCTACATATAAAAATGAATCGAAAAAGTGGAATAACATTTTATTGTTTGACGCCTGGTTTTCGAGGAAATCTAGTTTGAATATTCTTTTGATTCGCGTACATCAGTATAAGCGATAAGTAGAATTGGTTAGACATGGTCAGACGCGCCAGCCGATTCCTATTTATTAGACCGCACGTATTAGATGCTTTTTCAAACTCGATTTTCTCGAAACCGAGGAATCAGCCGAAAAAATATTATTCCTTCTGATTGACTCATCGTTACATGTAGAATCATCCCCTGCCCGATTGCATCAAATGTACTTTAAGGTAAAATATGAATAGGACCAGTCGGTTCAAATAGTATAGAGCGTCGAATAAAATTCTGCGAGTACTAAGTCTCGCTTAATCGGCCAACGTTCTGAATCACGGGAAAAAAATTCGCGAGGCGTTAGACACGATGAACCGTTCACGGTGTTCGATCGCGTTTGGTAGCACGTCCGATTCGGTCGGGCGCGACACCGTTATAATTGTATATTACCGGGGGCAAAATAGCGGGCCGGGCTTTTCGGGCGTCGTGTTTGCATCGGAGCGTCGCGTGCACAACTGAAAAAAATTTAAATTTTACAGCTCGAGTTTCGTAGTCGTGGCCGGGTCCGCGTTTTGCGCTCTCCGCTCGGATCGTATCAAGGGAAGAGAAATCCGCGCGGAATCCCCGGAGGCGGTGTACGCGACTCGGCGTGGTGTGCCGAGCCACCCCCGCATGTCCCGTCGACCGACCACCCTCTTTCCACTACCCTCCTCCTGCTTCGCGTGTGTGCGTATTTATACACGGCAGAACAAAGGGAGGGGCTAAAAAGTTTGAGAATAATTTTTCTCCGCTTTAGCATCCGGTGATATTACGGCGGGAGGCAATAGGAAAGACAAAACTAAAGTAAATTCATTTTCGTGGAATAGTCGCCGCACAAATGGAACAATATTTTTCCTTCGTTTCGCCTTTTATCCGGCGAAACGGCTCGCGCGAACCGCGAGTTACGTGACGTCGGGTTCACGGGCCCGTCTCGGCTCGCCCACGATGGTTAAAATCACCGGGACAGGTATCATTCACAGCGTCTTGGTCGACGAAAATATTCTGAGGGTTACCGTAACTCGTAGTGTACTACTTGCAAAAATGAGTAACACTTCGGTTTGTTGTTGAAAAAGAACCAGTTTTATTCTAGTTTCAGCATTTGAAAAGCCAAGAACAAGTTGTGGCCTACCTCGGGTAAGATGTCGGCAAGTGAATCGACGAAAGGGAGGAAGAAAAATCCCTTTGGGAAGGAAAAAAAATTCACCTGCCGACTCCCATTCGGTACAACACCTCGACCTTAAATCCAAAATTTATTATTCTCATAATAATGTAGAAATAAACTTTTCCGCATCTTACAATAGTATTCGCCGAGATTATAGGTGGTTGGAGAGTAGCGCAACAGCCTAGTGCAGCGATTTCGCAACCAAGTTCGCACCAGGTGAATTTCGCTGCTCGTCAGGCAGGGATGCGACCGGCTGCGCGAAGTTTAATTGAAAATTACGTCGGAGCGGGTCTCGAATACGCGCGATAAGGCCGTCGTTGCGGCAAATCCTTCGATTTCGGGTTTCGATTTGCTCGCGGAGCCGGAGAATCGTAGGCGAGCGTTTTGCATCTCGTCCGTGGATTCCCGTTCGTGGAATTGCCGTGTGCGCGTCGAATAGAAGTTGCGAGAAAAGAGGGGAGCGAAGGGGTTAAGGGGGTTGAAAGGAAGTTCGCGTTGCCGGAAAATTTTTGGCCGTATGGCGAACACCTGCGCGATGTCTGTCGCGGGTTCGCCGAGGTAGTTCGACTTCGATAATTACGGGCACGGTTCATCTCGGCCACAGTTTGCCCCAGTAATGGATGCTGCATAAAGAGGTACAGCTGCTATTCTGCGAAAGCGGGGATCGAAGTTGCGCCGCAGCCAGGATGGCGACAGTTCTAAGGATTGAATTACAAAGAGAACTAGGCCGGTACCTATCCGACGAAGTACAGTCTGCGCAACCCTCTCCCTTTCACCCCTTTCCCTCTGTAGATGGGCCATGCACATTGGCAGTCTGTGGAACAATGGCGAGCATGTCGCGCGGCAAATGTTTTATTCCAGTGAGCAATTATGTCAGTGTACTTAGAGTTTCGCTGCGCGATGCTCGACGATCCGGCGAGCGGCAACTTCCGGTTACAACGCGACGCGACGAACCCGGGCCCAGGACATTTATCTTGCATCGAATTTGTCTAACTCGCCGACCATTCGTCTTGATTACCAGCGCCGAGAGTTGCGTGACTCTGCGTGCCTAATGGATGGAATCTATCCATCATATACTGCTCGGTTGTCGCGGAATCTGTTTTCGACCATTTTCATCATACCCTCCAACGCAAAAAGATATTAAGATCCACACAATTTTAATGATCCACATCAATAAGACACCACATAAATTAGTTTAAACAATTATATCAGATACTGTTCAATGATAAATAGCACGGCTATAAAAAAAGTCTTACAGCGACTTGTGCTCTGTTATTCGAATGGAAAAGATTTCTTTTCGTTCTTCGAATCTTTAGAAATATTTTTGTAAATACAGAGCCTTCGCGCTTTAAAATAAATAAGAGAATAAAATGTCTGGTACATTCACGTGATCGACTAAAAAAAAATACAAAATATCTGAAAACACAACGAATAGAAGTCATAAACGACGATAATATAGAGTCTTCGATCAATCGTGAATCGTGATCCCTCACTATGGACGTTCATTCCAGCCCAATTGTTTAGAAGGAGTAAATGACTGTTTTTTGGTAACAAAGAGCAACAAGCTTAATTGTCCAACAAACCATTGAACAATATTAACCGGTAGTTTTGCCGGAGTACGGTGTTGAACACGACGGCAGTCGGAGTCGGAAAGCGAGAACAATGCTCGCCGTTTTAAAGGAAAACAAGTTCGCGAACCAGGGCCTTACAAGCGAAAATTGTAATTCATGTCGGCAGTCGGTGAACCAGTCTATTCTCCGCACATAGCAGACAATTCGTATACAAAACATAGAAGGGTGCAGCGGGGAAGTTGCAGTATTGAGGGACGTAAGAAACAGGACCAAAGTTTCGCTCGCTGTAACACTGGCTTACTCATACAAAGTCAGGGGAACTAACTGCTCCGCTATTAGTTCGTGTGACAGTTAAAGTAAACTACGCATTCAACTCAAGGAGGCACTAATTCTGTGTGACCTACACTTCGTATTTACAAACACTGTTAAGCTGATATCTCGCGCTTTTTTCAACTGTTTGCCACGATGGTCAAAATGCCCTTGCTGGGTGGACAAAACTGTGACTGTTCTCGCGCTGCCAGTAAAACTAATCGGAGATTTTACGAACAGACTATGATGCTATGCGTGATCGTTATTAGCACGCTTATATTCACTTCCCAATGAGTTAGACACTTGAAATTTTCAATATAACTCAGAACTGGATGACAATGCAATATTAAAAAAATTTTTTTTAAAGACTGCGTTTAGGATTTAAACAATATTTTTAATAATGGCCCTTCGTCCCTCGACGCTCGACGTTCTATAGTACGTTATCATTCATACTGGGTTTGTTTGGATTAGGTCAGGCGGGGGAAGATGGGGGATACAAGAAAAAAAGTAGAAATAAAAAAGGAGAAAATATTATTTTTAGACATGAGGTACTATAAATAAAAGCGTGGATCGTCCACGAATTTATAGTCACTAATATTTAAAAATATTATTTCCTCCTTTTTAGTGCATTCTAATATAAGCATGGTTTTTAAAAAGTTGTTTTTACAAGAAACAAGATTCAGACCATGTATTTTGGCAATGTTGTCTATCAGATTCCCAAAAGAGGTTTATTGAATATCCAACAAAGATTCTTACATCTTTGTCATGAATGTATAAAATCTATTCGAGTTATTAACTGAATTTCTCTAATGTTGTGGGGCTTTCTACTTTAATGTTTCATCTACGTGAAAATAGATTTTGAATGCATTGGGACAATTGCGTTAAGATCGTGGCGCGAAATAACATAATTAAACAGCTGTCGTCTGGAGTTCGGATTACAGAGGACGTAGCGATCCGGAACATAAAATCCTCATACATGATTAAAGTGATCATAAAATCGAGAAACTCGACGTAGACGGTAGCAAACCCGCGGTCTGATGCGGGTTTACGTACTCGATTTAGACAGTATTAAACTTGAGGAACCGCTACAGACGGCACTAGACTCGTTTAACTTGATGGAGACATTACTTTAAGCTGTAACTGGTACATCGGCAGCCATATTGGGTGCTTGCGTTTAGAGCAACTTGTCCTCCGGCATAGAAGCGTCTGAAAAGCTTTGGTTTTACCATGGATATCCGGTGAGTACATCGGTCAATTTCGTCTTGCTTGTTCATATTTAATCATCTAAAGCTAATTACAAATGACAGAAAACCCGTATCACGATTTTATTTAATCATGGTGGTTCTCATCGTTCATACTTTTTTATTACTATCCGCGTATTATAAGTTTTGATGTTGGAACTGCACACTGTTTCGTGTATGAATTATCCATCTGTATATCAAATATAAACGACGCAGACAGAGTAGTATTTTTTGACCCAGTTCTGTAGTTTATCGCGACAGTGGTTACGTGTTTTCAAGCCTAATAATTTGTTATTCGTAAACAAGTCATATTTTGTCCCGTGCAAGTGCAGTGCAGTATTCAATCTTGATAAGGATAAAAATTGTTTTGAAATATTTCGTGGAAACCGATTTTTTTTGGAGATGAAATGGATAAATGATTGGAAAATATACACACGTGAAAACACTTTTATATTTTTCTCTTTTAGTTTCGAAACTATTTTACAGTAGAGAATCCTGTTTTTTTGTACACAGTAACAAACTGCGCAATATAAAAAACTTGCAAGGACTGCCATCATTTTTCTGTTTTTTACTTGTTAGAGATCCTATGTTCTCTTCATTGATTTAATAAACTGAAATAGTTCTTTACATAGAAACAATTTTTATTTCTCTGGAATGAAACGATACTGAATCTTTGCGTTTACCGTGTATCAAGTGTGTATATGTAACGTGTCGCACCTTTAAATATGCTTATTAACAGGTACATCTGGTGCAACAATTGCCCGCTTTGACCGCATGCTCATACACGGATAAATTGGAATTACGTGACCAGATAATTGCGCAAATTCGAAACGCGATTCCTTGTCGCGCGTGCAGTAAATGATATTATAAATAAATTAATATCGCTACAAGCAAGCCGGGTATAATTATAACATAAATGGAACGCCATCCGATTCTACGGATAGTTAATTACCAGTGGTTTATCAGAATGGCGGAAGAAGTAAATGAATACGATTCAAATAAAACTCTGAAAAACGTAATTTCAACTAGCTGCAGTTTAATTGCAAAAGAAATCTATTTTTTAAAATCTGAATAAGGGGTGTTTTCAATTGACTTTTAACTCAAAGTCAGACTACTCGTAATTAATTTGTTCCTGTACATTTCGTAATAATTTGTATGTAACTATGCTTTACAAACTGGTTTCTTTTCTCTTTACTACATTATTTACACTGGGATGTGTTCATTTATTTGTTCTAATAGATATGTAATTTCGGGTAGGTAATTTCAAGTATTTTCGAATTTTTATCTGAATATCTAAATTAACAATCAAGACAAAAATGATAATGTTAAGGGCATTTACCCTCATATTATTCATAAACGAGGGGTTAGCAGCTTAAAATTTTAGGGGATTAGCTTTCATCCTAAAAGCATTGTTTTGTGCACGATATCGATTAAAATTGTCGTGGGGGCAGTTGACCATGCTTATCCTGCTAGACCCTTTGCTAAATACGAGTTCACATCTGCGAAGGTAGTTTCGCGGGCTGAATGCAGCGATAATCGCAGATTATTGAAACGGAAGCGAAAACTTTGGCGATCTTAATCGACTGTCGTGAATCCCATCGAATATTCGCGGGTTTCCCAGACACATTCGACGGGATAGCTCATTGAACGAAGATGCCCGCGCGATCCGCCGGACGAAGTTTATCCTTATAATGGACGACAGCTGAAACCTAGGGGACAGTTACAAACACAAGCAAAGTTTTGTCCGTTATAATGTCACTTCGCGAAGACCATAGCCGGTGCACCAGGGCCCTCTTCCTCCTCCGCAACCTGGCTAATCCCACGTCCGCTGCATTCTGCAGTTTTGAAACTTTCCAGCGTTACTGCAATGTCGTAGCTTAAGTGTACAGGGGTAGCGTGGCCTGTAACCGTGGTCCACACCATGTCACTATGGATCGACAATTTATTACAGCTGCTTACCCTACGATAGTTACGTGTTCATCGTTATTTTGAGGTATTACCTGTCCGTGTACAGCTTCCCTCACAGGGAAACCATGAAGGGTTCGCTCGAATTGCGAAACGATTGTGTGCAATGCAAACGGTGTCCGAAACAGCCATCCTATGCCCAGCAACTCCAGAACATCGATCATTAAACTTGATCAAAATAATGAATTTTTATATCATTTGTGTCTGTTTATTTACTAATACATGTATAATATCTCAATCGGTGAAAATGTTTTTCTTTCTAATTGCGAATTAAAAGAACTTATTCATGCGTTCATATGGTATAAATTATGACAGGTACCGGGAAAACACTTGCATAAAATGATGCTTCTCATGGTCTATACATTTGCTAGAAAATTTTTGTTATTGGCACATTTTGTCGTAATTGATCGACTTTCGTACAACCTCACGTTTGTGGATATCAATCTCATAGTTTGTAGAAACTGTGCTAGTTTAGAATTAGTACAGGTACAATTTTTGTAACCGATCACGTTCTTCTTTCATTGTATATCGACGAGCCCGTCGGTTTCGATGGTCGAGGTTGTCTTCGAAATGGTAAACTTTTACGACGGTGAGAGAATCAAGAGACAAATTCCATTGTAGCTCGCCATGGGACCTCGATTGGGTCCCCAGCGTGCACAGAAACGAAGTCACGTGTTGGTGACGACTTCTGTTCTCGAGGATTTCGTTGGAGAATTTTCACGTGATCGTGGACCATACCGTTGCCAGCATACAGTGGCACATTTTGTGGCGACGTTACGGTTTCCCGGCTCAAAGTGAATTCGAAATTTCACGAGCAAGCGTCGTCGATTGTATGAAGCGAGTTGTTCTGCTACACCGAACTCGATTCTTTTGGTAAACACTGACTACTGTCCTGTACTGATAAGTAGCTACTTTAAGTTAATTTTATGAAACTATTTTTTAAATTGATCTTCAACGATTCTGAACGGCATTTAACCATGAATCCTTATATTTATATCAAAACACTGTATTTATGCGTGAAGTTATTCACTTTTTTATTTGTGTCTTATGAGAACTCAACTTTATAACAATAACAAACTTTCAGTGTAGCTACACTTTCACACAAAAGATAAATTACTTTGGCCTAAACTCGATCTAATAATTTGATCATTCACTGCATGTCAGTATCCATACATTATTCCTTAGAACGGAGAACGAATTTCCCGACACAGACAAATATACTTACTCCGGTTCGGCTATCCTTCTGGATCGAGCTCGCCGGTAAATCCTAGCCGAAAATTGGCTCGCGTTTTCCATTCATTAGCGTTTCATTTTCTCGCGACTGGTCCCTCAGCCAATTTAAAGCCCGAAGTTGACAAAGCCCAGATGGATATTCGGCTCCGGCTAATACCGCTTTGAATCCTTTCAGGACAATGTACCGCGCCGCTGGGTATGGAGAATGGCGAAATCCCCGATGAAGACATATCGGCCAGTTCTATGTACGATCCCAGTCTTGGTCCGAAACATGCTAGGTAAGTGAACAATGATATCGCGGAATGCTCGGGCTGCAGCCAAGCAAGTCGGCCATTTCGGTTCAACAGAGGAGTTTCCGGTTTTCCGCAATGTACACGCTCAATCTCTGGACGATTTCGCTTGATTGCGCCAGTCTTAACTGGATTGATACAAATGCGACGGTCTTGTTTAAAACTGGAACTCTTTATCGGGCACGGGGGCCGCGCACAATGGGAACTCGTTAGCAGGAAGTACCGTTTCCAGTAGAAAATTAGAGCTCGGGATAATTTTTGAAGCTGGGCGTTACTTGCCGCCCATCCGAGCCTCTTGAATAAATGAATTGTAATTTTTCATAGTTTTTCATTGTCCTATTGCGTTTAGTGCCTTCCACGTTACTGGCAAAAATTGATACGAAAAGATCCCTATAATTCTGAGTACCTCCTTTCGGTATTGTCAATTACTGGAATTTATATAAAATCTTTAACAAATTGCTCTGTTTGGAGGAAAATGCGTTAGCCTATACAAGATTAATAAATTTATTTATGTGCCCTGGTAAATGCCCTACATATTTTCTTGACAATACAAATGTAACGTCAAGTGAAAGTAATTGATCTTTGAATGTAATTTAAATTTCACTTTTGTCTTCACAAAACAAAATAAAATCAACAACTACATTCACTGCATTCAATTATACAATAACAGCAACTTGCAGAACACGTCCAGGAAAATGACTAAAGTAATGGTGCAGCGTAACTCATTCATTTTGACTTGTATAATTAAAAACGAGCAGCGTTGCCAGCGTAGCTGGTAGCTGTAGTAGAACGCCTTTAGCTGTTATGTCAGCAGTGCTGGCAGTTGAAATAGAACGGTCCTATTTGTTGTGCCAGCAATGCCGGCAATTGGAGCGCAAAGGGTTAACATCTACTTGAGACTAAAATCTTACAGCCGGGGCAAAGATATAATTTTCAAATGCTCCACAAACTCTGAAATAAAAACAATTTACGGTGGCCAGTGGAGCATGGATGCTTTTACTTTCTGTACCTGTTTTATTGATAAGGAACCTGCTTTGCAGCTAGCTTGCACATACGATAAAGATTTCCTAAGCATATCGAGTATTAAAGGTGACTGATTTTTGTTGTTTTATAAAAATACCACGATTTAATTTATTTAGATATTTATAATAATATGTGTGCTGGAATTTATTTAGTTAATTCTAGAGAGTAGAAGCATCTTGATGGCACGTTGAGCGTCGATTTTGTAAAAAAAGACAAAGAATTATCCCCAATTTCTAATATCGAAAATTTTTAATAAAGACTACATTTTTTAAATTGATAAACGTCTTCCAATATTTAAAAACAATAATGTATGTTAATTTCATCATAATTGGAAGGGACAGTATCGAAAAACAATTTTCTTGGTCTCCTATTACATGAAATACTAAATGTAAAACAAGTATTACATATTAATTAAGAATTCATTAAATTCTTTCATCGATAAAGATCACGATCATCACTTTTATATACAATTTTGCGACCAAGGAACATTGATTTACGTGCAGGTCTCCACTAATTTCCCCGTAATTGAGAAAACATTTTGCGAGAGTGGTAATATCGAAAATCGTTTAGCCGGATAATCCTTCGAGCATGGAATGACTAAGGTAAAAGAACGGCTTCCGTCGACCATTTTTATAAATTTGGTAATGAAATTTCAGTTCGCTGCATGCTTCAACTTGCGGTAGGTTTATTTGGCACGGTGTAATATAGCGCATCGCTGCGAGCGTTTAACTTTGCGACTGTATACATAAACAGAATGGTTGCTTGGACTATGGTTGAGGGAGTACGGCGTTGAAAATAAATCTTCCCGTTAGGACTGTTAAGCTCGATAATTCGACGTCCGCGGCGTCCGTTAAGCTCTCTAATCGCGTCGAAATTCTTTCTATTTCGCAATCTGGGTCGCGTGACGCGAACGAACGTTTCACCAGCAATCCGCTGGCCGTGTATTAGCGAGTCCACCAGGCTGGTTCAGTTTATTTCTTATTACAACGCTGAGATTAAAATCTCCAGGCTGCCCGAGGCTGACTTTCCCCCTTTCTCTCTCTCTCTCTTTCGTTTCCCTTGCCGTGCCTTGGCCTGCATTAAAATTTTAAAATGCAAACGGCTTGAAAAGCGCGCTTGTAAAATTCTGTTATCGAGTGTTCGAGTGAATATCAGATATTGGGGGCCGCAACAACAACGGAAGCTTGTAAAGTGGTAATATGAAATTAATTGCCGAGTCTCCGCGAGAACCAGGAGAATCAAGACGACCAAGCATCTTCCTAGATCATCTTTCTCTGAAGAATTTCTTACTTGGAACACTGATAATATCCTGGCATGTTCCGACCCCTGTTTGTTTTTTATATTATCGTTAGAATGCTGATGTTTATGTAAATTTGTTGATGTTTGTGCTAGTTAAATATTAACCCATTTACATTACACGAGCATCAATGTCTGCACTATTTTTACAACTTTTCTAAATATTTGGAACTTGACATGAATTTAACCCACGACTAGACCAGGATAAGTACATAATTTTTGTTGTCTTTTCGAAGATTTATGTAACTTAAAACAAGATCGAAATTCTATTCATTTGTTTGGTATATTATATCGTTTCAATATGAAAACGTCAATTCATTGTAACTGGCTCTAATCAGATGAGAACGTTAGAGCTTTTTTCTGCAAAAAAAAAATCAATATTCTGATGATGAAGAAGTTGATAACGAGCTTTTACTCCGAAGAAAACATCCCGAACGCAGATTAGCCTTTGTCGACTTCTCCGGCAGTCTACCGTTTGTCAAAAAGAGGGATCGTCTTCCTAACATTTTTACTAGCGATATTGCGACCCTGACTCGTAGCGAGCGTCGTTCGCCTGACAGCCAAATCGATTCGGCACATTTACGAACCGAGGCAATTTATGAGGGTCACTCGTAACGCGCCGCGGAAAATCACCGGCCGATATCTGTTAATAATGCGTTTCGATATCCGCGTTTCGTGACGGGAAGAGTAATGCCCTGGGAAAGATAGAGAAAGGGATGGGGCACATGCTTGTATCTTTTCATTCACACTTTACAACGGTAGGTCTTGCCGGCCCCTCGGCAAATGTAAACAATACGCTGCCGAGATAAAACGGTGAGCTGGCTCGCCGATCGGCGAGGCGTGGTCATCGTCAATGTTATCGGACAGTGTAAAAGAGACGACGACGCGTCGTATCGGAAAAGTGTTTTATTCACTGCTCGGGGATCCAGTTCTTGTCAAAAGAACAAAATCGGGTGGATGGAAAGCGATCGTTGCCAGCAGAGAATTAATTTCGAGTCTCTTCGTTTATTTTAGAATACAGAGACGGTTGGTCATTTTTAATCGAAGCCCTTCCTATTGTTGCCTCACTTCAACTGATTGCAGTGATAAGAATACTAGGGAAATGCCTCTCGCAGGATGTGTTTGAATTATTCTTTCCTGGATTTATTACTGAAAAATTTTGCTGCAATGTACCAGAGATGGAGGAAAAAAGAGATTCCGTTTTTGGAAAGATTTGTAAGATGAAAATGATGAGAGGAATTCAATTGTAAATATTTTATAAACAACCAGTATTTAAGTTGTACATCAAAACCTCTACTACTGTTCTACAACGTTTTCATAAGTTAACATATGTCAATCATTTTTACTGCTCGTTTAGAGTCACGTGATGAAAACTTCAAACAGAATCTACTAAATATAAATATTATACATGTTTTGTTGAACGAAATAAAATACGGAAATAAACATCTAATGTGTTATTACTAAGAAAATCCAAATAGTTGCAGCCCAAAAGAGAATTGGTCTGAGAGGAGGTAAAAGAGACTAGCTTAATTTTCGAATATGCATACACGGCATAGCCCAACAAGTACAATCAGTAGAATATCCTGTTAAAGTTCGGCCAAACATTCTGGCAGCAGCCTGCGTACAGCCGTACACGGGTCCGGTTCGATGTAACGGGGGATGGAATCGAGTGGGCGGTTGGGTACGGGGTGGCGCGCGGGGGTGTAAGTGAACTCGACCCCTACAAATTACCTCCAATTTCGTGTAAATTCCTCGTTCCTGCGTCAGCATAATACCTGTATTAGGACGGCCAGCTCCGGCTCTTAGGCGGCAATAAATCTGTATTAGGGCGAGGCGTTGCTCCTCTTAGTAAAAGGGGTAGACCAGCAAAGGGGTGGTCTGGGGAGCCAGCTAATTTTTCACGACCGCGATCCGTTCGCGACGGTGTCTGGCGAGATTGGCCCAAATACGATTCGGCCCGGCTCAGAAATAATCTCCATCCACCGATATCCCAGCCTCGTTCGAGTTTCGATCGCGAATAATCGAGATTCTAACCCTCGTCCCTTCGGATCCGCGAAGAATCAGTCGCTCGCGGTCGTTAATTAGACCCGGGCGCGGCTTTGGATTGTTCCTGAAGCCGTTAATCCTTCTTCGGAGTTCCCGAAGATATGTTTCACCTAGAATTTCCGTGTGGCACCTGGGGATCGCGAACGAGGTCCCTGCTATCTTCGAAATGAGCGCGAGAAACTAAAGGGCTGGCTGAAATAGTACTTCAGATAGTAAATAGTTGATAGCCTATTTTATACTTATAGTACTTACAATAGAAGTACTATTTTATATCGTATGTGTACTATATATGATATATGTGCACTATACCAGTGCCCATAAAAATGACACATAATCAGAGTTTATTTGACGTTCGATAGCAGCATTTTCTTCAGCAATAGTTATCATTAGAGTGTGGATCTATATGCGCAATAAAAATTTCCGGAGTTATGATGTTAAAATGGAGTAAAACCGAAAGTTAATTTATTTTTTAATATGTTCAATAGGCTGCAAATAACGCGATGGAATTAAAAATTATTTTAATATTCTTATTGTCTTAATTATAAAATCCGCATGCCAGTGATCATAATTGCAGTAGCCTATTAAATTTAATGTGTCGAGTCTAACTCGTGATGAAAATATCGAACAGGATATGTCTACTAATTATGTGGCTCATTAATTTGCTTCAAATCAAAATAAAAAATTTTTCATTTCTTACGTCATGATTGTTCTCTCTGCGAAATGTTCATAAATTAAAACGAACATGCAGAAACAAAGAACAAAGCGAAATGAAAACACTGGAAATACGCATGTTGAACTCTCAATTTCAGAAATAACAAAGGAGTGACTCGTGTATCGTAAATCTGATCTAACCTTAACAAGATTCGAATTCCTTCCGCGGTCATCGACTCTGCACTGCGTTATCTCTGTAAGATTCTCGATAACCCGCAACTCGTCACGCTAACGCACGATTATAATTATAGATGGAAGATACGTTTCCTTTGCTGAACCAGGTCTTTCATTACTGTCTGGCAGCTGGAAAGAGATATCGTTCGATTAGGGGTTACATTGTAAATGTAAACGCGACCGTGGCGACGCGCGTTTTATCTGTGACTTCACGCAGAGAAATTACGCTGCGAATTATTGGTTGTGAGGGAGGTATTCGCGTGGAATTAAGTATGGATTGTTGTCGTTCCGATTAAGGATTCAAATGAGTTCTAATTAACCCATTTTTTCTTGTAACGAGCAATACTGAATAACAAACGGAGATATGCGCAGCATACGTTGCTAAATTTAAAATATTATATGCAGTAGATTGAGATGCTTGGATTAGTTTTCAGATAATTGCTTTTATTACCTAATTTAAACTAATCTACGTAATTTAGAAAATTACTATAAGTATTTAATTTAAATTATTCTGTTACTCAGACGCCACGATTGATATTTTATAAAATTGCTTATAGTACTTAAATTAACCTACTCTTTGTGTCTAACTAAGATGCCTTGATTTCTATTTTCGAATTTTGTTGCATGTTTATTATTTAACGAACTTTTCAAATCATTATCGTCCCACAATTAAATGCCGTGAAAGAATGCCACTCATTTGCGTTTAACTATTTGGAACGGCCAAATAAAACTAGGAAACAAGAGACTATGTCCCTTTTGTCATCATAACGCCATTCTCGATTAAACCAAGCTCAACTCCAACGTATACAGGGAACCTCGAGAATCGACGATTGTTCCGCTTGTATTCTATTCGCGATCCAGTTCAGCCCCATTCACAACTCCAATTCATTTGTATTTGTTCCCAATATTAGCTTCTATTACCAGCCGTTACTTTCAAAGCAACAGATATGCACAATTAAAATAAACCTCCATATAAAAAAAATAAAATAACAATTTCGCCTTCGCAATCAATAGCATTAAAAAATATCTTAATTGAAACAAACATCGGTTGCAAGACCATTCTATAGTGAGCAAAAATTTTGAAAAATTTCGTGCACTTCAATCGAATCGAACACAGCCGCGAATTACTTTTAATCTACTGAAATCCCTCAGGAGTAAAATCAAGCTTTATTTAATCCGAATCTGTAAAAGCTTAGTCAATATTTTATTCTTTCATTAACCGTGAAGCTGAACTCCATATTTTCGAACGGTAACGTGTTTGAACCGATCAGCGAGTAATGAAATTTTTTAATTAACTTCCCGTGTCCCCGTTCCCCGAGCCGCGAATTTAATAAAGATTCGTCGGCGAAGTTAATCAAAACATTATCGTTGTGAAATAATTCGACCGATTGGCCGCGCGACGATTTTCGAAGCGAGAGTATGATTTCCGGCTGAGTGTACATCTGCAACTTTAAGCAACCCGGCTTTTGTCTTCCGTAACAAACACTGTCGTGTCTCGTTCGAGCGTTACAACGCCGACCTATATTCGGCTTAGCGCCCGGGCGTTCTCGATTTTCCTCGGCTTGAAATATGCAGCGCATTTCCATCGCATTGTTGCCGCACAAAGGTCCGGGAGTTTCGTACAGACGGTTTTGTAATCGGCGTGAGAGAGAGAGAGAGAGAGAGAGAGAGACGAAAAAAATGTGTATCGTAAGAACGCGAGCGCGAGAAGAGCGTTTGTGGACCACTGGGCGTGTAAACGGCTTTATGCCCATGCAGTATAGTGAGTCAACCCTCGCTGGCAACGACAACATGTCACAGCCACGAAATTCCTCGGTCTCAGTCGATGGAACCACGCCATTATTCTTTTTCCATTAAATTTTCACTCTCTGTGCAGAAGCTTCGGGAAATCGTTGAATGAAATCGTTCGATTTTCGTCGAATTGAACTTCGGAATTCATCACGCACACGTGGGTTGTTCTTAAGCAAGTTTTAGTATAGTATTCAGCGCTCCATATGACCGTTTTTGTGCTCATATGTTGAATATAGAAATCTATGTTAGCATACATAAAAAAAATAATTATTTTCATATCTCTTAGGTTTTGATTTATTAGTGAAGTAACATTCTTTATTGTGAAACTTGTATGGTCGTCAGCAAATTGCAATTTGAAGAAATAGGAATTTATGACTTTTTACGTGTTACAAAAAATAACAGTCTATTAAAAATGATTTTAATAGACAGAATGATATATTTGGAAAATGGAAACATTTCTCTTGACAAGTTTATCGAATAAGCTAGAATATAGTAGCACTGAATTTAAAAACTATTTACCAAGTTAGTTTATGTATACAACCGTTGTCCAGTTTTTCACGTTGTGATCAGAAGCCGTTTTTATAAATACGGTAAAAAAAGTTACAAGTACTATGTGTTTTATTTTCATTGTTTCGAAATTCCCTAAAAATACGAACGAGCTTATGGACTGATCTAATATTTATGGGAAAGAGAATATGGTTTACCATGGTCAAACAAATACTACCCGTGTTTGATGAATTTTTAAATCCAATTTTCTCGGAAGCTAAGCCACGCACAAATCAATTTCGTTTGTTTTTATACAAAGAATCACTATGTTCTCATGATGTGTACATACGTAACCAATTTTGAAATTACTGATTTGAATGATAGCTCCTAATTTCCGTGATAAATGCTAAAATCCGCTGCCTAGTTATTAAACATACTGATAAGCTATCTCATAGTTTGAAAGCGACGGTTATGATTTACAATCAATTGTTCGGGGAATAATTGTTGCGCAATAAAGATGAAACCGGCAACGTAATTATAGAATATCTTGGAGAAACTTTACAGCTATTCCGGTCGATGTTCATCTCGGATGCTGCGGTACTTTGTTCTGAAATTCTTCAACTATCTTTGGTACTGACCTACATTTATAGTCTATTTGAACAGCTACAAGATATCGGTTTCAATTAAAGATTCAACGACGAAAGTGATATTTTTGTTTGACAATAAATCGATCTGAAAAGTTTTCCCAATAGCCTCCCATATATAGGATCGTCCTCCGTCTTCAACGAAACGAAATTGAAATCGTCAGAAATAGCAATCAGAAACTAAATAAAAACACATCAAATGTGCTCGGACACATTCGCACGAAACAGAATATTATCATACATCCCGAATTCCTATTTATAATATACAAGCTTTTATAAAAACACATAGTTCTATAGAACCGTTCCGAATAAAGTTTCGATAAAGCTCACAAAGAAAACTGCTACACTATTTAACGAAACTATTACTCTTCCCTCTATTATTCCAAAATTCGATTGTTTCCGCACGTGCAAATGCACACCTGCAAAACGCGGCCGCGCTGCATCACGTTTTTACATAAATCGATTCATCGAATCAATCGTACGCATAAATCGCCCATGGGTCGTTGGAAGCTCGACGATTTACTCGACACCTGGAAACCCATTTGTGCAAGAGCCGCTACGGTAGCATTAAAAAAAACACACACACAACTGGAATTGCGCTTTGGAAGTGCAAACAGTTTCCTACAGCGTGTTTCGGTTATCGCAATAAACCTGGCAGCGGAAACACCTCCTCGGTTATGGTATTCATTACAGAATACCCTAAAGATACATTCGAACTCCACGGTTCCACAACTAATCAAAGGAGTTCGTTTTGCAGTTCCTCGTGTACATAATCAAAGCTGCTGCAAGTAGGAGGGGATTATTTCCAGTCCCGTTGGCCGGGGAACGTGCCCAGTATTACATCGCGTGAGCTTAAAATGCCAGACACGAAGAACATTCGACTGTGCCTCGCGGCTACGCTCGCGAAAAAAAAGCAAATCCATCGACCGACGGAGACTTTCTGCGAAAAAAGAACCCGTGTGTACGTCATTTTAACGGGAACGCGGCTAGACGGACGTCGAGCGTGATACAAGGGCGGAGCGAAACGGGTTAGGTGCGATAGGACACATTCGCTGGCAAAAAGCTGCGATCGATAAGGGCCCGCAAGTATCATGAGGAGATGAGGCTACGAGAAAAGTTTTCGTTTTCGTGGCCGCTTTACTCGTATCGTTTTTAATACCGCTCCGAAAAACAGCATGCGTGGGATGGTCATGTCGAGTTCAGGACCAAGGCCAACTGGGAGAATGATGAAATGGAAAGATACTGGTTGACCCACTCATGTAATATCTAAATACTCTGATGACTTGGAATCATATTTAGAAAACCTGGCTAATCTAATAATCTATAAACAACATATACAAGATTCAGTAAAAAATATTTAATGTATATGCAATTTTTAATTGATATTTACGATTTTTTGAATAATTAATTGTTCATTGTTTACAAACTGGAGTATAATATACTAAGAATTATGGTGGTGCCAGTGAGCCAGATCTACTAGTAATTTTAATAAATCTTCAAATAGTTTGATATTTTTCATAACTTTCATAACTTTAGCTATTTTTACTTTGTCAAGATCTAATTGATTTTCCTTAAAATTTATTACAGTAAGACAAGTAAAAAGCTACAGGATCTATTTTCCTCCAAAATGTCGTAAATTTTTCTCAAAACGAAATGAAAACTGTCTGATAGCAGAAAGCACCTGGATTTTTATCTATAAAATAAGCTTACAAAGTTTAAATTTAATCGATTTAATGGTTTCAGAAAATGTGGTACCGAAAAATACGCTTTTGAAACACTCGGAGCTGAATGAATCACGCTTTTAGGAACATGCTTTGAACTTCGTTTACAACTTCATGAAACATGCCAACATAAAACTTTCAAAAAATGTTCTGTGAGAAAATGTTGGAAAATAGAAATTAAAAATTTCGGAGCATATGAGTAGACCAAACATTACAATTTCAATTAGAAAAGTATATTTGAAAAATACTTCTAGTTTCATATACTTCATATGCTTAAATTTACTTGATAAAATTTGTACAGCATTTTAGAAAGGTTCCGGTATGATATCCGTATTCTGAGTAAACACTGTACCACTTAAGGATTATTATTACAACAGGAAAGATGCATCACCTTATTTAAAAATAATTCACCGAGGATCCTCAAAGCCCCTCGAAAAGCTGGTTTCCCAACAAAATTTCCCGTGTCATTACACCTTAAAACCACGTAACGTTGTTCCGAAGAGCATCTCCGCCGGGCCATAAATATCGGGGACATTTTCACTTTCCCTCGCCGGTAACCCGACCTGTATAGCATCGGACGAGGATAGATAGAAACGAATGGCGTCGAAGGAAAAAAAAATAAGAATGAAAGTTCGGAGCATGACAGGCCAAAATCTTCGACGGCGGTAGGAAGGACATAGGGTAGAGGGTGGGGTGGTGAAAAGGCGGAATCACGCAGACATAAAACGTCCTGCGCCGTTACGTGTGCTTTCAGCGAGCGAAGCCAACGAAAAATGGTGGCCATATTCTCCCGACCTTCCAGCCGGGCTATCTTCCACTTTGTTACGATTCGAAAACCCCGCTGGCTCTGCTACCTCTCTCGTTCCAGTGATTTATGGACCGACAACTACACCCCCGCGCCTCTCTGTGCTCTCCTCGCGTCCAATGGTTCGTGTATTCGGCTTCTTTTTTTCGTCTTCTATTCGCCGCAAGTTCGTCGCCCACGTCGTCTACGGGAACCAGGTATGGTACCGTTGGTTCCCGTTGGTTCCCGCTGGCACGACGAGCCCCGATACGTCATATTATGTCCCCGGAAAACCGTGGTTACCCCTGTGCCTCGCGTGACGACGTACCGACCATAAATCTTGGACAGGTGCGCGAACCCGGCCTGTGTATCAATGCGAACCACTGGCTGCCACCATTCTCTCAGCCCAGAATTCAACGAGTGTCCCAAGTCTGTTCCCGGGACCCGAGCCAAGATCGCTCGAGTCTTCTCGCAAACGGAATTTAGGGGTGTCCCAGCGCCCTCGGGAACCCGACTGACCCGATAACGATCATTAAACGTGATCCGAAAGCCGCCCGTGTCACCAAATCGCGAAACAATTGCTTTACTCTTATAATTAGTCCTTCGGGAGCTACCACCGCGCCGATTGATTATTTCTTTCTGTGACGATCGATGGTGTATCACGTTGTAGACGTTATCAATGTCACTTAGGCTTATGGTGTTATTCACAGCTGTCTACGAATTATAAGAAGTGGGTGATAAAACACCAGAAGAAATTAAAGAATTTAAGTATGCGTTATAAATACACGTACGGTTATGTTCAGTTGGAACTATATTCAATCAATTATGTAATTCCTAACTGCGGGTGGCTTGCACAACGACATGATTATTAATTTTCCATTAACACTAGTTTGAAGAAAATGTTCAATGACAAAGTTTAATTGGGAAGATATATTGGTACTCACGTATACTCCTGCATGGAAGAAGCACGACTCATACGTCTCGATCTCGGTTATCGATATCGTCTCTGGATCGATGGCTTCTATTACCTCAAGCTCTGTAGCAGAACGAAGAAATTGATATCATTTTAATCGATCCACCATCAACAAATATATCTGAATTAATAGGAAATAAATAATTCAAGCTGAATATAGAATTAAAAATTGATTTGAACCAATATTAAATAAACTTTATTTCTATCGCACGACACGAATTTAAATACGACTGGCCGTTACGGCACAAGAGAAGGCAATGTGATTCGAGAGTAAATTTAAATCAATGAAAAATAAATGATACGCTTCAACACAGTATTAATATAAATCAAAATTATGATAAATAATCTTGTTTTCTATTGAATGATGAAATACAGAGACGGTACGTACCATGTAAAAGTCTTTGTTTTGCGTCGTGCACTTTCTGCGTCTCGGTGACAAGCGACGCTGTTTACAAGGTCAGAGGAAGGCTCGGAGACAACGAAACACGCGTGCGTTCACTTGGGTTTTCGTGATTTTAATGAACCGCGGTCGGTCGGTTCCTTGCGATCGTGAGGGTTGGAGGGGGCAAGAGGCACAAACTGTGGTTGCCTATAAAAACTTGGACCATGATTGTCTCCGATGATCGGCGACTCTCCCCCGAATTCGGACTGGCGCGAAGATCGCGATCCATACTACAGGGTGTCCCAAAATTCGTGTACTTCCCGGAAATGGGAGGTTCCTTGGGTCATTTGAAGCGACATTTTCCTTTGCAAAAATGACGTCGGCGGCTTTGTTTAGGAGTTATTAACGAAAAACACGGACCAATCAGAGCGCGGCTACAGCGGATTGATTCTGACTCGGCCAATGGCGCCGCCACGCTAAGCGGGACCTGTCGCTGACTCAGACTCCGTTCGCTATAGCCGCATTCTGATTGGTCCGTGTTTTTCGTTAATAACTCCTAAACAAAGCCGCAGACGTCATTTTTGTAAAGGAAAATGTCGCTTCAATTGACCCAAGGAACCTCCCATTTCCGGAAAGTACACGAATTTTGGGACACCCTGTATAGATGGGTTCAGTGGAAATCACCGACACAAATTTTCCCGACATGGTTTTCACCGACAACATTTTAATAAAACCAGATTTGACCAACGACTACTTTGGCCGACAACGCCTTTAACCCACAACGATTTTGAACCACAACGAATCTAAAATCGTTGTAGATCAAACCTGAAGTCGGTGAAACGTTGGTGGGGAAATTTGTGTCGGTGATTTTCATTGAACCCACTGTAGACGGCGACGTACGATTTTTAAATAAATTTTCGAGTCAATTTTAGAACGTATTCTCCTTTGACGCCTGAAATTAAAGATGGAGTATAGTACTTTGTTGTAGGTGTACTTAGGTTGAAAAGGAAACACGAGAGCGTACGGAAAAATCAGTGTAACGTGACTGTCAACTCATACAAAATTGACTCGATTTTAAAAGGATACTTAGAAACAATTTGACAATGTATCCAGCAAGAATTTTGGTAAGTATAAGAGCTTAACTTCAAGATGTGCCCTACTTTCCCCTATCTATTACATCGTTTTCATCCATCCATTCACTCTGTCTATCTCCGATTTACGGGCACCTGACTATCTCAAAAATGCACGGCTATTTACGACAGTATGATAAGATCCTAGCGGCGCAGCTTCGATAACACTATACCAGGACATTTAAAATCCCGCGGCCGTCACAGTTTTACGCGAACCCGTAAAATTTTCATTCAACAGTTCAAGTTTCTTCAAATGATTCTTTGATACAGCTTGCCAAAAGTATCCTCAAATGTAAAGTTTATTGCCACACGAAATGAGAACGACGTAATCGCCGTAGGGGGCGGAGGAGGTGGCGGAGGAGTAAGAGGGCAGAGACGGGAACATAATTTTAAAGGGAGTTCTTTGTTCGAAAGTGCTTGCAAGGATTTACAGTGGAAGTTACTTTTAATAAATTCCGCTCGAACGTGCCCGGAGAATAGGTGGACGAACAAATCTGATAAACGAACGTCCTGCCGGTCTTAAAGTCCGCACGGCCGACTCCACCACTCGAAGAGAACACCGTTTTAATAGGCGAACTCTATTTTAATAAAGCCGGGGCAACGCAGAGGCCGTTTCACGATCTCCCTGTCCGTTTCAACGTCCCGCGGAAATAAAATATACGGCTCTCCGTCCCGCTATATCTTGGAGATCAATCGGTAACTATTAAGTTGGCCGACCCTTAAAAATGCTTTATCCGTAAAAGCCGTCACCGCTTTCAACGTTAATCCTCCCGAGCCTCTTTGTTTCCCTGGATCTATTCCTGCATCCGGTCTCTGACTCCCCGTTTCATCGCACGAGAACACTCTTTTATCCGATATGATTCGCTCCGAAAACCCGGTGACGTTTTTATCGTAATTGCGCCCCTCGACACAGATCCGGTTCGCGGCTAAAGCATCGCGGTTAAAACCCCCGGCAAGAAAATTGTTCGCAAATAATTGCGAACCGTTTTACCCCTCTGACGGATCACCGATACATCGACTTCATCTTAACCCTTTAGTGAAGAGTATTCGCGGAACAGACTCTCCGTTGCTACCACTGAATGTTTCGTGAATTTGTTCATCGGGTTGCATCGAATTACAGATTCAAAGAGATGTTACAAAGAAACGGACAGATAGTGAACATGCGCACTAACGAATGAATAGAACAAATAATAGAAAGATTAAAAGAATTTATGAATATCAAAACATTTCTTACGTCTTGTAATTAATTAAACAATTTTTATTTTGCATAAAGATCCACAGTCTATTTCTTTTCTTGATAATTTTATGAAGCCGACAGTAATACAATGGTACTCTTAAGTTCTTTCAATATTTGTACCGTTACCTGCTTTATTTCTTCTTGTTATAAAATCTGCAGTTCAGTCCAAACATTTGATTACATTGAATTAAATTGAATGAGGTGAATGGCATTCACCTTTTGTGTTTTTTTTTGTTAAAAGCACACGGATGTGAGACTTTCAGATTTGCCACACAAGTGTCTGTGTCACCTCAATTTTTGTGCAACCATGTATTGCAGATCTTTAAAGACACTATTGTAAATGTTTTCAATTTTTAACTGTAGTGTATTCAGGTTTACAATTAATTTTATGTAAGATAATTGTAAGATAATTAAACAATATTAATTTTTTTTATTTATTTTAACATATGAGACTTCATACCTGTTCAAAATTCAAAGATGTGCGTCTAACCAGGCGATGCCACACCCAAACCGATCGTAATACGACCTATATTAGTAATGTTTGTTAAAAAGAAATACGTGAGAAAAAATTTCCTGAATAATCATTTTAATAATCAAACGTAGAGGATTTAATACCTTTTCCAAATCGAAAGATTCGCGTTTAACCAGACGATACCGCAGCCAAACCGGAAAAGTTTTATGAAGCGACATTTTTCCAATGGAAGGAGTCCGCTGTATCCGGTAAAAGTAAAAAGTGTCCCATTCCTTCTATTATAGTCCATCCATTGGTTCGAGCGTAGCAGCCTGCTGCACACTGCACATCGCACACGGCCGCAACAGTCTCGATTTGCATTTCGCCGGCGTTCCCTTTCCCTCAAATATTGACGTGCACTTCCAAAAGTTCGCACAACGCTGAAACAAACTACAACTTCGTCTTGCAAAATTACAGAAAATTCTGGCGACGACATATAGGTCAGACCCGACAAGAATCAACGATAGACCGATTTTCCGATAGAACAGAACAGAACGGAACAGCAGCGGTGCGCGCCGTTGCATTTTGCTATCTTTAATAATCCCCGAAGAGTACTATAATATCGCGGAGCAGCTCCGCCACGGAGATTAGTGCCACGGCTCCTCGGAGCCTGGAATTAGAATTGAAAATCGGCCCGGGAAGGAAATTCCGTCGACATATCGGCGGATAGGACGTAGCAGCCTCAACGGCTGCATAAAGTTCCCATGAAAGGAGGGGTTCACATACTTTCGGATTGATTTAAGGCCGCCGAGGAACGCAGATCACCGGCCGTTATTGAATATCAATACTTACAATAAATTGCGATGTTGAAGCTATTCGCGTTCCTCGAGATGCGATCGATCGAAGGAAGTCGACCAGCCGCGGTTTGTTCTCTTTCGCGGGAAACGTTTGCAAGTATAATGCGCAACTAACTCGGTTTGCTCTCGAAATCGAGTGTTCGGACCGCGGTCGCAGAAATTACCTTCGAAATTTCGATGACGCTAATGAATATCGATTGCATATTCAGTGGCCACCTCTGCCATGGCGAATCCTTTCTTGCGTAACCGCATTGGTAAGTCAGGCAGTGATAACGATACAGTAACGATATATCGAGATTTCGATAATTTCAAGTTAAGTATCGAAATCGTAAGAATGACTATTCTAGTGATGACGTACAAAATCACGTACCAAGTGAACGCAGAATCATGATCACAGTTGTGATTTTAATTTCATTCACGTCGTGATCGTGATCTTTTCATCTAGACTGAATTTGCTGACTGTTATCTTAATTCTCAACGATTTTATTCATTGTTCCTCATTATTCCTTTACTTTATGGGGTGTAACTCGCAACTTTGTTTCGATGTCGTTGATATAAATCATATATGAATTACATCAGAACAAATAAAACATACTTGTTACGTTGTATATTTTGAAATATTATTCAATTCATTAATTTTTTGGATTACTGACGTTTCGGTTCATAATTTCTCTCTCCGTTTGTAATGAGCAGATTAAAAAGTTTTGTATGAAAGAATAATAACTGGCGAACATGGTATAAATTAATAGAAAAAATAATATAATACTTTTTACTTGATATTTTTAATTATGAAAAAGAAGAGGTTATAGTAGAAGTTCATGTTTAGATCGTATTAATTGGCTACGCGGACTACCACTAAAATGAAGTACGAATCGTTGGAGTTAGTACACTCGTTTCGCGAAGCCCGTAACAGCGGCTTTCTGACAGTGATATTTTTTGATTTAGGGTAACGAGCGAAAACCGTATCACAGCATTGAGTTCGCCTGAAGGAGTTCGGCAGTCGATGCGCCTCGGGCTGGCATTATTCCGTTGTGTGGTGGACGCGTCGGCGATAACGAAAATCTATTCCGTCGCTTCCGCGTTCCGCGACAAGCGTATGAAACGCGTCTTTGGCTCATATGATTGTATACACGCGTTCTCGTGTGTACCGGCAAACGTGTACACGGTGTCACGTAAGTAATTAAGACCTGCGGTCGGGATAATTTTCTGTAACCTATTTTGTACATGTTGGAGATTGTTTCCATTGAGAAAAAATCATTTGTTTGTTCAAGACATCCGTGGGTTGCTATGGACATTAATGTCGAACTTATTTATATCAATATATTCTAGTCATCGAGATAGTGACAATTTCGATAGAACACAATTTTTCAGATTTTGCAGTGGTAATTATATAGAAAAGGTCTGCGTACTCCGATTTTGATGAAATTTTAATATGCTATAGATTTCGATATTTTGAACAACTTTTTCCTTTTACAATATAGGGGGGTCGCTTTTAGTTTTCGAGATATTTGCAAAAGACTATCGCTAATACTGTATTGAATTTTTCGTATTCTTGCATGCTCCGCGGTAACGTAAACCAATTCCGGGGCCGCATCTGTTTATTTTTTATTTATAAACACCCAGTGTTTCCAAAAGAAAGTTCGCACATTACACAATATAAAATCAACTGCCGCACCGGCACAGGCTTACGATGCCGCGGAGAGTACAGGAATACGAAAAATTCAATGCAGTATTCGCGGTAGTTTTTTGCAAATATCTCAAAAACTAAAAGCGAACCCCCTATATTAGAAAAGGAAAAAGTTGTTCAGAATGTGTTGCTGCATAACATATTGAAATTTCATCAAAATCGGAGTACGCAGACCTTTTCTATATAATTACCGTCATCTTTTTGACACCATATGAAAAAAATGAAAAACTTAAATAATCTTGATCATTTTTACTTAAAAAAATCAGTGTAGTGCAATAGTTTTTCCGAAAAAGTTCCTAAAAATTGTAGAACAATCTTGAAAACCAGAATATCGCGTTAAGAACGGGTTTGTTTTGCAAGTATTTTGTTCAAGATGTCTGTAAACACTCTTGGCACAGATGACTGGTATTCCCTGACACCGCGTATATGCTCGATGACGACAAGGACGAGGCTGACATGCACGTTCCCCGATTCGCAGTCCCGATTTCGCATAGTATATCGACTACGTATCAGGCCTGCACGCCGCGTTTCTCTTTATTCTACTTCCTGTCCCAGCGAAACCGTGAGCAACCGAGACGAAATTCTCGTTAGCGATAACGCGAAATTGTATTTGCAATCATCGGTGACGCGGCGCGTCTGCCTTATCGAGTTTCGCCACCCTCTTCCGCGAGTTTTCGAACTCCGAGAATTTAGCATCCTCGAATCTATCTTCTTCACGATGTGTACGTTTAGAGAGCTACCTCTGCCATCAACGGCGACGTCGACGACGCATGGCGTCGCGCCATGATCGCAGATTTGTGTCTGTTCGAAGGGGATATTGGGTTTTGAAGTCGATTTTATCGATCCGATCGAAATTTGATTTCCCCTGGAGTACCTCGCCCGCAAAATTGAAGCCAATCGGTTCGGACTGAGGGGATGTTGCAAATTCTTATCCCACAGGTTTTCGAAACGATTAGAACTTCTTCGGAAGTCAAGATTCACTTCCTGCGTCGTCTACTTTTACAACAGAACTTCTTTAGGGTAACTGGAATTTCCAATAAAGTAAATTTCATATGAATAATCTAATTTTTTACAATCTTTAATTTTGGAACTGAAACTTTTGAAAGTATCATGAGAGATACGAAAAGATCATGCAATTTCTTAACAAATTTTATTAAACATATCAAGTCTATGCGAATAAACTATAAATAAGTTGATAAAAATAATAAAAAGTATAAAGAATACCAGGAATGTCGTATCTTAACTTATTGGATTTTTATTTGAAAATTATTCGAAATTTACTTATTCCATTGTGATAAGTGGATGCCTGCCAATAATTTTGAAGGCTTTAGTGTTAAAACAAATTAGCAGAGAATTTAGTGTCCCTTTTTCTGGATACGAGTAGCCTTGAGTAACAAATTGGACCAAAGTAAGCGAGCTGTTTCCGGAATCCTTATTTCGAGCACGCGCAAGGACGAATCTCGCCTGACGTCATTACTGACCTAGCACGGGCATCCCGTGCAACTTTGTTTCACGGGATTGAATTTAGGCTTTGCACGATAACGCGCGCGAACTTTAAGTCGGTACAACGAGGCCCGAAGTTGCTGCAGCGAGTTGTCGTCTCATGAAAGGGGAATCACGTATCTCGACGTACGAGCTACCGGGCGAAAGAGTTTCCGGTCGTGACGGGGACGACTTTTGCGGATTGTCGTTTCTAATGTATGACGAGCCGGAACTTTGTTCCCGTTTTAGTTTATGGAAGCTTTCATTATCCTCGCGCTTTCGCCGGGGGCTTTGTACTTTGGCAATTTCTCTTTGTAAACACGGCCAAAGCTTCCGAGAATAGAACACTCGATTTATCATGGCATTGTGAATCTCCGCTGACCCTGTTTCTGTTAATTGATGCGATCGTTTCCATGATTTTCCACGATGGATCTCAGTCAAAATTCATTTCACTTATATAGCATTGAATAATGTACGCATACTATGGGAAATCTCCGTTCAAAAATAATGAAAATATAATTCGCAGTTGTGATATTTCTACAAGGGAATACCTCTACATAATTTTACAAATAATACCTCTTTGTGCTGAATTTCATAAATGTCATGGAAGATTTTGTTATTACGTTATTGTATTTAAATGTGTCAGGTGCTGTTCCAGTTTTATTCGAAAGCTTATCCCGTGCAAAGAATAAAAAGTTTAGCACCAATGAAATACATAGCTTCAGCAATAACATTTTTGGATATTCGAAGATTTGTAAAACGACTTGTAACAACGTTTTGATCAGCATGGAATTGAATAGATTTATTTAGTAAAAGATAGATTAAATGAAAATTTTTGTTCGCAACGAATAGACGGATTTCATTAATTTATAATGAAAAGACGTCAAAAGAATTTAATAATAGTGTTATATTATTTTCGAAGTTTTAAAATGATCAACTTTGAATTAGACAATTTTCATTTTATATAAATATCCACGGTTTGGCAATGAAACAAACTATTTGCCGTCGCATAAAGTAGAGAAATGATTGTCCAACATACGGACTTTGAGGGAAATTAATTAGACGGAGCTCTTTCATAATCCGTCCGAAAAAGTTCGACAAGACTTTTTGCCGAGACCAATATTTCAAAACCGTGGATTCAGGTTGCCGTACCGTAAAAATGTAGCGCGGTCGCGGCGTGCATTCTCCGCGAAATACCCTAGTTTGTCGACGTTGTAACCGGTTATGCATACATTTTTTTTCACCGATGCATTTCGCGTCCTTTTCGGGAAATCCTGCGGGAACGGGAAATCCTCGGCTAACGGGAACGCTGCCGCGCTTTATCCTCGATATCGGCGGATCGGAAGTGTAAGTTTCTAACGACGAATTCCGGTCGTGTGTACAGAGCAGAACAGCGTGTGGGTGGTGCAGAAAAAGCGCGGCGAAGCGCTTAACATGGCGCCCGTGAGGGAAATATTCATCGGGAACACAGTCGCCGGGACAAAGTCAACGACGTATTTCGCGAACTGTCCCCGGCTGAAATATGCCCGGCCACGCAATTTTCATCGGTGTTCCGAGCGGCGGATCCGCGCCGGGTTTTGCACGGAAAGTTTCCGCATTTCCGCGGACACCGGGGTGGACTGCCTTTGTTTTCCGGGGCGAAACTGGAACAGTCGAAGCATCGATTAAACTGCAATTATTCAACGGGGCCCCGGCGTCGCGTGAAAGTTTCCTTAAAATTTATTTAAATCGGTCACATAAATTACGGGAAGCGAGAGTCGCGCGAGCCATCGGCCCGCTGCTACTGCTGCTGCGAATTCCATTGCTCAAATTTGCGGGAACTGTTTCGGTATCTCGGTCAGTTGTGCGAGTATTTCGCGTTTCGATTGTTCCGCTGCTATTGTCGAGTCGACACGCGGCCGTCGTAACCGATTCGGGTCGCGTTTAAGTGTCATGGATGGGCTCCTTAGTCGTTTCGGTCGCTGGGGAAATTAAACGAAGTATTATTAAAAATGTACAGCCGCGTTCAAGATAATGCTACACTCTGAAACGGGGAGGGGAGGTCGTACAATTTTTATGTCGCTCTTCGTGTTAGCGAGAAATTAACTGGAAGTTTATTTCACGAACAATACGAGAGATTTTAAAAATTAAGTCGATCTTTCACCAACTTATTCCCGACCCTCTTCAGAAATCAAGTGAAATGAAAGTTTTAATAATAATGAGGTCCCCGAAGTACATCCAATGAAATGAATTGAATATACTCAAGGAAAATATTTATATGTATGTAGTAATTCTGTTGAAAACATATTGTTCGTTACAGTAAACTAACATCTACATATTTGTCCTCATTTTCGGAGGAATTACCTAATAATATGAAGTAAGCAATATATGTTTGCACATTAGCATAGAAAATATATGATTTATGGAGTAAATTAAAAGTAAATACATGTTTGAAGATTATCAATCTTCTATAAAAAATATGAAATTACTATAAATATTGTCCGGTTTTCAAGGGTCAAATATCAACAATTCGTGGACGAAAACACGGTGCTCCTTTAATATTGCACGGCGGTATAAATAATATTGTGGGAATGACCAGGTTTGAGTAAACCGGCTTAGAATTCACAATGAATAAATTGTTAGTTTGACTGGCGGTCCACTTCCGGTGCCCCTTGGACTATTAGTTTCGTGCAGTTTGTCAGTGTCGGCCTGGGAATCGGCTTACGAATTTTCGCGCGCCAAAAACTCGACAACACAAAGAGACACGGTTCACGAAAGACCAATGAAACACCGAGCGGGTTGTACCGAGGAGAAGTTTACTCCTGCCCGCATGAAAGGCACGACCAGCAAGAGAATGATCAAGCGGCATCGAGACGCTGAAAATAGGACCGTCCCATTTGCAGATTGAGTTTGACTTGCGGAAGCTCTCCCTCGAGATCAACCCGGATGTGTCCCGCCATCTGCAACTGGCGGCGAGGGTAACCGGGGTCGAGATAAGGTGATGCGGTATTATAAATGTATAAGCCGGCACATTTTTATCCCGTTTATCGTCCTTAACGGTGGACTTTGAAAAAGGACCCCACTCCCTAACCCAGGAATGACGTCAATATCCCTTTGCCATTGCTATCAGAGTCGCTTTCCCACGGAAGCTCAAAGGGTCGAAGACCTATGACGGCGAAAAATCGAGTTATACCCTTTGAATGGGTTCGAGAAGAAGATTTATACTCTTCAAAGATAATTTTTAGTTCGCATTAGGATGGTACGTGTGTCAACAATGTTTCCTTTAGAAAAATTTTACTTCGCCAGAAAAATCTCGTTTCATTTAATAACTATACTGAAAATGAAGACAGGTTTCAGAGTTATTAATCCCAAGTTATTCTTAAGCGAAACACCCTATTGCTTAATTACAATGGGGTATTTTGTATTTGAAATAATCGTTTACAATACATTTCTCAGATCAATAGACTGCGGATTTCGATGCAAAATAACATTATAGATTTCTTTCCTTAATAATATTCTAATCAGACGAAAATAATACGTCAGCATTCATTACATGTTTCCTCTAGTTTACCATTTGAGCTGTTCATTTTTATTATAGATGCATAAAATTCACAGCCTATCATTAAATTTCATCGCAAACATGTAGACCTGTGAACTCCTGCAACCTGATATAAAAAGTGGTAAAACACTCTGCCTGTGCTCATTTTCAAACTTCAAAAGAGAAAAGGGAAGCCTGTGTTTTCCACATTTTTTTATAACAAATGAGGCTCTTTGAAAAAAATTGAGCCCAACTGAAAGTAGGAACTTGATTGTTTAAAATAAATGAGCACAGATAGAATTACGTAAGCTCCGTCTACACGATTTTACATTTTCTACAATTTACTAATTTAACGAACACTATTAGATAGGAAATCTACTTCCTGCAAATATTAAAGCACGCGGACCCAACGATCCTTCAAACTCTTTTCTCGAAAACCAAGGATTAAACTAAAAAACATTATTCTTTCTTTTCAGCTTATCTTTTCGCGTAGATTCCTTGCAAGAGCTAAGACGACAGTCTGTATATGGCATTGTAAGACCACTACTAACATCTCAAACCGTTTTCATTTCAAAGAAAATCACTACCCCATGCATCCCGCAATTACAAACGGTATAGCACACACAACTCAAATTATTCCCCAGTTTTTATGAAACTACATTCCACGACCGCGATAACACAATATCTTCTCCGCCCCGAGGAACCTCATTTTCCGTTTGTCTGTCACCGGCCGGCTTAAAACGTTTCCAGCCGTCATATCAGCGGTGTCGTGGGGACTTCCATGATTGACGCATCGCGAATTTTCAAGACGATCTTGAAAAAGGAAAGGGCCCGTCGGATGTAGCCGGCGAGAGGGGCAGCGGGTAGGAATGGCTCTATTTATTGACAAGTGTTCGGGTATCGGGATCCGCGGATCGCTTCGGAATGGAGGCGAAATCAATCCGTGCCGTTCCATCGAGCATCGCTGTCATTCAGTATAAGCTTTAATATCGATGGCTCCGGCGTGCACCGGGGGTGCTTTTTCCTCATCATTCTTCGACCGAGACCGTGCTTTCCACGCTCGGCGTGTGATGGAGGGCGCTCCTGTTTCCGTTTTCGCAACGCCCTTCGAAACAGCGCAAAAAAAAAGGTAGCGCGATCGAGCTCGCGTAAAATCGCGGCCGGAATTTTCACGGATCATTTGGCTGATGGCGTATTCGCCGGCAACATTCCCGGCATATTCGATAACCGTTTTCCCGGCAGGAGGAGCCCGGAACGAGGGACAGTCTCGCGAAAGAACGCGGCACACGCCATAACCGACCGTTTCTGTATAAATCCGTGTCGCCGCGTATGCAACCCGCTCTCCCCGCCACCGATGCCACCAATAGCCCATCGAAAATATTCGATCGACCGAGCAAACTGCGAAGACTCGTTGACCTGGGAAACAACCGACCGAGATTGGAAAAGTTAGGGGAACGGTGACGGTTACGGTAATAGGCTGTTTTCTTCGGACCCTCTTTTGTTACCCTCGCCCTTTTCTTTTCTTCCGAGTGAAAACCCTGGGGTAGCTGGAATTAGGCGATTCCTGATGGTATACGACGCTGGTTGGTATCAATGCCAGGGATTGCAGGGGCGGAAACCGTTGAGAGCAACACGTGTCACTAACGCTGCGATGTGTCTTGTTGAGTATGCGATAAATGGCTGTGCTCCTATATAGCACTGACGAGTACGTATTCTTCTGACCCGGATTTTTCAACGTTTCAGTGAGGCGCACGACGTTATCGGTAGTTCACGAATTTGGTGGAAATTTATTGGTAAAAATGGAGTATTTTGTATACTTTGCTTTTACTGTGAGTTCTTAATTTGGAGATGGCACGTCGAACAATCGATTGATCCTGACAGCTCGGAGAAATAGGATTCGGGTTGTCTCGAATCGATTTTAGAATGCCTTCTCGAGAGGATTTTCAAATCTACAGGGGATCACACGAAAGTTGAAGGAGCACACTTTACTATAGAGCATCTCAGGTGTGAAGACAGATTCGATAAGTCCCGAACGATCGATCGGTATAGTATAATGCAATTGTATTTGAATTCTTGTAAGTTCTTGAAAGCTGAAAGATTAGACTTTCTGATAGGATCATTCAAATTTGCAAAAAGAACCCAGATCATTAAAACATATCGATAAATCTGGCTGGAGAAAGGCTCGAGGGAAAACGAATGGATTTTATGTGCTTGCTTCAAGTCTATTTTAAAATGCATTCCCGAGAGAATTCATGAACTTTTTTGGAAGCAACTTGAAGCTGAAGGATCACAATTTATGACAACACCATTGAAAAATCGATAAACCCTTTACTATGCAAACAATACTCCTAAATCTTATAAATGCTAAAATACATAGAATTTAAATTGATTAATGAATCTGTACATTAATGACTGTATTATTTGACATTGGATAGATATCAAGATCTATATTATGACTTTGATCAATATCTCTATTTCTGAATTAATTCAAGGTTACTTGGTCGTTGGTATTAAAATGATCTCATTGAGGTCTGTCTTCTAAATTTAGATCACCGAACTGAACATGTCAGGATTTGGGTTACGGTCTTGAGCTTGAATCCTTATTTCTGAACTACCTGAAGATCGATTGATTGTCGATGCACCTAGATAGTCCTATTTGGGTCTGTAGGTTTTGTATTGGTTCTCTTCGAGTTTCCCCAGTGAGAAGATCGTTTTATTCGAATGCCTCGAATCTATGTTGGTCTGATTCCAAACTATCGATCCTTGGTTGGACCAACTTCGATCTTGCCGTCTGGTAATGGTCTCTCGAACTCGAGTTGATCTTATCTGTGTATCTTGGCCCCCGGCTGATCTCATCTGAATGTCGTAGTCTTCGGTTGGCCCCATTTGATCTTCTTGATCATTAATCGATCAGATTTTGTATCGGGCCGTGGTTCAATTTCAGTTTCGTATTCCTTCGCCCCGTTTATTATTCATTCAACTCCTCAAACTTCGAGGGGTATTCAAATGTAATCAAGAAGCACTAAATGCCTTGTTCTACCAAATTGAAGTTTCTGTAATGTTCCGAACACAAATACACTCTGCAAAGTGCCCATACATCAACGACGCTGTGTTCAAATTCAATTTTACGAAGTCTCAGAGAGAAAGTTCAATTTTATATTTTACTATAATTTAGTTGTAGTGATTTTTTGTACAACATTTGCCGAAGTATTTGTGACATTTTTCTGATTAAAATGACGTCGCACACGATACGAATCAAACTGAATTTAGATATCAGTTCGGATAACCGACTTTCTATTAAATCGTGGATCAAACAAGCAACTATAGTCCGAATCGTATCATGTTTAGATTAATTTTAATCGGAAGAACGTCACCGATATATTGATAACAGTTTCGTAGGCGAATAAATCGAAGTAAATAAATTTTCTCACTGGATTAGTGTCGTCTCACACATAATTGGCGGAAGCTGTTAATTCCAGACTTTCTCTGAACAAGTTTCGCGAGAACAAGTACCACGTTGGTATCAGAGGGACGGGGCAGCTTGTTAGCCCGAAATACATATTTTTGAGTGAAATTTCCGCAACAGGGGGCAGTTCGTCTTCCCCGGCAAGCCGCGGGTAACGTAATCGTCGGTCGTTTCGCGTCTAATTAGCGAGAGCATTAATTCCCGCCAAAATACTCGCGCCGCGGCGCATAATGTCCTGTAACGTTGTACCCGGTATCGCCGACGGGGTCTCGGCCGACTTTTCAACCGTTCCTCACAATTCCCGGGACCGCCGGTCGCGTTATCATCGAAATTGCCGTATTATGGAAAAATTTAATTAGTTTTTACCGGACCGTCGAGCGGCGTGGGCGGGCGGGCTCATCGTCGCCGCGATGAGTGGTCGAGCCGCACGTACGCCCGGAGATAATAAAAGAAAGCGAGTGGTCTGCGGGCGTGTCCTGAATATCGACCTTCCTCGACCAGAGTAAGTCGATGAAAGTGACCGTGTCGTCGATTTTCCTCGCTTTAGAACAAAAAAAAGGAACCGCTGATTGCATTGGTTCGCGCCGATGAATTTACTGGTTGATTTTTGTACAGCACACGGTTCATGAACATGTTCATTACCCGCGCTATGCTATCTGGACCGTGTGTTCCCGCGTATTCATGAAGTGCCGCGTATCGTAATGGTTCTTTCAAACACGATGAACATTCATGATAAAATAGAGCGCATGAATAATTGCGAATTATTATCCCAAAATCTTCGGAAAGCTACAATCCTGAACTTTCATACATTGTGTGTTAATGAACCTGCCGGGCTTAATCACCTTGATACGCTTGTATTAAACCACGTGTTTCCGTGTCTAAAATATTACGATGTAATAATCGAAGTATTCGTTTCACGTTATTACATTACTGTGTTCATATTCCGATCACAGAGACAAAGAAATCCTGCAGAAGCGCTTATTATTTATTCAAAAATATCACAAATGATTATCACCTGTACATTTCTGTAAACATAATTTACTTTGCTCTGATGAAAAAGCTGACAGCTACGTCTCTTCAGGATTGGCGAAATATGTGATTACAGATTTCTGCCTTCAAGAATCTGGAGAGCCGTCGTTTTTAATTATTTTTAGTTAAACAAATGATTTTCATAATTGTGTTTGTTGATTATCGATCGTAAGGTAGTTTAAGGTTCGATCAAAAATGAAATTAAAGCAATCGTGCTAGTTTTGTTAAACTTTCTACGTTTCGATCCCAATATGGATACTTTTCAAGAAAGAGGAAACAATTGCGTCTGTAAATTTTCAAAAGAGTTTTCAATATTAATGTACTGAAAAACAGATTTAAATACAAAATTCAAAATAATGGTAATGAATTACCAATCTGCTTTATGAAAAAATTAAAGACAGGAGTATATATTTTCATAATCTTCGGAAAACCACGATCTTGAACTTTGCACGAGAAAAATGGTATTGATCCGAGCTAGCGTAATCATCTTGATGCACGGCGCTGACGGTTTCCCTGTCTATTGTCATCGGGTAGATCATTGTAGTCGTCTCGGCTGGTACTTTCACGGACGCAGGCGGCCTATTTTCGCATAGCAAACGCGCCGCAGTCGTGGCACGGCCCGAAGATGGTTCGTGCGGCGTGTGCCGGTAATGATCGCAGGTCATTAGCAATGCTAATGCACCTTTCGACTGATGAGGCACCGTAATGCCGCTGGCCGACCGGGCTTCCACTTTGCCGCATTTCTCAGCGAGGCTACTTTGGAGCACCGAACCCATAAGGCCTGGTTGCTCGGCACGCTGCTTGCCCAGCCCGCTACCGCACATTTCGTCGGGACTATTGGCTTCCTATTAGGATCGAAGTCCGTAACTAATTCCCAAGAAATTAGAATTCCCCGATAACGAAATTCACTGTGAAACAGAAGAGCTGCTCCTAATTGCGCGTGAAACCGACGCTACCTTCGACGCCTGAAACTTTCGCGAATAAATACCGAGTGTCCTGCCAGTGCTTGCTTTCAAAGACGGATATACACTTACGTAATTATCACTAGTTTGCTAGGTCGTTGCCAAGAAAAACTTACATCTTATTATATCGAAAAAATTACCATCGTCACTCATAATTAGGGATTGCAATCCCGCGTCATTTTCAATCCCGCGGGATTGATGTGGGATTTATTTCAATCCCGCGGGATCCCGCGGGACTAAGGATTTAGTTCTTCAATCTAATATATATTTAATTCTAAAAAATAATTTTATCTTGCAGTCTGCTCCTCAAGTCATTGCAAAGATATCCTGCAGCGGAGAAAGCTCGTTCAGCCTCTACACTTGTAGGTCGAATAGTTAATAAATATTCGTAAGCCATACATAAATATTTCCCCTTTTTGCCGTCGCTCTCAAAGGATATCATCTCCTTTTTCATTGTTTTGACGATATCTTCTAACAATCCCTTTGACTTTGACTCAGCTTCTTCGATACAATTTTCTTGCAGTTGTAATTCTAATTCTTCTTGCAAGGATATGTTGGACTGTTGTCTATCTTCTCGCGCGCGCGCGCGTATATCTTACTCTTGAATATATATTTTCGTCTTCTTCAAAGTAGTCGAAAGCTTCAGGATCATCGCTATTATTCTCACGTGTGTCGGTATCGATAAGAACTCTTTCTAACAGATTTTTTATTTCCTTGCGTATTACGCTCTTCTTTGGCATTTCGAATGTAGTATCTTTTAAATTTTTACATTCGTTTTCATATTTACTCGGATTTTGCAAATATACTAATACTCCACTTAAGTCGGTACGACGTTGTCGTATCCGTTTACGAAGTGCTGTGGCTAAATCAGTGCTAAGAAGAGTAGACTGTTTATCTAATTTTTCCAAAATAAATGTAAAAGTTGTTTCTGCGGTGATCAGGGTTGAATCTCTTCTGCAGATTACTTCAAGTCCCACCTTAATTGGTTCCAGACATAACTTCAAGTCATTTATTTTGGACCACTCATCATCGGTGAAATATATTTCCGATTCCATGTCGATTAAAGCCTTGCTTACGCATAATCTTAAGTTGTGAAATCGTTCCACCATACTCAGTTAGCTATTCCAACGAGTCTTGCAATCTAAAATTAATTCTAAATTTTTCTCCAGTTCTTCTTGCACATACTTCTGCAAATAAATATCATTTTTCGTTGGTGACTTCTTAAAAATCTTCACAGCCTTTCTCACTTTCGCAATAAGATCTTTATAATTTGGAACCACTTCTACAGATGAAAATTTTGTAGTTACTAATAAAAATCTTTCTTCGCCTACAACTTCGTTGTCTTCATCGTCAGTGTCAGACATATTGCATTGTAAGCATGGTTCTTCTAATGACTTCTGCTCCGAATTTTCTTGTATAAAACATCAATAACAGCAAGTTGTATACCGTGTGCATAACAGAGTTGTTGATAGCAAGGTATAAGTCTACCAACTTTTACCATCACATTCGCTCCATCTGTTGTTATGCCAATAATGTCGTATTTTATATTTAATTCGAAGTTTTTTAGACCTTCCTCGACCATCTTGACGCAAGCCTTTGCTGTACATGAACCATGGATTCGAACCAAACCGAGATTAAAATATTTATTTTCATAATGTACATTTCTGTTGAAGTATCTCCTATTTTTTCGAGATGTCCATTCATCAAATGTTAAAGAAAATTTTTGGTTTTCATTGTGCAGTTTAGTGAATTTTTTTATCATATCCGTTTTTACGGAATCTGCAAATGTAAGAACCATGGATTTTATTGTATTAATAGAATTTGGAAGTTTAAAACCATATTTTATAAACAAATTTGTTAGGTCTACAGATTTGCAGAAAAAGTTAAATGTTAAACCATTTTTAGCAACCATTCGTGCTACCATTGTCTCCATTGAATTTTCTTTAACGAGAAAGCTGTCAATCGTTTTGGCTCTTTTTGTTGGTATAACATTTTCGTAATTATCGACAACTTGTGGTTGGAGTGGTGCTTGTGATTCGTTACAAGAATTCGTTTTGAATAATGATACTTGTAATTGCGGTTTTCTTAATTCAATGCAATGTTTGCTTCTCAAGTGTGTCACCAACCCTTTTCTTGATCGTTGTCTTATTTTTAAAATCGCACTACACTTCAAGCACTTGGCAGTTTGAGCAGAATCACTTTTCACAAAATAAACCTAAAGAGTTCTACTGGTGTATTCTTTTTTACTATCACACATCAATTCCTTACTGGACATTCTAATTGCACAATACGAACTGGAATAATAGATCAACAAATAAATACGTGGCACCAGTGGCACGTTGTTACACGGTTTGCGCTCTTCACCTTTGCCAGTGGCACGGCAACGGAAAAAGTGAAGAACGCGGAACCGCGAAACAATGCATCATCGGAATAGTTCATCGTGCGCGTCGTCATTCGCGAAATTTTGTTATACGCATAGTCCCGCAGAATTAACGGGATCCCGCATCACCCATTTAAGAAATGCGGGACCAAGAAATGACGCGGGATCCCGCGGGATTGCGGGATCCCACTTTGCGGGATTGCAATCCCTACTCATAATGCAACAGGCGACCACAATTTCGTAAAGAAATTTAAATTATTTTTGGCATAAGGTTATTTAAAATTATGTAAAATAGTGTTCAATCTTGTCTAAGAATATTTTGTTTCATATTTTATGCGAGTTGCATTTAATAAATTTATAGAACGTGCTAAAGCAGCTATAAAAATCGTTACTTTTACAATGGAGAAGCGTGAAAGTTTGTCGGAACTTTTCAGTTTTTAATTTCAGGACACGAGAACTACTTATTGAAAGATGACCGCGGACGTTTTCGAAACGACAACAACGACCAATGCAATTTTCCAGATGCCGTTATTAAGCCGCCCGAAAGAGTTTTCCTCGATGACGCAGCGTCATGATGAAGTTTCCCGCAGTTGTTACGGTCGCAGTTTACGGTGGCTTGTAAAAGTTTATGATTAAAAACGCGGTGGTGGGTTCGGCGGATCTTAAGCAGTACGTTTCGAACTTCTTTTATGTGTTTCCGCGGCGAAACGAGGCGATTCCGGCATTTCCGGCGCTACAAATTTTTCCGGTTCGGGGAAGGCACGTAAGGGAATTCCTGCGATTCCTCGAGCGCCATTTTCTTTTGTTATTACGACCAACTTACAGGGCATCCGGCCCACGTTGATGGCGCTATTAACGAAAGGAACTGCTGTTACACAGCCGGTATCATGCTAGACACTTCAAACTTGTTTGCCCGACCATGATCCGATTACGTAAATGCGACCGAACGTGCTCTTCAAGGAACGATTACTGTTTTCGCCTCTTGTGCCTTATGTTTTCGCAATCGCTACCTAATAAAACGATTTCCCTAATAGACCGCAAACGTAAAACCAAGAATTAGTGATCTATTAGTATATAGGAAATCTAATCTCCCGTCTAGGATAAGCTTTTTCTTCTCGCACCATTCAAGATCAACAATGTGGTTGCAGAGAGCTGCAAATACGATCCTGTGGTCGTGTCCATTGGCTGGTTGTTTGATTCAGTCTTGTTCCCCCCAGTACAATCATCATTATCATTCTCTGTGGTCGGCAACTACCCAGTCTACTAATTACAATGAGAACCTCGTGCATTCCAGTGGAGACGATTATTTAAGATTCAGTATCGGGAGAGATAGAATTGAAGATTTCGAAGTTCAAATTTGCTAACAGAGAATTTGTAAACAGTTTAAAGTAATTCAATTAACTGTTAGAGGAATTGTATTTGAAATGAAAAATTACTTACAATTATCTTGCAATTGATGCACAAATTTTCTATTTTGGATAAATATCCGCAATCTAATTATCACAACAAATACTTCTTGAAATTTTAATAATGTTCGGTTCAACAACTATATTATAAAGTAATTAATAAAATGGCTCACATGGTTTATATTGACCAAAATCGCAAGTACCCAAAACTAAAGCACAAAATGAATTTTAGCACATCCCTTCTGGTTGTACCAGTGGAATTAATTATTACCCGTACTCTTAATTTATTTATATCTTTAAAATGATATATTTAAAGTTGACCAGTCGCATATAGACGTCCACGGTAAATAGCGCATTATTGAATTAATTTCAGCGAATTACGCGGATGGAAATCGTGGTTCGTACGAACCTCGTGTAATTCGCGATAGATCTGCCGGGGTGTTAGGGTGATTTCTGACGGAAAAGATGGTTGGGATTCCAGGTCCGGTCGTGTGTTAGCTGTGCGATGCAACGAGTGTTGTCGAAATTTTCGTCGGCGGCGTCCCTGGCCGCGGCTAATTTCCTAGTTCGCGTAATTGGCCCGCAGGAACGACAGACAATTAGCGACCTCGAGGCGATCACGGAATCAGACCGGTTGAAGGAGGGTTCGGTGATAACTTTATTTGGGGCAGAATCCTGACCGAGGCTGTGCCTGCGTTGCGAGGAATTTCGGCTGCGCGACGTAGGTCTGCGGATAGACGAAAACGGGTTGAAGAGGAGGGCAGGGATGAAGCCAGGACATTGTTAACAGCATTGCTGCCTAATTAACCGCAAACGCTTTCAGTGGGTTTCGCCTGGTCTATTGTTTACATGCGGGCATGCCGCCTGTATGATAGTGCTCGACGACCGAACCAGCTGAAATATTTCCATGGAGATTCTCTGTCGCTTTGTGTCGCGCATGCACGCATCTATTTAGATCGGAGTAGTGGATCCTGCAGAATGGGCTACGCTAGAAGTTACGTTCACTCGTGGGAGATGCCTCGCTTTTGCTCGAACTTCTCGCTGATCGATATTGGCCTGTCGCGAACATTTATTCAGACTGCGCCAACCACTTCAGCTTCTTAAGAAAGAAACATCGTAGTATGGTCGGCGAAGAATCATAGTAGTGTAGGTCCAAATTCTGATGAGTTTAGTTGATATTGTTCTTCGAGTCTTGAAGGCATCATTTATGTACGGCATTAATTGATGTAGAATTTCAATCTTCACTGAAAAATGGTAGCTTTTGTCACTAAACCAATGGAACGAACCATTTGGGATCCGAACCTTGGGAGCTCTTTTGTTTTCAACCTCTTTTATCTAAAAAAAATGGGATGTGCTATATCTATTGAAGGATATCCCACCTATTCATCGCTCCTTTTTGTAACTCAATTAAAACCACCAAAGTTGTACGAGATCATGGTCCTCTTTCTCATGACCAAACGGAAGGGTGAATTAATAATTCTGCTTTCGTTAAATGCGATAAACATTTTTGAACAAGATTATAATAAAAAATTTCCATAATGTTTAGTCATTATTGTCAAAATTCGTGATTTAATTTTCACATACACATATGTTTTGTAGTTTTCTGAATCTGAACTGAACTGAATATGCAACACTTGAAACCAACGTGATAATTATACAACTTTTAATGCAGCTTGTCAGTTTTAATAATGGAATAAGTCGATCTTTAAATGTATAAGAATCCGTGATTTTAAAGGGATCGTGGTGTTGAATCTCTTAAAAATCTTATCACATTAAATGACATGCAGTATCGTAAGGATTGTGCTGTATTACTTTTGTACAAATCAAAGTCGACAAATTTAATGGACTTAGTACCGCATAAAACAATCTGAAGGTACTTTCAATTTTATGATGTTTTCTATCTTATAAAAGCCATACTGCCATTTCATTTTTAAAAATTTAACATGTTTCACATTTGAAGTTCCAACTATAAGTTCCTATTTAACACTATAATAAATGACGGCAAATTGATTTCCTTTGGCGTATACTAAAAATCTTAACAAAGTAAGGTAAAATGGTCTTTTTTAGTCCTCTACTAAACGAATATTAAATCGAACATTCGAATGTAATGACACAAAAAAAAATACAGCTTGTAATAAGAGTATTTCTAAAATCGCAAACGCCTGAAGCAGGCCTTGAGCGAACGATGATTTCCAAGAATACTTAACGGTAATATCGCAGCAGGATGGCAAATAAATCTCCCTTAAAGCGAAACAAAGAATTACAATCTGTCAGAGCCAAGTTCCCCCGCGGCTCATCGTGTCGGGTCAGGATTCATTAATTTTAATCGACAAAGAGAATCCGCGCGATATCGGTGGGAAAAAATGTTCCTTCGTGGAGAGGGCGGACAGGGGAGATAAAATTTCATTTCAAAGCGATTACGTTGATAATGAGTTTGAAAAATCAAGAAAATTGAATCAGGGACGTGGCCAGTGAGTGACTCGACATCCGCCGCGCCTTCGCCGCTTGCTTGTCGACAGTAACTTACCGTTGCTAGTGATAATAAGCCACTCGAAGCGAGCCTGTGCCCGCTCGCCGATATCCTTAATTCCGAAAGCTCGTTGCAGGGTAAATAGAGCTTAAAATTAAACTCAGCTGGCTTTCTTATCGCGCGGAGGATCTCCAAGCTGTACATAATGCGATCTTGTTATCGGCCGAGCGCTATTTTTAGCTGGAATTACACGTACACACGTATACAATAATCTGTGTCTATGGAACCTGGCACAGGTGGCAAGCCCCTGTAACCGTCAGTATACTTCCCGTATGCATCTGGGCCACGATCATCCCCTTGGGTAAATTAAAAACACTTTTCGTGGCCGAAATTATGACTCACGATCTTGCCGGCCGAGAAAAAGACGCTCTCCATTACGATGCCCACGAAAAGTGAACACTGCAAGCATGATAGACTGTAACAGATACACCGATGTACACATCTTGTTTACTTACATTCGTATCGTTCTGCAATAATTGCAATACAGAAGTTAAATATATTCAGTGCATCATATTTTTTTTTTATTGAGCCACTGAAACCTATTATAGGTTCATTTCGGCTTTAACAATATTTTTTTAACAGTAGTCTTACAGTTAGTGTACAATGACAGAATTAATAATCTCTAGAGATAAAGATTGCAGTCGCATAAAAACTGAAAAATATATTCACAGGCTTTAGCATTAGGTTTAGCAAAGAAAATGTCCGCTTTTAGTTGTAGGAAAAACTTAATTTTACGCAACTTATTAACTAATTTAATTCTTTGAGAATCATAAAGACGACACTGCCATAAAACATGATCTAAGTCCTCTTAATTGGTATCTGAGAAATGCAAGAATCTTAAAAGAGTTTTTGAGGTTACTGAACTGGTACGCGAAGTGTTAATAATTTCAAACTATTTCCTCTAAGAATCGCAACAGACAGCGTCTTCGATAATTTTTAATCAAATGAGTAAGACCAAGGGGAAGTGTGCAGTCTGCTTAAAAACAACAAGTATATTAATTCATTTTGTACACTAACTTAATTCGTTCATCACCACACGGGATTGGCCATCGCCAAAACCCACCCACCTCTGGCAAGTGGAGAATAAACTGATTGAGACTTGTGCAGCCATGAAGTATCTCATGATCGTACAATCGTTCGAGCGTATATTGCCTTGTATAATCACATTATCTCGCCATAGCACGGAATGAATGCTGCAACTTGACCAAATGATGGTTCCCGGTCCGGATGATTTGTTCCTATAAGTATATATTAATCAAGCCGTGAGCACGGACGCTGTTTCGCGTTCACGAGTACGTATTGGATTTGATTTCGCGATCAATGCTCCCGATCGTATTCGCCGTTGAATGACGCTTTTGAACCCGCGGCGCCGCCGTCGCGCTGGTTCTCGCGAAAAATCGATACGACGATGTCGGCTCGTTGAAATCTTGCACACGAGTGTTCCCCGGAGAATTTTTTCAGCTTGGAAACACTCGTCGCAGATTGAACGCGTTACGCTCGTCAAGCTGTACAGGTGTACGGCGTGGAACATCCATAACAATGCTGTTCCGGGTGCGGCGATGCAGCCTGCAATCGAAACTGCTTTCCTGTTGTTCTCGGCGACGATGTAAATGGGTCAGAACCGTGCGCGATGATTAAACACCGATTGCTCCTCCCTCTCTCTCTATCTCTCTCCGCGCGTATCGTTGTTTCATTCCCTCTTCTTCCCACCGCGCGCCCGCGTTGAAAGCCATTATAGCAAAAAGCTGTTCAATACATATAAATGATTATAAATAACTCAAAATCGATACTGAAAAAACCTCCGGTTAAACGGTCGCTCGTAAATCAATCCAGGCGTCATTAATTTATACGCGAACACCCGTCGATGCCAGTGTGGAACCAGCGCGCAGAAAATGAGGAAGAGGGAGAAAAAAACAGAGACCATTAATTTTTTTTTTCCCATCGCTCTCGCATCCGACAGAGAATATGGTCGAGGGTGTGTACGCTAACTAGGGGGATGTTACGCGATTCAGCGTGACTGAATCTTGAAGCGTGCCGTTGCGTTTCGTTATTCTCAGAAATCTTCGATATTCATGAAATAAGTAATACATTGTTGAAAATCCAGCAGGGTAGTAAAAATAATCGCAACCACTTCAGTACGATAGAGTTACACTTCTCAGTCAGTCTCGTTGGACAGACTATATTTTGTAATTGTAAGTAGAACCGGTAAGCCATGATCAGACGCGTCACACGATTTAAATTTCGATCACTAGCCTACACGGTTGGGACACCCTATCTGAAAGATATAAATTAAGAAAAAAATAAAATTTTCTTTCTATTTCACTTCTCAATTTCCATTATCACCGAAAGGGTCACCGTTGGCCGAATTCATCATCGAAGGAACCGCCCCCGCGCTACAGTGTCCCGTGAATATTTCAAAGCGATAGTATAAATGTCCGACTACTTTCAAGCGCGTCGGTGTAGATTCCCATATGTATGTAACGCACGTGATTCCCTCGTAAACGTGGAATATGTTCGTGCACGAGAATATTCCGTGTGGGCCTGTGGAGAGCGTCGGTAATAATTCTTGCTGTAATTCCTCGGTTTCTCAGGCTGAGACAGGACAAGGGCGGCGGCGCATGGTGTCCGAAAAATATGGTTACGAAGGAAGGCAGGGAGTACCTCGAGGTGAACCTGCACAGTCCAAGGGTGCTGTCGTCCACGAAGACCCAGGGCAGGTTCGGGAACGGCCACGGTGTCGAGTACACCGAGGAGTACTTCGTCGAGTATTGGCGGCCGGGGTTCAACAAGTGGGTGCGATGGAGGAATCGACGTGGCATGGAGGTACGTACACACCGTCGTCTGACTGCTGGCTGCCGACGATCGATCCGCGTCGGACCTTTTTTCACCCCTCACCTGGTGAACCACGTCTCTCGTTCGTGACTGACTGCCTCTTTTACATTCGTTACGAATGCGACGCACGAGGAATTCGTGGTATCCTCGGATTCGGTTGGACCGGGTCTCATCGATCGTTGAGCCACGTGCACACCTCCCGTATTATTGTTAGCTGAAAAGATGTCACTTTTTTTAAGGGCGGTGGGGGAGTGCTCTTACGCACACCCTCTCCTCCGTTGTTGTTTGAAGAGGATAGTGTGGGCCCACCGCTTAAGACCTTTAAGATCTTCTCCACGTCTTTTATGACGGGACTAATCACCCCGCTGACCCGCTTTCCGCATTCAGCGGGGTGTTTCTCCCGGTCCTATTTACGCCTGTTCTTGGTTCAATTGAATAAGACGTCACCTGTGTTTCCTCAGGGGCAAGGGGAGCGATCGGTACACCTACCCCTACCAACGATGCCTCCGTAGTCCCAATGTTCAGACTTTGACGGCACAAACTACCTACTATCTTTGCCAATATTTCTTCTGTTTTTCCAAGTGACTTCTTTTCAGATACTGCCCGTGCCTCATAGGAAGTCTCCTGGGACACCGTTGACTCTGCTGTACTTTCAATTTAGGATTTGATAGCACACGTGTAGGATTTCAGAAAAAGTAGGGAATAGTGCTTGTAGGTGATCACACATCCAAAGAACCCTCATGCTTTTCCTAATCTCCATACGTATTTAATGTGGTGGGTCCTAATCCCACACATGCTAAATAGTACGTGTGTTCGCTTTAGCCAATAGTTCGCTAGAATCTCGCATTTTTTTCATGGAACTTCTTGTGGGGCACGCGTGAAACGGTTATTGTATATTCATCCACGGGAAGATCTCAGGTATCTCAATAGTAACCCCTTAAAATGTTATGAGAAATGTAATAAATATCAAGCTGTTTGCAACTGTATTTTCACTTTTACACATATAGATCGCCTTATATTGAGCTATTTAAACATTTGAAGTTAGTTGGAACAATAGAGACTTCATATACCATAAGTTTGCATAAATAAAAACACCTTGTAGATTCGTATAATAGAGACTCGGTTAAGAGAAGAGAAAAAGAGTTCGTTTATCTAAGATTTGCGAAAGCTAAAATACATACTACTTGTACGCAAGTAATGGAAGCCACTGTGTCCCCAAAAGTGTCAACGATTCCCTCTTAAAAATCGCTTGACGTTCGTTCTAACCCGATTTCCTGGTCGATTTCCCTTCGGCCATCGGCTGGGGATAAACTTTACCGCGCGTGTCATCGAATGCGACCCTGCCGCCCGCTCGCAGGGATGAATTTCACCAGGATCATTATCGCGAGTGACCGTCTCGGTGGCATCGATGCACGAGAGAGGGAGAGAGCAAGGTTCGCGTTTGCGATAATAATTTAAGGCGACGCGACCAAGAGCCTGTTCCCGGTAATTTCATCGGCGCCAGGTAAATCGCTTTACCGTGCATGATGTATTTTGACGAGCTAATGGATATCGCGTACAGATTATCATGCTAAAGAGACGTTAATTAACACGTCGCCCGTTGTAACGGCCGCTTACACTGGTCACGGGTTTCTGGTTCGCAGTGTATGGTTACACACCCCCGTCCGCCCAGACCACGGGTGTAGTAAAAGGGATGGGACACGGTTGTTGGACGGTTCCGGGGGTGCGCGGTGGGTGGAGAAACGGGGAACGATCGGGGAATACAAATGGTGGACGGCCTCGGGGGCTATCGGGGCGAAGCTTCCGCGCGCGATACGCGCAGATTTCCCCGTTCAAAAGAATGGAATTACAGCAGCGACGCTTTGTCCTGGCGAGCCCCGGCTAAATCCGTAATCCGATTTCCTTGACGAGAACAATTATAAAGAGTGGCACCGCATTAATTCGACCGGTTCGGGTTTCGCCGCGGAAATTGCTTTACAATTGGCTCGTCTAACAATCCGCCGGAAGCGCCGGTCCGTGAACGTAGGTACGAAAAATCGGGATAAACGAGAAGAACGAACGACGATAGGGGATTCCAGGACGGACGACGACGCGACGCAGGCGCGATCGACAGATCGTACTTATAAACGAGGTTTCGATCGGCACTGTTCACTAAACTTCGTTTACTGTCTGCCCACGCATAGCAGATGGATTCTATGAAATAAGCGGAACTCATCCGGAAATTTTCGTGAATTAGGTTGAAATTGGGACTTTTCGGAAACTAATACTTCATTAGGATAGATGCGCCACAGGTACTTATATGCAGAATCATCCCTGCCCGCTTGTAAATATTATTGGGCATCACCTTAACCGAGAAGTGTGTTTTTCATTATAGAAGAATAAAACAATTGTTAATGAACGTGACGAATCTAATTCTTTATACGTTACTGGTAGGAACACGATTGTTGAAGAAACAGAATTGTGAAATTTACAACCACCAAATTCGAAAGAGGAACTCGTCAAAAGTGGACCTCCAAGCAGCATGAAGTGGGCGTGCTTTATGTCGACTATATGAACATCGAAAATATTGCACAACATTTTCAGGAAAAATATTGACATGCTCAATGTCACTATGCAAAATGGGGTTGAGAAACTCAAAGGGGTTGTTGAGGAACTGTTGTATCAACTGGCAATCAGACAAGTCGATCTACGACAACCAGCTGAAACGAGATGACAGGACTTCGCTGTGAATTACAGTAAACGAATGTGAGTAAAGTTTGCTTGAATAAAATGTTTTGTTGACAGGCCGCGATGCAAAATAGTACCGAACCTCGTGAAAAAAATTACGAGCACGGGACACGCGACTCTATCACGCGACATTATGCACCGCAGCAACAAAGGCCTATAAAAAGATGATTTCGAAGGGACCAACGCGAGGCTTCATCAAGCGCCTGGCGCGGAATTGAAATCCTCACAGCGTCGCTCCTCTATTAATCCATCACGACTGGAGCGGCTCGCCAAAGAAAACCAGCGCGGTGCAAAAGTAATTCCGAACTCGGTGCCAAGAGCTCTATCGTCGGGTTCTCGTTATTCAAGGGGGGTGCTGGTTGTCATCGGGACGCGTCTGATATTCACAGCGACGCAATGGCGAATACCATGTCCCCTGTCGTTGTCCTTCTTAAGTACGGCAAGTCAGAGAGCGAGAGACAGAGAGAGAGAGGGGGGGGGGACGGAAGAACGAGAGAAAGAGACATCGAGATGGCTGGTTCCAAGTGCACACACATAACACATGCACCCTCGCGCAGCCTTCGTGCCCAGACGTTCTTCCCATTTTCACGCAGATTTGCTCAAAGCGAGGGAGCAGGTTGGTGGCTTCGAGGCAAAGGTGTGGAAGAACGACGAAAACGGGGTGGCGCGACGCGGCGAGGAGAAATTTAAGAGGAAACGGAAGTTGGCGGAGGATAAGAGAGAACACGAGCGTTTACCCTGCAGCCTCAATCTGGCCGGCATGTGATCTTTGTGCACGCGCTCTTTCCCCTTTTGCTCCTTGCGCTTTGAATACGGCCAGGACGAACGAAAGAGCCAGTCGACGGCCAAGAGGCGTGGGCGGAAAACGAGAGAGTGCGACGAGCAGCCTCGAACGTGTGGAAAAAGCGAAATGATTGTGTTATCGCCACGTTCTACGTAACCCCAGGCATTTTTCCACGCCAGACGTAGTCGCCACTGCCGTCGGGGAAGGATCGCGAACCGTTCTCCGAGTTCCCGATCGACCTGCGGCGAATTTCCAACCTGTCACGATCTCGTTTCGCGAACTCTATTAAATAAGAAAAAAGAACGGTCCCCAGAATGCCTCTCCAAAGAGACAGACTCGAAATCGATCATACCTGGATCTCTTTCAGTTGGATCCTGCGTTGTCCTTGAACCTGGACTGCAGTTTGACTGTGGATGTGCACTTGACTGTAATGCTTCTTATCTTGCACAAACAAATTCTCTATATTTTAACGTGCAACAAACAAAATAACCATGATCTTCAACGATGCCTACTTACAATCTAAAATTATAAACTGAAACTAGATAAAGAAAAAAGAAAATTGAACATCTTTACAAAAATAAAATAAAAAAACTTATCACAAGAAAAATTGTTTCTTCATCGTTACGTGTACAAAGAATATTCCCGGGGAAATAATATTTACACTGATTTGAGAAATAGGTGTTGAAGTAGATTCGCATTGTAGTAATACCTATTCAGTGCTGTCGAATTTGCGAACATTAATAATTAATATAGTCCCTTTTCATTTGTCAAAGGCCGGCGTTCCGTAATAATCAGCTTGGACACAAAAAGAGAAATGCATCAAGATTCACGCTCGAGAGACGCGAAAGAATTAAATCGAAAAGAAAGGTCTCATTTGAATTCAGAGGGGAACAGTGAAAGATCTGGACTGACGACGTATATAGATGCTTTCTAATGGAAACGGGACGAAACAGGGCAGTCCGGTTAGATACCGGCTCTTCCTTCTGCGTTAGGGCGCTCGTTGTCGTTGCTGCGGTGGGACAATTGCCAACGGTGGACGTGTTTCATTAACGTCGGCGTACCGTCGCCAACAACGGAACTCTCTGAACCACCTTCATTTACGGTGTCTTTCCACTTACCTTCATTATAAAATGACTATCGGGAAATTGAATTATCCCCGGGGAAAAATGTTTCGAGAAAATCATCGCTGGTGAAGTAAATCGCAACTCCTGTGGATCATTTTACAACGTGTAATATCATGATTAATATTATCGCCAGACTGTAGATTTTCATGCGAAATAAATATTTACAAAGACATGGGTTTCACATTAAACTTAATTCTCCTTTTAATAATTTTTTATTATTTACACATTATCACAAAAGTAGTGTAATTACCTCTTTGTAAATATTGAAAGAACTCGGTCGATCATGCTTTGCTCGATCAATCCAACCTGTACTATTCCAATTGAATAGCGATTGATCAATTTCTGTCCCGAGAAATGGCGTACTATGGGCAAACGAGCTTTCAAATAAACATACATATAGTTGGGTAATTTTCGTGCGCGGAATTTATCGGCCGCGCAGCCGGGATTCTAGCGAAAGGAGGACACTACACGCGAGAAACAAGACACGGTTGCTCCCCAATGATAACATTCCCAGAGGTGCGTCGCGATAAATCCGCAGGTGAAAGTCGACATGTACGAGTGTTTCCCGGCAGAGCTGGAATACACATGCAAGCACACACCCGTGTTCCTCGAGACCCGGAACACAGTCGTCTCGTAACCTTACAACATCTGCGAGTCGTTTTCGAGGTACTCGAATTTCATTCGCCTGGATGCGCAACATTTTTTCCTGCCAGTTTCATTAACCGTTGCAATTTGTAACTCTTGTGCGCCATGGATTAACACATCGCTCCGGGGTCGGTGAGTTTTGTAACCTAAATAATTGGCAGACTGTGAAATTCGTGTGTTTAAAACGTGGACGAGGATTGGTGGACCAAATAAAATTTCTAAAATTGTTCAACGGACTGTACCGTTCTGCAGTTATTTTTCATTTCGCCCGTATCTCGCATTGCTCCTAATTAGACTGCGCATCTTATTCCAAACAAAAGTTGTTCTCTAAAAGTAAGCAAGAACATTTCTCCTTAAACGTGGATCTTTGTGCAAAGTAAAAATTTCGTCCGTCGATTGCAACACAGAGTGTGCCAGATAAAAATTTACTTTTCAAAATAAATTTTCTGATCGTCTGCACTCCAATTGTAGAATCGATCGCTGTCCGAGGGTTAACAGTGACACGAATTTTGTCCCTCTGTTTGCGATGATGACTCACTCGTGGAAGGTTATTGCTGCATCGAATAACGTCGCGAAGCGTGCGTTCATTCGTGGATGACGAGTCCTCGACTTTTGTTTGACTTGACGACCGACCGCTTAAGTCCACAGATACCGACGGTAATTTCCATCGAAATTTCAATCTCGTTTATCCGTAAAGTAACTTCCGTGATCCCCGTCCGTCGCAGTGATCCCTCACACCAACGAACCGCCCCTCAGGCGATCGTCGCGGGGCCAGCGCGGCGCCGCGCGGCACGTATCGAATTTTAATCAATCACCGATAGGGACAGCCAATTCCAAAGCCAATTAACATATTCATTCTGCGAGACCCGCCACCATTTTTCCACTGATTTCAGCGGAATTCAAATTGCAATATGGCGAGAGACGCCATTACGAAGCCTAGTGGCCGGGGCTGGTCATTACGCGGTAGTCATTACTGGGCGCGTTCGTTCGCGATAATATTGCTCGAGTCTGCGGAATTAAAAAAAAAAGAGAGAGAAACGGAAAAATAGGATGAACGGAAGAACGAACGAACGCGGGGGAAAAAATCGCTGGCGGAGAAAGAGAATCGGTGAAAAACGGTGGCTTCTATTACGCCTGGGGAGTGAGTCCATCGGTTAAAACTCGCCTGACGAAGTGAATTTTGATAGTATCGCGTTATTAAAACGGTTCTCAAACCGGAGCGCGCAAGCTCCATTTAAACTCCTCCAGTTTCCGGGAGTCGCCAAATTTCGACGACCGTTTACGCTCGGGTTTAATCGTGAATAAAATTCGCCCGTCGGGAATCTTGGCTTTCGAGTGGCAATTAAAATGTGAAATCCCATTCGCAAAAATCGGGGGGCAGAACTTGCGGGAACAACGGGCCGGCACGCTCGAACGAATCGTGGAACTACAACAAGAAAACTTTGAGAACCATCGGCCCCGGGGGTACGTTTCACCTTCTAACGAGGTGCGGCTGGACGGAGGCGGGGGATGGCTGGCCAAAGTAATTGCCAAAACGAGGATTTAATGCGCAAAAATAAGCAACCGTATCGGCGGCTCGATATCATAAATGGAAATTCAATGGGAGCGTGGTTCAAACAGGGGCTGATCGAATCGGTGCTATATCACTGGCAGTAGTTAGGGACCACCTATAGTCAGACAGCGTGTACACCAATCTGTGCGACGCGCAATGTACGAAATTTTTCCTTAATCTTTTTCATATTCTGCTCCCGCATTTGTTGCTAACGAGTAGTTTAAACACACTTTTATATTACAAATTATCTTATGACATCGACGCACAGGTACGATCAAAGAATTAACAAAGCAATTTTGTAATTTATAAAATTTTTCTCAACGTTTCGATCAGTTTCTGGATCATCTTCAAGAGAATTTTGCGTCTGAAAAATACTGAATGTTGTACTAAATGTTTCAAAAAATCAATAATAACTATAAATTAAATTTTCACCTTACTTGCTATGTGTAACTTATCAACGTTTTTGTGTGTCACTGTATTCCACGATATTGAAAACTAGACTGAACCATGTGAGCTTTGGGAGAGAACCAGCACAAAAACAAAGGAACGACGTGTATTGACGATATAATTAATCAGATACTGTAATCAAAAGTTCTTTTTATATTCTTTATATATATTTCTTTTTATATTCTTCAAAATTTTGTCTTTGAGTGAACTTTTGGTTGGATTTATTTTATGCATTAAACAAAAATTCGTTGGATGAGGTATTGACACGTTGTTGTTATCGAACATTATATTTATTACAGCCAATTATAAAATTCCACGAACGAAACAAATGAAATTTTCTGTGAAGTAAACGAAATTCGCGAGGCATTAACGTGTTAAACAATAGAAGGTAATAAAATTCTATAAAAATGGGTAATGCTTCTCACACACGATGCAGAACATTTGATTTTACAGTCTAAATATAATAGATATTTTCAGAGTTAAACATATGAGTTGGTTAAGAGATTGAATTAGTTATTCAGAGAATCAACACCAAGTGAAAGTTTCAATTTTGTAGCATTGTTATCAGTAAGGTTGCCGACAGTTCACGTGTAAAAACGTGGAAGCCGTTGAAGATACATTTTCTGAAGCTAGGCTATCCGTCGCGGCATCGCGCTTCAGCAACACAGTTACCATTCCCTCAGCCGGTTGAATCTCGCGGCGCGTTTGAAAAATCAACGAGATCTCCCGGCCTCGAAGAAAATCCCGTTAGACCCTCTTGTTTCATCCCGGGGCGAAATTAAGAAGAGAAATAAAGATATACGCGACCGAGCCGACAGACGTTTCCATCCTCCACCACCTCGGGAACCTTATTCACGGGAAATTCAATGCGCGTGACGAAGAGGGGGGACAAGGAGGAAAACTAGAAATTTTCCTTCGGCCCGCTCGAACAGGCAAAACGCCGCGTACTGTCTCGTGGAAATCCTCTCTCCGCCCCTGGAGAGGGCTGCCCGTGCAGGGCCGAAGTCACGCTTTCTACCATGAAATTAAACAACTTTAATTTCTGCAGTTGGTCCGCACGAAAAAACGGCATTCAGAGCCGGAGTGGGCTATTTACGACAGGTTTCAAATGCCTCGTGCAAATGAATAATGCGCCCCCGGGAAAGTAGGCCAACGGTGTTTTTTATTTAAAGTTATTCAGGGGAAATTGAATAGTCTTCTCGAGATCCTATTTACATTTATGTTTGTGATGGGCTGCTTCATTTTTATTAGCCCCGGCGAGGAGCGAGTGGCTGATTCCAGTTTTTCGAGCGTCCCGGTGTCATGATGTTTAACGGGATGCACTTAGGGTTCTGTTTAACGCAATTTACCGCAACGCCGGCTATGAAATTATCACTGGTCGGGAATTTTTATTGTGTTCCTCTGCTCTGGTTCTCGGTAAATTACTTTTTACGTCATTCGCAATTCACGGTGTATATATTATTCTATATTCTGTACGATCTTACAAATATTTAAAACCATGCTACTACTACTGCGTCTTTTGCAATTCTGTTTACTTTATATTCGGTACTCGTGTTGAGAGATTGCTTTCAAGCAATGTAATAATTTAGGAAAGTAGAAGCCCACTTTCACTATTAATTGAAAAAAATCTCGTTACACCTACTGAAAGATTACGTTGTTTCCAATGCGAAAAAGCAGTGTAAAAGTCGTCGTTTTATTGCAGCACGTTCAACGTCACGGCTCAGAATAATTTCAGACAGGTCAGACAGGCCTTGTACAATATTATGTGACAAAACGCACGTGAACGTGTAGAAATTATCATCGATAGGCCAGGCTTGTTAAGTATGTGAGCACCCGTACAGGATCGAGCCGGTATTGATGGATTACGGATTACCGGCCGGAGCGTGGACACCCTATTAGCAGATTACCGCGCGGCCTGGAAACAATTTTCTACGGTCACACTTCCTGCCTCTCTCTCCCCCTCACTCCTTCTCTCTCGTTCTCTCCGCACCCCGCTCTTTCGTCCGTCCAATCTTTTTTCCGGCGGACAGGTCTGGCTCGTCTTTTTTCCCGATTCTTCTCTGTTCTCTTTTCGCGGCGCCATCAGGGCGCAGGCTCGATTGTTGAGTGCTTCAATCCGGACGAGAGGACTCTCGCCCCGAGGCGAGGAAAGGAGGGGCCAGAATTTTGTTCCTTTTTAACAGATACACCCAGACCGATCACGATTTTCGAAATATCAGACCCGTGCGACCATCGCGGAAATCCATTTCGCCGTAAACGAATAGTTACAGCTCGCGAACACTCCAGTTGGACGTAATTTCTCGCGAAAATCGAAATTCGTGGCGTCTCCGTTGATATTCATGGTATGCCGTCGAAACTGCGGCTTTATGGTAGTATTCTAATGTAACAGGACCAAGAAACGAATTTTTTTAACGTATCAAAACTATTTGAAAAATTTGCTTCTGAACTTTTATAATCGTATCCCCGAAAATATATCGCATTTGGTGACAGAAAATTTCAATGCGAAAACTTCACGTTCGTTTTTCATTTTATGTAATAAAAATAATTGTACCTATGGTTTCAATAAATATTCTAATAGTATTTTTACATCCGAAAAATTCTGACAAGCTTTAATTTGCTCAAATAAATCAGAAGGAAAAAGAATTTTTGAACCTGGCCAGAAATGAGTGTCACCCATATGTGACTCATGTGGCATTTGATGCGTTAATGATTATAAATAGTATCTGTATCATAGAATGAGTATCTTTTATACTCGACTTTCCTTGTAAAGATAACCAATAAGAAATTTTTAAAACCCCGACCTCGACAGGGTAAATACATTTTTCCCGTAGTTCCATAGGAGATTTCAGTAGCCCACTATGCATAATGGGAGCGCTCCTTTGTGTTCCGACAAAGCGACACGTAAAAAGTGTGGTCGTACAATATTATCGTGATCTTTTCATTAATATAAAAATTCGCTCAATGAAAAAGATCGAGTGTCCGGAGGCCGGCGCGGCGGCGTCGCCACGGGATTAAGGACGTTAAAATGAAACAGTTCTTCATTAGCGGAGTCCGGGGAACCTGAATTCGGCCGCAAACAGATTAGAAGCGTGCTCCTTTCCAGCACATTGCTCCTAGAAAGTAATTGCCTACACGGCGTCACGACGAGCGGTCGGAAATGGGACGCGCCGCGTAAGCTCATTCTGGTTTTTCGGCTCCATAAGACGAGCCACCGTTACCACCTGCTCGGGTTACCTGGCTTCGACCTCCTAACCTCGTCGAGATAATGAAACTCGGCGGAAGACGTTCCGCCGGTGGCTTTAATTCCATCAGTATACTACCATCCCCAGGCAATTCCAATTTGCCCCTCTTTAAACATCGCGCGGAACGAAACGGTTCGAGGAGTTTTGGAAAACTTTATGTTATCCGAGAATCTATTTTATGAAGCTGTCCGCTCGAAAAAATACTCGAATCTCGTCTGCACCCAGCTTGCATTCTAATTATATTTCTTGTTTTGCAACTATCAACGTCTATAAAAATTTATCAATTATCAAATATCAAATTTTATATTACACTATACTTTCTTTATATTAGATTACATACATACTTGTTAATTATCAGGTTTAAATTTTTTTTAATATGCCCAGGTTTCTGTGGAATTTGTAAATATTATTTATATACCTACAGATTAGATTTTTATTGTACTACTAGATTCTGATACATAGTGTAATTTTATGTTTCATGAACAGTCGAAATAAATTAATTTCAACAAGTCACAGTCACAAATTTCAATTTGGAAAACGTTACTGAAATTATTCGTCTGTTACATTTACACGGTACAGCACGGTATAAATGTATAAAATCCGTAATCCACCGATTACATCTGTTTAATGGAATTAATACGCAAATTGTTTTTGGCCATCTCCCATCAATTATATCCTTGACAATTGACGTTCCAAATACATCGATTTTCGGATACGCAGTTACATTCATCGGGAATATTCACGGCATGGGAGATCGGAATAAAAAACATGAAATTAAATATAAACTGACCTTTTTGAATGTCGTAAATAAAAACATTTTATTGCAATAACCATTAGAATTTTTTTTTATAAAAATACTATAAACCCGTTACAAAATACAGAAAGTAAATAATTCAAAAATAATAAAAATGTTTTAAAAAATTTGAAAGTAGGTGCCCGGTGATTGACAAAACTTAAACTTTGCGTTAACCTTTTCTTTTCTTTTGTATCGTCGATAGACTGCCTATTGTACGCATTTGTGAGAAACATAAGTGCAAAACAGTGAGAACCTCAGAACAATTTAACAATAAGATTGTCATTTTTATATAAATAAAGTTAATAATAAAGGAAATAAATTTCTAAGCGACCTACATATCTCAGAATTCATGGAGAAATTTTTTATGTCGCGCAAGAATCCGAAGTTCAATCATCGTACACCAATATCTGGATGTTTCACAAAGATTTCTAGCACCTTCCTGAAATCAATTACCAAATTGCAGATCCGGTGATAATATTGATGTCAAATAATCGTTTCAGTATTATTCATGGCGATCAATAGAGTTCACACAGCCCGGAGCAATCGCGCGACAAGTCGGTGTTTGTATTCGAATTACAATTTCAGCAAATTGAGTAAATCTCGAGTTTGCCCGTTGGAGGGATGAATAGACGACATTTCCGGCATCGTCTGATTCACCGTCATCCCCGGCCACGAGCTAGCCCGGCAAAGGTCGATTGCACCGTGATTGTCCAGAACGAACGAAACTGGCTTGAAAATACAGATTACACACACCGCTGGAACAATATTAGGTGTGCGCGGTTTCTGTGTTGGCTGGCAAGATAAAGCTTCGACCGGTGCATGCGAATCGAGTACACCTCGTAAACATCGTGCACAAACGTATCTGGAATGCCCACCAGCCAGAAAAGAACCATTATTACCGAAACCACTATTAATCGTCGATATTTTAACAAATTATTAATATCCAATAATTGGCTTCAAGTATGAATTTTTAAAACAGCTGGGCACGGAAGTTTATCACGATTATCGAACATCTCTTACGCGCGAGCAGGCACAGATGTTCTTTGCTAGTTAAAATGTGCTTGCCTTCTGTATCTCGCAATCAATTTATAAATCATTTTGTGCTGTTTTGAAATTCATCCTTTGACGGGTTACAAAAATGTATGCAAATTAAGGGAGAGAAATTCGAAGCAAAGTGTTTGTTTCGGGACGTGTTTCTGTAAACAACTATTTGTTCGAATCGTGCTTTCATGTACGAATTAAAATTTCTTTCATCAAATATATATATAATAAAGGTAAAGTCTAGTGCTAACGCTCTTAACAGAATGCCATCAGCAAACAGAAGACCTGTTCGTTTTACAATATGGAAACCATTACTTGGGTCAGTGATCCTAAGCACATTCTGAACGTTATCAGCTGGTCCTTATCGAAATCGCGGGAGCAGAGCCCTGACGACACCTTTGGTCCGTGGCGACACGGATAGTTGCAATAACCGAAGTGATAAATAACTAGTAAAATATACAGGGGAATCTCTGTACGATTGCCAGCCTATTCGACTGCCAGTAGCACAAGAGCGATCCATCTGAGCGGCAAGATATATGGTCACCCTCCAGAATGATCCTCCCTCCTTCAAGCACGGATATCAATTTTATGTGTCGGTAGGACGATATCGGTCTGGCCACCGCTGGCCCGTCCCCGCTCTTGTTTATGGCTGTATTAATTATTCCTATCGCGTATACCTCGGGCTGCTGGCTTGTATGCGAGCGCGCTGCAGTTGCAGTTGTAATGCATCCGCGGTCGGTCGTTCCGAGCCTGGCCGATATAACCTCTCCTCTCCAACTCCGACCTCCTACAACCTACCCTTCTCACCCTTTACCAGGTTGCACGCGCAACGATTTAAGGGGCGCGTTCCATTTGCGTGCCGTTTACAACTCGGTTGCCCGTTTACAGCTCTCCGCCCGCTGCACCCTTCGCCTCCGTCAAGTTCAACGTGTCCCACACCCACATGTCACTATAATTTCATGGTACGTCGATGCGTACCTGTATTTTCGATACTGGAGAGTCGAATCATTGTGCAATTCTCCCGACTCACACATTTAAAAGAGGATCTCCTATACAAAAAATTGTCCCCCACCTCCCCTTGAAATTATAAAGAATCAAATTTAAAGAGGTCATTTTACATGTAGGGGTTAAGATACTTTCTATTCAATTTTTGACACCTCAAGAGAGTTTTATGCGTACATGTGTACACTTTGAGAAATGTCTGGGAAATTACTAGATTATGGAATGGAGGATAAGTGTTTATGACAGTGTTACCGAGTAACGAAGCTGTACTAGGAGACAATCGGCAACATCGACATCATAATACCTAATTTTCGCGCTCGTCGAGGTCGGATCTCCTGGGGGATCTCTTGTAGTCAATTCTGCGACTCCCGGGGTTGCTGGAATCTGTCTTCACGGCGGGAGTCGTCGATATTGGATCCTTGTGACCTCGAGTTCACCGGTATTGACTCCAACCATTCGACTGGCCTGATATTGGATCTTGTGACCCTGAGTTCGTGGGCGTTATGACCGATGAACTTGAAATTATCAGCATTCGCCCATCGCCGACGGAATCGTTGACATGAACCAGTGTACGGAATCTTGTAAATCTCTTTCTTTCATTTTACAATCGAAATTAAAGTAACGACATATTTTTACTTTAAAGTTGATTCAATTTTTATTTACCTTATTGCTTAATTTTTCTTGCCACAACATCGAGTTGGACATCGATAAAGTTATTGACTTATGTACGACGTAATTTTACTGTATCCGTTTCTCAATTTCATTTATGTATTATTTAATTCGATGTTCGTCAAGTCGTTGACTTATACTACTTATCCGTAACGTCTCACGATCTACTTTAAAATATTAATGTACGCGTACTCTCTTGATTTAAACTTGATTCAAGTTTTAAGTAAGTTATTCTTGAAATTATTTGCTACCATGTTGAAATGGAAGGTGGAAGAGTCATTGACTTGTACTACTGTCCGTAATTTCACCGACGTCTTTTTCTCATTTTATTTTTACATTGATACATCGACGTTCATATTATTGTAATGTTATTCTTCTGTTGCAATCTTTTTCCAATTTAATTAGGATGATGCTGAGTTAGATGTCCCTAAAATCATCGACTTATACTACTGTCTGTAACTTCACTGGCCTCATCCTTGTTTTACGATCTGCGTCGAAATATTAATACACGTGTATTATTTTATTAATTTTTAATTACTTTATTGTGACGTTGAATTAAATTTGTACTGTATACAGGACATTGAATACTTTCACTGTAATCCACCTAGATTTTCCCAACTTAAACTCCTAAATTCCTTCCAACACGTCAAGTGATTGAACACAATTTATTTCGAAACTTTTGTTAACGATCCCGGCGGAATATTCTGTAAAAAATGGTAGTAACAGAAGGAACTTCTTTTCTTCGAATTCTGGTATTCTTTTTCTTCCGTAGGATTCTTGATACCGCGCTCTGATCCCGGCTAGTATCCTCAAATAATCTTTTTTTAGTACAATATCCAGCTCAGAGAAGCGATTGCAGCTTTGTCGTCAATTCCCGGGCGTGATACATACTGCGATGCGAATAAAGCGTCTCGAAATTCTTCCGCTTCCTCCGCTTCCCCGTCTCGCAGATGCGACAAGCACATCGTCGGATTTCATGGAAACGGCACGAATCCATTTAATATATCAGCCGCCGTGCTGTTAACATGGGGTATGCTAGAAAATCGTTCGATCTATGCGAAAAGTCTTGACGAAAATCGCTTTTCAAGCACCGTCGCATCGTCCTCGGCAATTCGAGCTTCGCAGGGGTTGCTGCTTCTGTCGTTATTGATCCGGCTAACAGATGAAAATAAATATAGAGACAAAAAAAGCAGAGAACGAACGGATCTTCGAATAATGAAAATATATATACGATGCAGCTAACCACAAAACTGGGGGAAGCCACCAATGTCACAGTTGACGTTGAATTTCAATTACTGGAGTCTGACAAGGTACAGGGGAGCTTTATGTTGGATCAGCGTATTTTAGATTACTGAGTTTTACGAACGCCTGAAGTTTGCGCCAAGTTTGATACGAATTCACGAAGTAGGAATTTGACTTACATAGTCTTGAAAGTAATAGAGTATTAAACTGCGAGGGCAAAGTGAATCCAAGTAGGTAATTTCGAAGTAACTTCAGGCTGAAGTGATTGCGGCGAACGATGCCATATTTAAATAGTGTAGACGTCACGGAAATATTATTTCTTCTAAAAAATTGCTGGTGTATTGGCGATGTGTTGAGAGGCTATTAATTAGGTCAGTTGGTTATCACATCTGTAAGCCGAGATTGCAAACCCGGAAAGCCTTCTTGCCATACTAATACAATCACTCACTCTAATATTAATCCACCAATTTCTTCAAGGTACCAAATGCAAAAACGTATAATATAAATGAAATTTTCACTAATTGCGATGAAAGCTATCCGATATTAATTATCAGAGGTTACCATCCAAAAAAAGAAATATAGTTATTTCTAAACTGTGGAACAATAACTGCATATAAGAAGCAATTTAAATTTATTTCTGTCGTCATTTCGTTAATTTGTATTCGGTGTTTAATTGTTTCCATGTCAATATTGTCATCATTCCCAATATCTTGCATTGATAAACAATAATTTAAATATCATAGTAAAGTATTATAGTCAATATTTGTACCTAGCATGTTGTGAATTTTATAAAATATATTTTATCATTTACGATAATAGAAATTTAGATAAAGAATAAACCAAAAGGACGTCGCAGTGTATTATTTTATGATGGAAAGTTTTTTCAATTACATATATTGTCTTTTGATGTCTCTCTATCAAAAGATACGGTACAGAAACAAAATAAACAGAATATTGAAGATCTTCATACAGATCTTTCAAATACAATTTTACTTTCCAACGATAAAAACATTTAAGTGTCCTGTTTCCGGTTGCTAACCGCGTTGCACTAGGGTTACCTGTACTTTTCACTGTATGTCTTATTCTCCAAAGTGATGTGCGACCATGAATACGTCGGGTTTCCGTTTCCGTAGGGAGAAACGCCGCGTCAGCGCGGTCGAATTACAGAGCTCATATATTTTTGAGATCGAATAACAGATACCCGGTTAGAAATTCTAATCCGATGGAAACGCAAACGGAACGGACCCGATCATCACGAGCTTGTTCCGTCACGTGTCTATGTGCGTTCACATGCGAATTGCGCTCGCAAAATCACGTGATCGATCTTATACAGTGCATCCCATAAATACATAACTCAATCTATTCATTATTTACGGAAATAATTGGTCTATTTTCATGGAACATGGTGCTAACGTTTTATCGAAAGAGACATATTTGAGTTGTTGACTAGATTTACGATGTTTCATTTAAATTGCTTCAGGAATCACTCTTTCCAAGCAAATACAACTATTTTGAAACACCCTCTACAAAACGATGCATGATATATGTAGAATTATTAAATCGATAAATATTATCAGCAACAAAACAGACGTAAAAGTTATTATAAATTATGAAACGAAGAAAAATAGCAAAGAACACTTCGATCAGCATTTGAGACATGCATATGCACGTTCCTGCGTCCCCACACTTTTGGATGGTCCTGTACACTGTAGGCGGTTCGCTCAGGGTGGAAATCGTCGTTCGAGGTTTGATTCTCGACCTGGACGTTCATATTTCAGCCGGAACCCCATAACCTTCGCGAGGCAACGATGTGGTTCTGCTCTGCGGCCATCGATCGGATGCGAGACAGGGGGGCCGTAGAGGAAACGAACGACGACCGCTGCTTCCATCCAGATTTAACGCTGGCATTTACATTTAGAAGAGCTCCTCGCCGAGCTGTTGTTTACTAATCGGATCCGGAAAATGGTGCTCGAGAGTCGTGAGATTCGTTCTTAACGCTGTAAACACGATCCAATGACCGCTCGATGCTCCGTCTATGGCTTGAGCTTAACCGAACCACCGTCTGCGCCACCGATGTTGCTTCTCTTTCCTTCACCAAACATCCTTCTGCCTTTATCCTCTCTTGTTTTACACTTCGCGGCCTTCTCGCGAACCGAACAGACCGATAACGAGGACATTTTTATCGCCAATTTATCTGTACACCAACTTCGCCTCGTGTAAAGACGTTTCTTCGGGGAAACGATGCTGAAGACGTTGACCCAACTCCTGAAAACATTGTAGGTGGAGTTGGGTTAGGATCAGATAGTCCATGGAACGTCCTAGCTGGCGATCATAATCATCAATCCTTGGATAGTTTTACAGTTTTATTTTATAATTTTTAGGTAGTTTAAATTGAATAGTTATAGACCATCTGTGAAATCACTCCAAATTTTCGGCCATCCTTATTACAATTTTAACATTAATTGATGCGTGGTAGTTACAAACGCCTATTCTCTCTCCGGGTCCACATTTTTTTTCGCTCTTTTTAAAAAGGGTCGAAAAAAATTGTAACATTCAGTGTGTTATTCAACAAGGACTACGTGCGTATATACTACTTTTATAAAGTTGTGCAATTTGTACACATCTTTTTATTTCAATTAGTTTGTCCTGGAAATGACCGATGCATTTCTGTCTTTTTCCAGAGTAAATTCAAATCGGATGAAAATATTTGTAGAAATTTTCAGCATTGTGTTTTCCTTATTCTATTAGTAGAAGCGTCAATATGCCAAGTGATAAAACATGTGACAATTTTATGTTTTGCAGCTTCTAGCGGGTAACAATAATCCGTACACGGAGAAGGAGCAAGTCTTCGATCCAGCCATCGTGGCAACAAAAGTCCGTTTCATCCCGTACACCTCCCATATGCGCATGGTATGCATCCGAGTGGAGCTTTATGGCTGTCCATGGACCGGTGAGTGATATTTAAAGCCACTCCTCCTTCCAGCCGCACTTATCCGCGACAAACCGTCCGCCGAGAAGGATTGAAAAGGACGAGCAGATATAGTTCTCACGCATTTTTATCGGTGTTGCGATATTTCAGAGTTTTCTGCAATCAAGAAATTTCTTACAGTGAAAAATATTTTTCCTTTATATGTATTCAAGATGCATGGCAATTCTTTCATCAGATCATTTCTGAAAATTTTATGATAAAAATATGAAACGTATATTCACTTTATCACAATTTTAAAAAAGGTTTTGTTTTTAAATTTGTAGCTCTTTAGAAACTATTAAATTTTGCTATTTTTCTCCCACTCTAGAAACTTCTACTTGTATTGCATTAATTAAATTATTATAATTAATTAGAAGACTGCGGATTTTATGCATTCGTCATAGAAATGAACAGATTAAGTATGAAATGCTTGAAATGTATTCGGAATTTAGAAATATGTACTGTTAATTCCAGCTTATTAAAATTATTAGCGACAGAAGTAATTAATGTAAAACCATATTCATATTCTACTGATGAAAAAGAAATGAATTTGTATTTTTTAAATAAATGATCAAAAGAGCGACTAGAGATAAAATAAAAAATATTTCGACAAAAATTGTGTGAAAGAAACTGGTTGCATCTACCAAAGGAACGACTAGAAAACAGAACAAAAGGCGTTTTAATAAAATTTGTATTGTGCTCGATACATTCAAAGGGCCGAATGAACGATTGTCCGAAAATATTTACAATAAATATCTGTTAAATTGAAATTGATAAATTTGATTCCGCGTTTCATGCAAGTTACATTTCATATTACGTTTTAATAATCGAATTTGTAGTCAGACAAAACAATAAATATCCAATTGAATCGGAATTTCGCTGTTTTTCATTTGCATGCCGAGCGAAGTGTCCTCGATTAAAATTCACTAGAGGAAATACCTAGTTGAAAACAGAGCTCGCGCGTTAAGTGGATCTTCTACTCAGTGTCGGGCCGTATTCGTATTCTTAAACCCCGATCGAACAACAACAGCTTCGCCGGCCCGAGACCGGCATCCACGCAGATTTAGTAGCGCGATTCGAGAGATAGTGTACAGGTGTGTTTGCGTTAATCCAACCCCGAAACGATTCAGGGAGTCTAGTACCGGTATGCGCGTAGTCGAAATCACGGTTATAAGTATCGATATTGCGATGCTATCGAAATATATCTCCGTCGAGGATACTTATCTATATTGTAAATACTAATTCGGCATCATCTTTCACAGAAAAAATCATAATTATACAAAAATGAATCTACATCTAAAAATTAAAGAATCACTTTACCAACTCATTCGTTTTTCAAACTTTTCTGATTAAAATGACACCAAACGCGACACAATAGCTGTTTAATTCATGATGAAGAAGAATCTCAATTATCGGGAATACATACAATTTTAAATTAAATATTTACAGATTATTAGATTAAATTATTTCTCTTTGGATAGAGTATTCAGTTAACAACGATTTGGATAGTCGAGGTTCTACTGTACTGCGAGAAAATATGTTAAAAGTTATGTCGTGTTTGATATCGTTTCAACCAGAAAAATGTCACAAGTATGCTGACAAAGGTTTCATAAAAAATAATTCAAAACAAACAAAGTTTCGTCACTGAATTAGTATTGTCTCCCTATGTCCAATTAAAGATTCTGTGAATGCTGCAAGTTTGATCTGCTGTGTGCATTGTTTGGCGTTTTCATTCCAACATTGTCATGTCGAACAATGGCAAGAGCGTAAACGACTTCGATATTATACAATAAACTGTAGCAAATTAATCACAGTCTCCGAAACTATAAAAAATAAAGCTTTTATTGATAATTCAGTATTTATTGAAGCTAATTTTTCTATTCCGTTTAACTATCACATTTGCAATTACTGGTTAAATACTTTTAATGAATCCCACTATAGAAACGTTAATAAACAATTTCGTTCAAAATCTATTGTAATCATAATTATTAATTCTACATTTATGAAGTACATATATGTAGAAAAGAACTAAACATAATGTTTAGAAATGTGAATTCATCTGGATAGAATCATTTTCAAACTTATTAAATATCGTAAATTCAATCCCGGCAGCGAGCAATTACCGTAACAAGAACGAAAATATTTTCCATATGCTGGTCTCCTGGTGATTGTAGTTGGAATTACTGGATATTACCGTGCGTGCGACACAGAACGGCCCGGAACACGTGGTCGGCATATATTTCTTGGTGCATTTTTTCTTTCCCCGTTGCTCCGCGCCGTGTACGCAGCGAATAACACCATGATAAATACGGAGATGGCGTTTTTATGGCGTATGAAATTTATCGTTTATACTGTTATCGGAAAAAGGGGCCGCCGAGAAGTGAATTGGCCGCCGCCATTTGGAAAACTCGCCTGTTGTTCACCCGCAAGTGGATATTCCGTTCTCCTTACGGCGGCCATTCATGTCGACCGATTAATTGAGCCCTTTGTACTTGAACGACCACTATAGTCGATCAAAAAAATGTTGACACACTCTGTTTTTTATTATAAACTAAAAATCAGCGTATTTGATATAAACTAGATTTCCTAATGTACGAGAGTAATGCACAGGCTTGGAAGAGCTAATATATTGTTAAGAATAGATTGCAGGATTTGATGCATTTATGATATAATTAAATTGGTGAAATATAAAGTAGTAGGAAGAATGAAAGAATATAAAAAGGTACATATATTATTGCCAGTCTATTAAAATGATTGAAACAGAATAGACTTCCTATTTAGTTTCTATTTCTTGCAATCGATGCAAACAATTTTTCTTTCACGCAAATATCTTTCACGCCGCAATGTAACCTTCAGAAATAAAGTTAAAAAATATAATGGCGAAATTTTACCTGTGTAAGCTAGTATAATATTTCTAGAATAAGTTAGAAGATTTTAACAGAGTTTGTACTCTTATACAACTGTAAAAATAATTGCTGTTGGAAGTTTAGCATACGACACATTTTAATTAGAATTAGGTGGTACTTGCCTGTAGGAATAATTCAGTTATATAAATAAGAAATAGTCGTTCCATCTCCGACTCTTGATTAAATTTATCCCGTTTTCCGAGCAGCAACCGAATGATTACGGATATTCATCCGCGGAAAGTGTTGAAACTTGTTCGGCGGCCGTCTTTAGTAACGTCTGCCACTTCTCCCAGCCATCGTTTCGACGTCCAATAAATCATTTCCCGTTGGTCCTATGGGAAAGAGCTAACCAGAAATGGTATCTTTTTATTGGCCACGATTCTGGCATTGATGAAGATGTATAAAGATTAAATTATGGCGCGCTGTTGCGGACGGTTTGTGGTTGAGTGACAGTTGCTTACGATTATTGTGCTTGGATATCGGCGTCTCTATATTGAATAATTCAGTTTGTATACAAATTTTATATTATTTATAACAAAATCCTTGGGATAAGGTAGTTTTCAGTGAGCGAAATTAATTTTTCCTTTTATGCTTCAAATATCTCTAAAAGTTTCCTATTTCTTGAAACCCAAAATTCACAACAAATTCTTTATATTTACAACACAATAGAACTGTTACGAAAAACCGCAAATCTACCTCGGAGAAGTCTTTGTGAAATGGAGATTTCGCTTTATAAAACCGCATTGAAAGAGATGTAGAAAAAGTTCTTTTAAATTCCATAGAGACACCCGAATTCGTGAAAATTCGAAAAAAGAAACTTCAATTTCCCACTTCCTTTTATGATAAAAAAGAGAGCAGTATAAAATGTTTCAAAAAAGCTTTGACTTCGGGTACGTGAAACTCGCCCTTTAAAATAAGCACAGGCAAAATATTCTACGACTTTTTTACAAGAAGTTCTAAGAGTTCAACAATGAACAATTCAACGGCTTCAATTCACTGTTTTAATTTTCTGTAGTAGCTTATGAGCAATTTTGCGAAGCAGCCTAACTGCCACAATTTCTTTCCAAGTGTTCAAACCCGTTATCGATCTATTAACCGAGCTTCGAGTTTCCAGTCAACCCCTAAACAGCCCCCGAGTAGAGGGTTGAAACTCGGTGGCAGTCTTGCGTTATCCGAGCGGAATCTTATCACGTATCGTCGGAAATAAAATGTTCGTGGCATCGCCACGTGCCACGTCACGATGATGCATAGTCGCGGAGCATGCTGTGCGTAGATGCAGGTAACGTGACCATACGTTTTGTTTTTGTTGCAGAGGGTTTGGTGTCGTACTCGATGCCCCAAGGAATCAAGAGAGGCTCGGAGGTTGACCTTTCCGACAGAACGTACGACGGCAGGGAAGAAGCAGGTTACCTCTCCGGGGGACTCGGTCAACTTGTCGACGGGCAAAAGGGTCCTGACAACTTCAGATTGGACGTCGGTGGTAACGGGAAAGGTGAGCTGCTTCGTGCTGGAATGAGATTAGCGCTAGAGCCCGATCGTGTCTAGATTAGCGTGATAGAGCCGTCACGGCTACGCTCGCGAGTTACTCGCTCGTTGGCCGACTTATGTTGTTCTCCTCTCTTCCTTCGTGCTCCATCTACTTCTTTTGCACCGTGAATTTTCGCCCTTTCAAACGATTCGGCGCCCTCGATGCTTTAATTGCTCAAACTTCTCTGAGCACGTTGGTCGCGAATATTAGATGCTCCTAGCTTAACTCAGATATTTTTTTATCTCGGTACCTATATATGTACGAGGAATAGTAAATTACAACGATTGTAAATTGCTTGAACAAGTGAAAATAGTTAAAAGTCTAGAAAAATGTACACTATTGATAATTTGAATATTACGTGAACTTGGAAACATAACTGGCCTAATTACAGTGTGAAACAAAAATGAATATTATTGAAGAATATTTCGCACGACCATTTTTGAGGAGCATTAACTTCTCAAATGGGATCGAAATAAATAGCTCTACATTACTTCTGGTAAATATTATACAAGAATCATACCGCACTTGTCCACCAAAAACAAATCAATAACACACAGGAAGATACGAATAATAATGTTACGAAATTTCACTTCAGCGTATTTAACAATTCCTCCGAAAAAAACTGAGGCAGCTTAATGCCGATTTAACAAAATAGTTAAACTGGGGAAGACTGTGGAGCCCGGCTAATCAGTTTGCAGTCCAAATCCTCGTGTAACAATGAGTTGGCACAGGTAGGCAAAGCCGATCCCGAAAAATTATGTTGGAAGTTTAGCGTGCAGGGAAATTGTGGAACTTCTTGAACGAACGCCAGATAATCTACAGAGCGCGGGGGCCGGACAGCGTTAAACTCGCGAGTGGCATATTCATCGGCGCGTCGTCTTCCTTTCTTTTTCGTTGTTTCAAACGAAAATAAAATTCCTGGTTGTGTCGAATCCAGGTGTGTAGGCCAGAGATAAGAGAATCGTCGTAGGAGCGCCAGTAGACTGGAAGCTCGGACTCTCGGAGGCAAACGTGTTCCACGCTGCACTCGAATCTGTTCCAATTTACATTTATATTGAACCGCGGCGCGCGCTAGACTGCGAGCCACACGGCTGTTTACCAGCTCCCAGGATACATTTGTGTCTTTCCATTTACGCGGCCGGCACACTACCCAGCTACGTACTCCAGCTTCTTAAACTTTTAAACCCCGTCGAGACTGCGTGCAGCTTCTCTCTCTTTCTCTAGGCTCTCTTTATACCGATGCTATAGTTCGGTTTCCTTCGAATTGAGAGAGACCCCGCCGTTCCGCCAGCTGAATTTGATTCCTCTCTAAAATGCTCCGAGTTACCCGATGGTAATTCTCGAGGTGTTCTCGAAATCGGACTTTAATGCAATCTTTCTTTCGAACGGCGGCACACTGTGTCGTTCGTTCAATGGAAATCGTTCGACTACAATGACGATACATATTAACAAATTATTGTATTGTGCGCGAGTGTCCTCTTTATGATAATTAAAAAAGTTATCAAATTTAGGAAATAATATCTAGAATTAAAAATACGCTTAATAATAGATGAAAATCATTTTCTTTTTATCATGATCTTATACCATAATAAATCAAATCTATATTTTTGTGCATCACGTTCATCAGCATATTCTGAATCATTCTATTCTGAGACTCTTTCCATGAAAAGCTAAAATTTTCCAAAAATTTTCAGCCGAAAAATTTTTTGTACGCGTATCGGGGTGACCATCCCTTAACGTCAACCGGAAAATAGTGGGTAAGAGGAACGGGGTGGTGATCGGTCGCATTTGCTTTAACTGCCGGACCGGAAAGTTATCTAAAATCACACTGTTGCTTCGAAATTGTCGAAATTCGCCGAGATCGAGGTGTGCAAGTGACATTGGCGGGGCATCGACGGGCGTGCAACCCTCTTTACGAGCGCCATTCGGCCGGTCGTATAGTTTCAGGACGGTTTAAGTGAGAAAATCATCAGGCTGCGAGTTCTAGCGACGATATACGTGCGACGGTGTTTATCTTACGACCCTTCTGAATGTTCAGAATTGATGGTAGATAGCGGCCAAAGGTGGCGCGGCGCGGCGGTGACAGGAAACTGGAAACTATTTACTCGGGGGACGATATTAAGGGTGGGGCTTATATGAAAGCGGATAGATCAGAACGATATAATGCCGGTGCACACGGGTCTCTCGAACATTGTTGAGGGCCACCGGAAGGGACTGTGTCGCAGGAAAATCCGAAGCCAAAGGGGTATAGCACAGATACCGAATTGAAACGGAACGATTCAGACCCTCCTAAGTTTTAATAAGCTGCTACGGTCCCTCACCAGCGCAGCGCCTTCTGCAACAGCCCAGAAGAACCCAGCAGCGCCCAGCACAGCCCGTTCCTTCGATTCCCTTACGACAATGTCGAATCGGAGTCGGCCTGTCCCAGCGTGCTCAACGAACCCTCGTTTTTCTTCCAACCTACGCCCACCCCTTCGCCTTCTTTCATCCCGCTTTCCTTGGAGAATTCGTCGAGAACGAGAGATAAAAGTGTGCAGGATTTATAGCGTAAAGAACAGATCTTTGTGTGTAAGGTGGCACGACCACGGTGTATACCGTGTATCAACTTCTCGCTACCTTATGAACCGACGATGTTGCGAGAAATTGAATCGTAAATAGGACGGCAATAACGCGCAGAGGATCCGCCATGCGTTGCCGAAAATATTCATGGAATTACACGCAAATGTTTGTAATAGCCGGACTGTGGATCTTTATTAAAAAAAGAAATTGTCCAAGTCAGTTGTAAGAAACAGAAGTTAAAAGCAAACGCATTTCCTTTTATAATAATTTTAATACGAGAATGAGAATAATATATTTAATATCGTGTACATGTAAGAACACTGTACATTTTAAATCTTGCTATTGTTAGATTCTTTGGATTCAAAATTTTAAAACCAACATAAAACAAAAATGTTGTCACACACTTCGTATTTATTTTATTTTGAGTTCCAGCCAAAAACAGGTTGGATTTTTTCAAGCGAAATGTCAACGTGTAATTTAGCATCAAAGTAGAACTTTATCTTTAATATTTTTTGTGCCTCCCTTTGGTTACAAAAAGTTTCATCGCACATTTTTGAAAATTTTGGAGATTTGCGAGTGCGTTGTATACAAAAATAATACAACTCAAAATATATATTAAAAAAGTAAGGGGGGGGTAGTAGATAGTAGTATGTCATTCCGGTGAAAATTGATTTCACAAAGACCATCCAAATTCGATTGTTATTTAATTAATCTTTTAATCGAATTTAATAAACGCGAATATTGTTTGTTCCAGGACAGGAGAGCAATAATAAAATCAATTTGCAATAAATTTATTATTTTCACGGTTTGTGTTCACAGAATGCAACGTTTAAATGAAAACGTAAATATTTATGTTGTTTGTAATTATGCAAACAGAGAAACAGTTTATACGAATGTTGCATTATTCAAAAACACTTGGAGATTTTTCTTTCTATCAAAAAGTTGGTTTTTTAAAATTGTTCTTCTAACTTCTGTAATGTCATGTAAAGAAATCTTATAATATTCTACCCGTGCTTTAAAAAGGATAAAGTCTCTACTTTTACAAAGTACTAATTGTAAGTGGAAAACTTACTTTCCTCGAAGATTTTATTCTCCGAGTAAAAGAAGGTGGGAAATCAAGGTTCCGTTTTTTCTTGCGAAATTTTGTAAACGACTCTGCAGAGTTCAAAAGCAGATTTGCAACTTGTTTTCACGATTATATGGTATTTTAAACCCTTCGAGTGGCGCCTCTACGGCGTCACTAAAAATGGCTGCATTATTATTTAAAATATTGTTTACATTATTAGATATGTCGGTATCTAACCAATTACTAAACATTTAAGTATTGTATAAAGTATTACATCAAATTCATATCTACCAAATTTAAAACATTCAAGTTAAAATAGCTCCGTGTGCAAAGGGTTAAATAAAAAATGTGTCACTTTAATAAACCTGTCTTTTAAAAGTTTCATAATAATATCACATAATATATCACCACGAAGAAAATTATTACTGTTGGTTAGAAAAAATCGAGAATATTCTTGAAACTGCAAATACTGAATTCCTACTCAATTCTTTTAAAAACTTCCTAAATGTTGCCGTATGATCACAACGTCGAACGAGTGAAACTCCTTAATTACGAGGAATACAGTGGAACCTCGCTAGTTACTTCTCCATCTATTGCGCGGAGACCTCGTTCGTTGCCTACTAGCGACTCCTATCACGAGTTGTTCAAAGTTCTAGAATTCTTGATGGGGATGTGCGTAGAAACAAAAGAAGTTCGTCACTATGAATCACTTTAATTAGTTACCTCTTTCGTTGCAATACCTCGATTTATACTCGAATTTCAGTGCCGTTTCGTGCAACGAGCGAGATTCTACAGTAGTTATTTTTCGAGTAACCGTGCGTTTCAGTTAATTACAACTAGGCGTGCCGGTTACGTCCGCGTATCAGTAATTAAACTTGCGAATTCCAAGATAGTAAGAGCAATCATCCGTAACCCGCGTGTCAGCGAGCGTAAACAAAAAACACAGCTGTCAGCTGCTGACGTTTCGCGCGCTGCAGCTTCGCCATCCAGACTTAACTAAACTTCCGGCGGTTCATCCCGGGAATGCGAGGTAACCGTAGAATTTCCGAATTCGCGCATGCGGACGAAAGTTTGGCCAGGAAACCGCAGCGAGCGTCTAGTTTAAAGGCGGAAATTCGAAGTGGACCGCGAAAAGTAACAGAACCACCGGCTTCGGAAAAACGCGTAACTCGCGGGGCCGCTCGGCTTTAGGGTTATTGCAGTCCATTTTCAATCCGCGCGATCCCACGGGACGCGTGTGCCAGCACGCCTGACTGTACCGTGAAATCTAATGGCAGAATTCGTCGAATAACTGCCGTTGCGGCTCACTGCCACAGAACTCTTCCTGTTCCCGCAGCGCGTTTCGTTACTCTTGCGGCCGCCGAGCCGGCATGCATTCGGGAAACTGGGGCCGATCGGGGAAATAGAAGGACACGTCGAAAGTTCCATTCGAAGGTCAACCAGATGCCTAAAGATTCGTTTATGACAGTTGCTATTCCTTGATCTCTTGCTGAACACATAAAAATGAGACAGTGCTTATTCCGCAATCAAATTCCTTTGACTTTAATTATTTTTGTATGAAACTTTTACCATCATCTTGATGAAATTTTAGTGTTTAAAATGACACCAAACACGACACAATCTATATCATGCATCCTTGTTTAATCCACGAAACTGTGTTACCTCGATTAAATCTTTGCAGATTTGTGTAATTAATTGGGTAAATTACGTATTCAGATATCGGTTCGGATAATCGAGGATCTACTAAATTGTCAATTACGTAAGCAAATGTGCTGCGAATGATGCCGTGATTGATCTCGTTTTAATCAGGACAACGCCACAAGTGTGACAGTGAAAGTTGAATCGTTATTATCGCAGCTGAAACATAAACCCCAAGTCGACTGCTTTTTCCCCCTGTCATTGATTTTCGTAATTCCGCTCGAATGGCTATTAGTGTTCCGCACAATTTGCAAAGGCTGGAGATGAATAAATATTTATTTTTCGCATAAATGGTTTTAAACTCAACAGGTAACATTAAAACGCAATCTACATTGAATTTAATTTCTCTTTATATTTTACTGCGTTTTGTGGTTTGCAATTTAATGAATAGTTAATGACGATCGGGACAAATTCAATATCTTGTGGACTTCGCGTGAAACAGATATGCAGAAAAATTTGTTTCATTTATTCACAGATTTATTGAGTATGAAACGAAGCAATTTTAATTCGCTGCGATCGCTTTTTATTGCGATATCATGTGTATGGGGAATATTAAATTACTCTAACATATTTCTTGAAGAAGTAGAAATAGCTTAATTGCATAACATATTCTTAATTAGAGAGTTACTGTGATTTTTGAACCTAAATAAATAAAATCTAGCTAAGTCATAATAAGTAAATATACAGAACGATTAATTATAAAATATTTCCAATAGTGGGTATTGAGTGAATATTGTTAATACAGAATATTGAGTATATAGTGAGAACGTAGAATAATATAAAGGATATAGAAAAATATTGAGAATATTGAATATTAAGAACGTAGAAGAATGTTGAAAATATAGAATATTGAAAATACTAATTATTGCGAATATTGAATATTGAGAATATAGAGGAATATTGACAGAATAATATTAACAAACTGAAGTGGAAATGCTACTGCTTCTAAGACTTTGTTCATCAATTTTTCTGCTACATAGTAATTCCATGGTGTTGCATCGAACAGATAATAATTTATAGTTGAGAGACATTGTAGCACCTCCAGATACCTTGGGTGATTAAACTTTTATCATACTATCGCAAAGTTACGGAGTTCCACGACGCTGGACAGAGTCAGCAACTTGAATTGCCAACCATCTCGAAACTATCTTCCACTATTAACGTGTCGACAGTTCGAACCAAACCAACGACTATAATATTCATCGATCTCATAACGGCTAGGAGCGTGAACTCATAAGCTAGAACTCTCCAGGAAATTCTATATTCAACGTCCAACCAGAGTTCTCTGAATAATCAGCAGTGACAGTGACGATAGAAACAGTATTTTATCAATTTTCTATGTACATGCGTAGTGGATTCATTTAAACGACCTGTTGCTACTGCAATAGAATTTAATATATGTATCTTGTTTGGCAACAGTACATCAGACAGTTCAAGAGAAATAGGAAATTCCAAAACTTAATTTATTATACAATAATTTATTTTATAAAATTTATAGACTGGCTTGAGGTAAGGATGTTTTAAAGGGAAATTACTGGATTTATTAAATTCAAACTTTGTGGATTTACTAAAGTCTACTTTGAGAAAGCATAAAATTTTTTAGAAATAAATATATTCATACTATCTAGTGTTATTCTGATAGACTGTCTCGAAAATATTGTTCAGTACAGCAGTAGAAGTAGAAACTGTAATCTGAATTAGGACATAAAAGTAATATTGCTTATAGTTTATAATAGTTCAATATTTGTTAAAACTGAATTGCAATTTGTTTTATAATTATTATATCTGAAAGTTTGCTCAAACATTCCTTTGCACACTGCACCTGTTGGTTGGTTACACTTAAAACTAAACGCTGGCACGTGACGCGTATCAAATTGGGATAACGAGAGAATATTGTAGGTGAAACTCGAGGAACTTAGCTTGGCAACGCATTAATTGAAAATACGGTTACGCGATTTGCGAGAAGCTGGACAGAGCGAGAGGAGAATAAAACCGAATGATTCTGGCCCGCGGGGCCGAGAGAATGCTGGAATGGATGACCTGTATTTTTCCTTCATTTGTAGAGAGAAAGCTCCGGAATTCAATGCAGTCACAGATTGCGCGAAACGCCTACTATTTCGCATTCAGCTGGCAATTAATTAAGGTAACATTCAAAGACCAGCTGTCGTTCGGCTGAAAATAGGTTGCAGGCCGGAACTTTCTGCTAAAAGAGCCTCGCGCAATTTGCAACAAATGCGACCCTGTTGAAACAATTTGTTCGTTTGATGTGAACGCTTCCCGCGCTGTTCGTGCCACGCGCAAACAAATTTCGCGTCACGCGCGAACCGCGTGGATTATTTATGTTGCAGATTTTATTGTCCCGTTTATCGGATAGTGGGGGGAAGGGGGGAGGACCGGCGCGTGTCGATGGAGTAATCGGATCCGACAATGTAAAATGTCATTTTTCAGATCCGCCAACTGCGAGCAGAAACACTCCCGGCGACTGTGAATGAAACGTTCGTACCGAATTGTCCGAAATTCGAGTCGCGAAACTGTCTGCCCGTCCGGTTGGTCCGGAGGCTTATTGTTGCAAACAGGACGCGGAATAATAAAATATCTGCACATGTTTTCGCGACAGTAATCGCTCGGTGTTAGAAGAATATTTCAGACGAAACTTTACCCTCGTGCAGCAGTTATTCTGTCGTTGTTTTTAGCAGAGATTGAGAGAGTTATGGAACTTTTAAATAGATCCTATTTAAAACAGTGCATTGTCGAATGTTTTTTAAAAAACGTTCTCTGACGAGAACAGCTGAAGACATATTTCGTTTAAATAGAATTTGTGAAATATGAAAATTAATTAAATTTCTGAGACAGGAACAGATACAATTTGTTCATTGATATTAGAAATATTGTAATAAATAAATTACTAATAAAAGTAAGTTTCCAGTGGTTTTCCAATTTATGGAAGATTGTAATCCATTATAACATTTGAGGTTTAGGAAGTACAGGTACTCAATCAACTTCAACATGTAGAAACTGAGTCTAGAATGTAGAAACTTAGATTAAAATGATCTGAGATTACACAAAGTGCGTCGGTCTAATGTTGATGCAAACCGTGAACAATGGTTCAGAGAACAAAGACAAATAAACCAACGACTGAGAATCTGGAGAGCAAATCTCGAATCGAAGTAATTAATTAAAATAGTTAACAAACAGGAACTGATAAATACACGGACAATAAACCGAGGATCGAAATACTGAAATACGATCGAAAAGCAGCAATTTATCTCTTTGCATAACTCCTTTTGTTTTCTAGATTTTCGATTCGATAGCTTTCAAGCTTCCAACTCTCGAATAGCATTCCTCTTCTGGAGCTCGTGTATCGACCGGTGAAGGAAATGCATGCAAATTGTTTTCGTGTACTTTAGACGTATACAGAACTTCATCAAAATTGGTGTGAATCCAATAATGCTCCTTGTCAGTTAGCATTGACACACGGTACTAGATAATCTCCAAGTTTACTGTGTATCGATAGCTTAAAATATTGTTCGACTACAAACTCGTATTTGATACAGATGCGTACAATCTAAAAATAATTTTGTAATTAATGTTTTACTTTATTTCTTGTTTCAGGATACGAATGGATCGGTTGGAGAAACGACACACCCAATATGCTTGGACGACCTGTCGAGATCACTTTCGAATTCGATTACTCGCGTAATTTCACTGCCATACACCTGCATACGAACAATTACTTCACCAAAGATGTTCAGGTACGCTATAGTCTTTTTCGATGGTCTGTAAATTGTATAGAAATAGGAAAATTTAAAGAGAAAATACTTTCTTTGCACATAATGGTGTTCAAAGTACGCACACAGATAAAAAGCTTTCTAGTGAAGATTATGACGATCTAAACCACGTTTTCTTCTATGTCAAAAGTGAACTTTTACACTATTTACATCCAAGGATGTTAGAAAATTGTTCTCATCTCACTCTCACTGAACTCGATATTGTCCCTATCTCACTCTTCTGTAATTTGTTCATCCACAATTTCTCCTTTTTGTCATACACGAACTCCGTTTAAACAGATTCGATTGTATCCCTTCAAAATCGCAATACAAACGTCACAATTGTTCTACCCCTCTATAAAAAAATTGATTCAAAAGAGTAGGTATTCGAGTGACTATTTTGCTTTTACTACCAAAAATAATCGAATTTGGTTTCTGTAGGCATTGTAACTTCCACGCACACTGTGTGCACTAATTTCTGTTCGTTCTCATGGATTTCAAATATTTGTTTAAAAAAAGGAGCTGAAAGCAGAGTACCGGATCGCGGTAACATTGATATTTGTAACTTGAACGGCGTTATCAACTATTCAGAGCCGGAGGAAAACTGTAAACCGTGACGTACACCGAGATTTGAATGTTTAAAGAACGCCATGCCCGGTCTCGCGGCTGAATCATTTAAATCCAAAAATCATGTTCCGCTTTTCGAGTATAAGGTCGACGAGAAATTCATCCTGTCGCGGAACACGGTTTATTTATCGAACGAAAAACGTGTCGTAGAATCTGGAGCGACTCTATCGCCGAGGGATTAAATTTTTAATTCGATCGACGCGACAGCGACACAGCGTTTCTCCTGCACCTCTACCGAGAGACGAGATTACCGGGGAGTAGCCAATAGTTAATGCTCTATTCCGTGTACATATCTCGCGACGATGAAGAAGAAGCCGAAGCGTTTCCATCATGCCCGACGATTTCCTCCCTGTTTGCCGATCGCTTCATCCTGCTCGCGCACGCCGATCAACAGGATGAGTTTCTTTAACCTGCAAGCGAAAATCTCACCGCTTTTTTCAATAGCTCCAGGAAATTTAGAAAGAATATTTGTTTTTTAAAGGCAGACTTTTCTATGAAAAGAATCATTTTCCTTTGGGATTTTAAAGTTGTCAATGTTCAGCGAGCAGCTAGAAAGAACATGTTTATAATATGTACATATTTATATAATATAATAAATATTTATATAATCATTTTGATAGATCAATGGAAAATAAACTGGCTCGTAACATAAAAGCAAGGAATCCACCTCTTAACACTTTATCGAATGATATTCTGTATTTGAAGGATTTTTAATCATTCATAATATCAAATGACATAAAACTATACATATATGTACACAATCTCAAATGAAATTGATAGATTGCGTTTCTGAAGGGTGACTTATTGGTTGAAAATTTCTTAGCCGTGGAACACAGATTTTACATAACGCGTTAAAATGAGTATAGGTAAATTTTCCAATCGCAATGTTTACGGAAGCTTAGTTATCTAGTCTTGAATATCACAAAAATTCAGTGTTACTTTGCGTGCTAGTGTAGAATAACTGAAAAGGCAGCTATGGCGACATCAATGTTGATTTCCGACTCATTTCGGCCGGCGAATGATCGCCTAAAAGGTGGGCCACGTGTAGTCGAACGGCCGAAGTGTACACAGAGCCGAGCACACAGTTTGCGAGCATACACGTGATTTCTCGGCAGGTCTTTTCGTACGCGAAGGTTTATCTTGGCACCGGTGGGAACCAGTTCAACGGCGAACCTGTCCAGTTTTCCTACATCCCGGACCTGGTGTTGGAGCAGGCTCGGGACGTAACCATAAAGCTGCACTCGCGAGCCGGTCGGTTTCTAAAGCTGCAGCTGTATTTCGCGGCCCGTTGGATCATGCTCAGCGAAGTAATCTTCGAATCAGGTAAGCGGGACGGGAGCACGCAACAACAACAACTTCGGGGGAGGGGAGCCCCGATAAAAATCTATTCCGCCCTTTTCCCTCGTAAACCGCGTTCCCGTAAAAAAATATAAGGGAGAGGAAGAAAAGTTACGCGAGGGATGTGAAAAATGGAAGCAGCGCGAGGGAACACGAAGATATCACGAACGAAATAACTTCTCGCGGATTTCGAGGCTGCCGACGCAACTTGTTCGTTTACCACCAGCCGTGGAAAGTCCCGCGGACTCCGGGATCAAGGAACGGATGAGTTTCGGAGTCTTCTTTCTTCGGGATCCCCGGCAGATTCGATTTCCAATTTTCGGTGACACGCTGCCGTCGTTCCGCCGTCGAAACGATAGAATTATTGGGGAAGATGAAGGATAATCAGGCGACGCTCTGCGCTCTGGTTGATACGTCAGATCACCGACGTATCCGCGACGACGGAACAATGGATTCCCCGACGTCCCGGAACAAGACGGAATTTTTCCGGCGCGATCGTTAAATGGAAAATGCTTAGCTCGAACGTCCATAAACTTCGAATCACCCCGCTGATGTCGATGGAGAGAGTGAGCTCTCAATAGACACGCGGTTTTGAACTTGGAAGGTCGAAGAACTCGTATGTAGCTTCGAAAGATGAAGTTTTTATTATTTAAGTAAAATGGTAGACACCTCTTTAAAGCGTAGTGCGTATCAGCATAGCATGTATCGTCTTTAACCATTTGCCTTCTAATAACGAGCTAATAATGTATTCTTGATACATCCTCAACTGTTCTGTCATATTTTTTTTAGTAACATTTCGTTTGTTACATTCTCTAGCAACGAAGATCCAGATTAACGAGGCCAATTGCAAACGTGAACAACAGACGAAGTTAAAAAGTGCTATGTCCGAGTACATATTTGAATAATGTATACAAGTTACTTCCCAAATCTATCGAATAGCCACGATGCTAACAATAGACAATTTTCGAATTCATACAGTGAGGAGTAAAAGAACACAATCAACATTTGAATCAAACCTTCAAACCTAATAAAGAGCAGCAATCGCAACGGTAAAATTCTACTTTACCGTCATCCTTATAACTAGCGCATAGAAGCAGTTTCTCCTCGCTCCATGGATCCAGACATTACTATACCTGTGTCTCGAATGGAACCCCGCAGATCACATTTCACGTCGAAATATGTATCGGTTTTCATTGGCCTCGATTAAGCATGCACGGGCGAAAGAATAACTCTGGGAGGGGAAGTTAAATAAAAATCGAAGGAAAGCGATTCGCGCCACGTTCACGGGAAAGCGAACGTGAATTATATGGTGCCCGGATGGCGTGGAATTCCAACCACTTCGGCGCTAAGCAATCGAAGTTATCTTTCGCGGAACGAGAAAACACCGGCGCACTGAGGGAATGATTAACGATGGTTTCGCTCTATCGGCGTGCTCGGGCTCGTGCCGACTTCGCCGAGTGAAAACTTTTTCAGGGCGTGTGTTTTCAACGAGTAAGTTTCGTTTCTGGTTCGCGACCACGTGCTCTCGTTCGAGCAACGTGCCGCGGATACTTGCGCTCTTCGCTGTCCGCCATCTTCTCGATGCCGCTAAAGTAGTTCGCAAGATCGCTTACGATGGTTTCATTAGCATGCTCGATAGCGCCGTTTGTTCTCGTCACGGGCTTTATGGTTGTGATATTTTATAACCTGTTCGCTTAGTGTGATAAATAATTTATCCTTTTCTATTAAAACATCTTTTTCGATCTTAATAAAACGTACATTGGATATGGATTTAGAAAACGTAAAGGATTACACATAAATATTTTCTGTTTAATAAAAACTCCGTAATTATTTACGTTAGGGGCTTCCTCGCCGATTTTTATGATCTTGAAATATGTTGTCAAGGTCATCATTCYGAACAACTTTTTTCTWTACATATTACCGCTGCTCGGTTTTAGTTTTCGGGATATTCGCAAAAAATTATTGCTAATACTGTATTGAATTTTCTCTCTTGGATTTTCGTATATTAGCATAGGCGATTTCTTAACGATGATAATTTTTTTGCGAATATCTTAAGAACTAAAATGAGCGGCGGTAACAAAATCAGCGAGGAAGCCCCTAATGTAAATAATTACCAAAAAGTCTTGCGAATTAGTCAAACCGGTTGTCCAACCCTAAGAATTATTCAGCATTTCGTTCCATAATTGTACGACAAAATTATACTGTGTTGAAACAAAAAGAAGTTGTATTATATTTATATACGATTTATGGAACTTATGCCCGTCATCATAATTTAACATACGAGTGTATCATGATGTACAGAAAGCGTTCTTGCGAAACCGTGGCGACAGAATACAATCACTAGGTGAAAATGGCAGGGTCGTTCATAAATCGAGCAAGCAGATTTCATGATCGAAAACCCACACATAACCGATACGAATTCCGCGCGCAAAACCGTCGAATCGCCGGGTCCATTCTCACGATGGATCGGTAACATGCACGTTCCTGCGGTTCCCGTGAAACGAACCGGAACGAAACTTCCTTCTGCGGTCCTCGAAGCGGGAGCCCTCGAAAAGTTCGGCGCCGGTTCGTTGCACCGGCCAAGAGACCGAGACCGTCGTTAATCATTCGACAGTGGCCCGTGGTCTCTTGCTACGAGCGTTAACTTCCATCGGCCGGTAACCGGAGCTGCCGCACACTGATCCGGATCCAAAGATTTAGTGATACTTTGGCGAAAAATCGACTCTCTCCCGTCGATTTTTAGTCGACACCTACTGAGCACGCCAACTTCAAAACCGAACGAATTAAAGAAACGCGATAGAAATGTTGTTCCGATGATTAATGGACACAATTTGTCGCGAATTTAATGTTTCTAGTTTAATTCAATGAAACCGGAATGAGAAAGTCGAAATTCATGTTTGGAGAAAGCAATGATATAAAAACACAATTTAATGAACATGTATATTTCTTGGTATGTATAATTCTTTCGTTGTTCTATTCTTTGAAAAAATCTAAAAAATTCTGAATTTTGTATTGAAGTCTCCATTTTAATATTATAATTGTTGAAACGCCGAAAAAATAAATTTTGAAATTTTCGGAGACTAATTTGCGTGTTATGGTACAGCACTAATATAGAGAGAGATTTTCGGTAAAGTTTGGTGGTGGTGTCCAGCATGGTTAGAAAGTTGGACCGAAATCTGACTAAATCGTTCGATCCGGGTCATTTGGTTGCCGCAGGCTTCTCGTCGCTGGCTTACCTCGCATTTACGGGCCCGTCATCGATAGGAAAATATATCGGTCCAGCCCGGGCTCCTCGCCGCGAGAAGAAAATCGTCGACAGCAATTTCGCGAGCCGTAATTAATGTCTACACTTAACAGGCGAGTCGAGGCGCAATTAACAATTCTCGAACCGGTGTGCTGTGCTCTTTTCAAGCCCGACGCTCATTGAACTGACCGTAAATTAAATGTTCGCCCCCGATGTACTCGGCGCGAGGCTTCACGGCAAACCCGGCTACGCTGGCAATTTATCGCAATGAGGTGAAAGTTTGAAATACGAGTATTTTGCATCGCGAAATTGCTCGTTCCGCGAACGGCCTTCGGTGTAGGGCCCCTGCAGAAAATCATTTTCCCCTTCTTCGTTATTTTTGTTACTCATATTATTGACACTACTCGCGTGCGCGCTCGAGCGATCGCTTCGATGGCAGTTTTTCAACTTACCCAGGCCCGATTTACTTTTAATTAGAAAGATGAAACGGTCCTTTGAGCTCCCGATGAAGCCCGCATGGACCGTCAACCGTCTTTTAATTGTCTGCCCTGGGGTTTTCAGCTTCCCGCTCAATTTATATTTACTTTGGAATTTGGAGATTGCGGAAGATAACTCGGTCCAGTGTGCTCCAACTATATATAATTCGCGAATATTCCGCTAGGTCAATAAGGATGGGCAACTGTAATCTAAATGTGATACGGGAAATACGGTTGAATATTGTATAGAACCGATGAAACGGTAAGAGATCCGCTGGGAGAGCTGAAAATACAAATGTTTTCAATTTTCCAATATTTTCCCGTCAAGCCGGCTACGCATTTTCAAACTTCTTTTACTCGTAGTACACGGGATTTTAATATTTAATTTTCAGAACATTGTACAAACGTTTAAGAACGTGGTTTTTAATACAACTTTTTAATACGAGACATTGTACAGCTTTCCTTACAAAACACGTTCGAATAAATAAATGATCATTACAATCTTAATTTAGTAGACAATGTCTCGGTACGATTTTCGACGTATATCGAATTACTACAAATCAATATGATTAGTTATGTCTTCCGTTAGGTTCCATCGTAACTGTTAAATACATTCGAAACCGTCATTTTGACGAATTAAACTTCGCGTTTTAAAAATCCTCGAATTAATCGTCGAATCTGAACACCGCAGCTTTTTCGCGAGATAAATTACTCTGGTTGTATGGAACTGTCATTGCCCCGAGTTAAAGAATCCTCAGAGGATCGGGCGTGGAGCGATTGAAAAAGGCGAGCGAGGTTCAGTTCGTGCGAAGCTAAAGGAGTCATACACAAAGTTAGCATTGATGAGACGAGCGCAAACGATACGACCGCGTCTGTATTAATTTGTCGTCTCATTAATGTGGTCTGCCGCGTTTTAAAGATCCGGCGGTCGGTTTCTTTGCCAGCCAGAAATTTCATTAGTCTTCTATCCGTGATGCGCAGTAATCTCCGAATGGAACAACACCGAGGACGAGGAGCCGAGGAACAAGAGCGGCATTGTATTGGCGACCGGCAGCCCCTATCAGAATAACGAGGGTCCACTGCAGAGAGACGAAGTAAAGGCCACTTTTAATAAGGAGGAAAACAACGATAATGCCCGTAAGTCTGCCCGCGTGGTTTCTGGTATTGTTGCATTGAAGGGTTCCCTTCGTAATTTTCCGCACGATTTCCACTCTTCTTTATCCCCCCCTCCCCCAATTCAACCTCCTCCCTTCGCCTTCCACCCCCTATTTTTCCCGGTCGACCTTTTTTGTGCCTCGATGCTGCACGAAAATTGAATGCCGATCACGAACAGTCCCTTTTTTTTTACCATAGCTCTTTTTCCTTTTTCCCTACTCGCTTTCTCGTTTTTTTTCGCGTTGTTTCTCCTCTGTTCACTTGTACATACAATGTTGATTGGGTACAATGGGATTGAAAGGGAGCGTATAACGAGATTTTGAAAAAAACATTTGATTCTCGGCTCCATTATTGTCGGCCGCTTTTCAACGGAACGGCCCGACGCGATTAATATCGAATGCTTTAATTACACTTTTCAGAATTGCTGTTTATTCCGATAAAATTCGGCCCACCGTTTCAGCCTATTTTTCGATTGGATACGCGATACGCAGCCTGTGCGTCGCATATTTTGAAACGCTCTCGGTCATTTAATATATTAATTGATATTTCGAACCGTGCTAATTTTGTGAATGTCCAAAAATTCACCATCGTATTGTTATCTGTGAAGTTAAAGAATTTCGTTATTTCTGATAAGTTTTATTATTTTTAGTATTTGGTCTGTAGTATTTTTACATTTCTTTTTCCTGCGAGGCAATATACTGGTTTCCGGTCATACTCGACAATTCTCGGTTCGCGATCGAATGGAGGACCGAGAATTCTATATATCGATAATGTACCGGTGCCGTTCTTTTCTTTCAGCTCCGTCGAGGAGAAAGCAAAATCTAATTAATTTCCTTTCTTCCGGCTCTGTCCTCCGGAGAGCACTTCACTTTGATCCAAAGTGTTAGGAGAAGTAAACCTAAAGCACTACTGACCGACGTCTCCGCGTCGTCGTATTGCCTGATAAACGATCTAATTGTTATCCAGCACACCTTCTTTGAGTGATCCGTACGATACACAGTGTAATCGATTGGTTTTATGGCCGAGTTACGCGCAACTTGTTTTACTTCCTGTAATACAAACAGACTGAATTTATTGAATTCTTCCGCTTTGTGTGCCAGCAAACACGTCACTTGACCTGTTTCAAAGTTTCACGAAGATACTATACGTCACAAAAGGTCGTATTCTTTCCTTCCTTGTTGCATCTCACTGCAGATGTGTCGCGAAGGGTCACGTAAAGTATTGCACCCTTAATCGCTATTGTTTGTCAGTGTGTCGTTAAAATTATCAAGGGGCGCATTAGCGTTATTTTTTAATAGAAAGTATTCCATACTGTATTCTATACTATACCTGTAAAAGTAACCTAGTTGTAAACAAATGAGTGAAAACAACAATTTTATTAGAAAGCTATTTTTGTTAAAAAAATAAAAATAACCTTTGAATTGGAAGAGAGTGATGCAAACTAAACCAAATTTTAAAAAATTAATTACTATTTGCAATAACTTCTTTTTAATTAAATGTGAAAATTGTGTACATTAAGTGACGTTAGAATAACATTTTAAATTAATAGATAAATGATGAATTGCTTCAGAAATGTACTTCAATATATTATCTATATTAATGTAATAAATGTATCTACTGTTTGATCAATACCAATTATCAATTTTTCAGGTTAGACTTTATTTCTAAACAAGAGAAAAATGCAAATAGTATCGAAAGCAATTTTGTCGAGTGACTTTTGTGCACTCTGTCCAATTGTTTAGCTATAGTGTTTTCAGGGTGTATTCTGCAAAGAAAATTAAAAGTCTCCGCACTCGTGCGTAGAGCTCGTTACATTTGGTTCTTCAGGTACGATATCCGTTTTCTGAGCAATAATCGTCAGTTCAGAAGAAAATCGTAAGAGTAAGAATCGAGCGAGAAACTGAGCGTAACGTTGTCTTTCCTGAAGTATATTCGCGTGAATCGTTACGACACGCGTTCGAACAGAAACAGAATGAGCCTGGCTCATAGCAATCTCAAGTGAAGCGCGAAACAGCTCGAAATTGCACGAAACTTTCTTTCGGGAAGGGAAACAGCAGCTACACCAATAAAACGACGTTCTTTCGAACGAGAAAGTAACTAACGCTGAACTTCCCGTATCCGAACTATTAGGTGGACATACAGTGGCCCACAGAAGAGTGTCGAAACAGAAATAAATTTATTCAATTAAATTTCAGTGGTAAACTGAGGGCTTCATAATCGAAAAAATACAGATACTACTAAAAATCGTTAAAATTCAATAAATATTATTCTACGAGAACATAATAACCACTGAACTGTAAGATAAAGCAGCTTCATAGACATTTATATCTTTTTCAATAATTTTATCGGGTTGGAAAAAAAATGAAAAAAACATTTAAAAATTTTTTAGATGTCTCTACACCGATCTATTCATTCTTTCTGGTAAATATAACTTCATCAAACTGCCACTCTATTAATAATCACAATTTAAACGCAGAATAAAATATCTGATGAATCTACGAGTTTCGATGCTGGAATTTCCTTCCGTGTTTTTGAAAACTTGCATTCAATAAAATATTGTAACTGCAACCGAAATAAACGATGACAGCGGTCACGCTGAATTTATTTTATTTAAATAGAGAGTAAGCGAACCGCGACGGTGTACGTACATATGTACATGTTTCTTTAGATACAGATCAAGGATACAGTTAATATTTAATCTTCATCCGTCCCTTGTGTCAGTTTGACACATTTTCCTCGTGCTACGTTGCACGTTGCAATAGAATCAGCCTTGCGCGTCGTTTTATCATTTTTCAACGACGATACTAGCCTGGTTCTCAAACACAAAAATATTCTGAATTTATACTTGCATCGTTTTTGTTACTATTGTCTACGCTGTACGGTGATAAAAAACTTCGTGAACGAGTATACAAAGAGAAAATTGGAAACCCCGTTGTGTTTGATGACCAACAAAGTGTGTACATTAAGTTATTGTGCTTGCAATATTTTTGAACAAACAAAGAAAATTAATACCTTGGTTGCGAGAGGTGCTATAGCGTTCTCTTTTTAATTTGCTAAAAAAATGTTTCATTCTTTTTTTCCTTGGTTGGATCATCGACGATTCGATGGTTGGAATGTCGAGTAAAAGCAGTCGGTCGATGTAGGTGATCGACGGTGATCCAATTATGACGAGCATGATGAACGCAATCATCATTATCGCCCCATCGTACATTATGCGAAGCCTGCCTTCACGATAATATCCACCGTGATAGGTGATGTACATTGGTGTATCCGGCGGACGGGATGCTAGACGCTGGAGACGTGTATACTACGTGCCAGTCTCGGATCACGTACGATTGTTCATGGGGTCTCAAACGCACGTCCGAATTCAACCACGAGACCGTCGTTTCACTCTTCGCCACCTCTACTAATTGGATGCTATTGAGCACTGTTACAGGGAATTCCCCTATAACTCGCGAGACGAACTAGAAAAGTCGCTGGTAACATCTCTCACCCACACCGGTCGCAACAACTTCGTCTTTAGTTTGCTCATCTATTTCATCACTGAATTTGTGAGTTCAATTTTTTACGAATAAAATGACCTACTATGAAGGTCTCTCAAGGTCATTCAAGGTCAACTACAATAGAAAATAAATTTTGGTACCTATTATACGCCACTCTATTTGTTTCGACCTGCTAAATACGAATATGACTTTCATTTTTAAATCTCTTTATCACTAGGTATCATTCCGTTTAACCTCTTAACTGCGGAATTTAGTTTTAAAAATCATCCACATACTGCAGAATTAACATCAAGCAATGACGCGTATACACGTCGAACGCAGGGCAAATGGTTCTATTATAAATTTTGCGAAGAACGAGGAAGAATTACATTTTTATTTGATAAAGAATTGACAATTTATACTTGAAAAGGTATTGTTATTGCACCGCAATAGAAATTTGGATTGACGTGTATACACGTCGAACGCAGTTAACTGGTTAAGATAGTACAACTTTACCCTAATAACTTTTTCCATAAAATCATAAACAACAGAGACGTTTTATTTCGAATTTAAATGGTTCACCTGCATATTCGCAAATGGACATTTGCATTATTCGCTAATATTTGGGTACTCATTGGATGACTACCTGTTTGGTAAACTCTTTTTGTTACTTCTTGAATCATCGGTATTTGAATAATGAGATGCTGTCGATCAATGTTGAACAAATTAAACAAAAGTCACACATGTAAACTAGTAATATCTTACTACTGCTAATTGTTGCTTACTCCTCCTAGTTCCAGAGAAGAGCAAGGAGCCAGAAGCGAGGCAGTTCGTCGGTCTGGTGATCGGGATTCTAACGACAGTGATAGTGATGCTACTGGCGGCCATCATGTTCATTTTCTATAGAAACAGAAGACTGAAAGCGGCCCTTGCACCATCCACATTCTACGATCAACATGGTGATCTTAAGGTAAGACGAAATTACTCAAAATAACACATCAAATATATTACAGCAAACTACATGCGACCATAAAATTATTTAAAAAAGACTTTTTAAATAATACTTCATTCACTTAAAATATACTGCCACATGAAATATTTTTCTATAATCCAAATTCAACCTTTGATGTTGAATATTTTAAACAAATTCATTTTCCTTAAACCATATGTGAACAATCAAATTTAAATAAAACGTTGAATCATTTTCACGTCATAATCAGCACAGTAGAAATGAACGTGAAATTATCCAAAGCGGTTTGTTCATGAGTGACATTTTAAAATACAAAATATAGTTTAATTACTAAGCGGTAATGGACGACAATACAGTGAAACAGGAGTCTGTTGTACACAGTAATACATTTTACGATAAAGTACATTGTTATTACTAAGCGTGTGTGTGTTTCATAAATTATTTTTCCCGGTTTTATGGCTTTAGAAATATAATATGTTTAATCCAATGAGCGACATATTTAATACTCCGTCATTCACAAAGTTCCGAGCATATTGGATTACCGAAATTCTACTATATTATTTATGCGTACATACGCCTCGGCTTCCGTGTCCATAAATTATTTTTGTTCGACTGACATAATTTATCACATAAATTTGTAAGGCCATTACACACTGTTCAGAATGAATACAATTATTAAAATGAATGTGTCAAGTCCACTTGACACTTTAATATTTCAAAATCGATTTGTTTCTCCGACTCCTTAAAAAATTTCCTAAATTACAACGGTCACCGATGGCATTGTTAGGACTGAAATAATTTATTACACACAGTTCAGATGGAATATAATTACAAGTCCAATGTGTCAAATGAACATGACGCTTTAATAATTAAATATCTTCTTCTTTACCTCAGCATCAAGATTTTCTGTAATATTTCACAGTCCGGAGTTCTTATTATTTTTAATAAGATTAGATTACAATAGTTATCAATGACATCGTTAGGACGCCGTCTTTATTCGTTCCTCTCTATCTTAGTCGATTCAAAGCACTGGCCGTCCGTGCGATTTAAACGAAATTGCAACATAAACATACGGAATCTAAATAAAAGGTGAACAAACAGTAGGGGTCGTAGAATTTTCCCTGGAATTCAATCAGCCGGTGGAATCCATCGTTTAAAACTTTTGAATTACCTTCGTTGTCGAAGTTTACATTGCCCAGGGTCTCATTTAAAATCCTCTAGCCGGGTGCATGTATTTGAACCCAGTTCACCGTCAAATGCTTCATCCCCGGCGATCTTCTCACGACACGTCAGCGGTCGAAGAAATTACTATTACTATTGTCATTACCAATTTATAATTCAAAACGTTTCCTCTAACAGCAATCGTCAAAAAGAATAATTATAGAAAACATGGACTTCAATTTCAGTTCATTTCAATTCAAAATTTTCTTATATTGTATATAGACAATACTCTTACAAAATCCCTTATCGGAACGAAGATATTCAACGTATTTCAAGTTCTTATTCTGGTTTTTATAATGTATATTCCATGAAAATAGGAATTTGTATAGAACTGTCTGCAATCTCTTATGCCAGTTCTTATGAACTGTTGCATCGAAGTGGGAATTTGTATAAAGGTTCACGGTCCAATAAATAGATTAAATGACTGTGGTCCTGGAGGAGAGGCTCGAGGAACGTCATAAATTGTCAGCAACGCGAGGCGTCTCGATTCGTAACAAGCGAAGGGCTCGTGGTCGGAAACCGAAGCGTTGAATGCCGTCTCGTTACCGTCCTGGCTAATGCTTTAACTTGACGCTGCCAATTTGGTAAATGACGACTATCTTGTTTCCCCCACCCTTGTCAAGGGGCCACGACTTTTCTCGGACCCGGGACAAGATGGTGGCTCTCCTTCTCTCTTTCTCTTTCACCGGCAAGATTCGTTTTGTCCCTAATAAACCCCCGAACCGATGGGATGGGCGCCACCTATTTTCCCTCCGAGGCTTTTGAGCAATCATGGAAAACGTCTCAGCCGTGTTCGACACGGTGGCTTGGATGCTGGCCATGGAAGTCGAGGCCGGGATGGGAGCTGATCAAATATTTTTCTTCATACTGCTAAAGGACTAGCTTGATCGTGCGTCCATCGTGGAAACGAGGCCTCGGTGGAACTGGGACGTCCACTCGGAAATCAGGAATTACAAATTCCTATAATTTTTACTTTGTCGATAAAAAAATAATGGAATAAAAAGTCGCGATTTTAGGAAGAATAATTTTGAATGTTCCCAGTGGTTTCGATCTTGTGTTAATATTACATTAGCTTGCAAGAATTATGATAAGATATTTGTCCTTCTCATCCTTATTAGGGAGAGTTATTCTGTAGTATGTTGGTATTGAAAGGAATATACAACATAAAACGTTTATTCCTTCAATAACTTCCTGTTGAAATTCTGATTGAATTCTTACTTCAAATTCAAATATGCAACAGGTATTAAATTTAACTTAACATCCCTCCATGTTCTCAATCAATACTGCAGCCAGTAAACTCTTCACACTGAAGACATTGTTCCAAGAAACCCATAGTGATGATTAGTCTGGAGATTTTTATGCATTTATGAAGAAATTGATCAGATGAAATTTAAAACATGTAATGTTGTTTTTGATATAAGAAAGTCATCAAGAAATGAAATTAATTTTCATTAGTTTGCTGTTTCCCACAATGAATGTAAATCATTTTTATTTTTCTTAAAGATCCACATTCTATTGATGATTTTACCATAACATTCTACATTCTCCCAGTATGACGTGTCATTTTAAGTACACTGGAACACATGTATTTCACTTACACGTTGAAAACCATGATCTCTAAATACTGATATCAGAAAACTCTCATCAGTGAACACTGCCACGGAAGCCCACATCGACGGTTCCAATAGAACCTCTAACTTTCCGTAGCTTATGTAAGCTTGCTCGGACGATGCAAGCAACATTGTTAGACGAAAAAATGCGAAGAAATTTTCACCGCTGCGTATTATCATCCCGGAGTCGTCTAACTTTTATAACGTAATTCCTTCGTAGCATCGGATGAACAAATATTGAGGTGGCGAGTTGCTCGCGATATCCAGGCCGCAGAGAAACGGTTCAAAGCGGCGTATTCGGCGTTTCGCTTCAGAAAGAGGAATGTCTATCCTGCTCGTAAAGAGTCGGGCTCCGGGGGCCGGAATTATTAAAGTTTTATATTTGTTGTCATCCGAGAGCGGTGTGCCGTTGACCACCGGCCGAAAAGGCCAGCGTTCTTTCTGTACATGCGGGGCCTGGTAATGAGAGCCGCGTGCTTCAAGACGAAAAATTAATTACCGCTGTTAGCGCGGCGGACAGCGAGCGTTGAAACGCGAGACCGAGGAAAAAGGAAGAAGTAGCGCAGCACAAAGGAAAAAATAAAGAGACGGACGCTGCCAAGGCATTCCAACTTCCCCTTTGTATTGAACAAAAGAAACGAGACGCGATGGAGAGCGTGGAAATATGTAAATGCACGGTCCCTTGGAAAATTGGTATTTAACGAAGCACGAGGCCGTAGGAAAAGCGAGGCGCCACCAGTTCGAACCGGTCGCGAACTTTTCCGCGAGCTGGAATTCTTACGGGGAATTCAATAATGCGCGAAATTTGATTCTAGTTTAACGTGTAGCATCCACTATCCAATTACAGTTTAAATAAATTTCTGTAGCATCCGTGAATTTCGAAGGAAACGGCGTAGCTTAGAATAAATTTCAGCAGTCTCTCCCCCCTTCGTCCAATTATAGTTTAAATAAATTTCTGAAGCATTCACGAATTTCGAACGAAATGACGCAGAATAAATTCGAGCAGGTTCTTGATTGGCAGAATAAATTTTTCTATTGTTCTGGTTTGTAGAAAATTGCGAATTTGCATAAACATCTAGTCCTCCATCGCGTTTCGTTTAATTAGACGGGGATAGTTGAACACGAAATTGTAACCTGCAACTGGAATAACATACTTTTATCTTTGTTATATTTTTGATCGTGCTGCGAAAAGTATGCTTTCATTACGGTGCGTTTGGATTCTTTAAAAATGAGTTTGTGTGCGATGCTAGTAACACGCTTTCTTTTAATAAAAGTAAAACAAGTGGAAAATATAAACCTTACTTTACATTTTCTTCGTACATAATTAGGAATCAATTAGTGACTTTTGAAAGCACTGATATTTTAACGTGTAAATGAAGAGACTGCGAAGAAATAAATATTATAATAGAGCACGAAGAATAAGAGATAAGCTGAATTAACGTTCGTGTCTTCGTTTAATTTTTCTGATATTTATTCTATTAAAAAAATATGATGAAAACCACTCGAAAATAAAGGGTAAGAAAATTGTCGATGTCCTGAACTCGTAACTGGATTAATAATAAGCTAAACTTTGTTCTCGTCAATGGACAAGAGCCGAGACTTCGACCCTTCTGCGAAATGTACGGAAGACAGTAATTAACAGGTTGCTGAACGATGGGAAATAATGGGAACCAGACGGCGAAGCTCAATTCGCCCCAGAAGCTTTCTCTTCAAACCAGTTTGTGCCAACGAGTTCAACTTAAGACAGGCGCAAAACAATTGTCCGACAGGAACGTGATGCTCGCTATATTAAAACAAGCTATAAACATTAATTAAACTGCCGTTTGCATAACTGTACTAATGCTCGTGCCACTGCGCACTAATTCTCGTAATCACTCGGGAGAGCTAAAACCGTCATTGTTCTATTTTAGTACAAATATATTTCCAAAGATATTTATGAAACGTCACAGCAATACTTATTACCAAACCCAAACTCATTGCCAGATTAACTGCATAAAATAATCGAAATCTAGGAAATATATTTATCAAAACTAGTATAAAGAATTTGGTATTATAATGTAATGGTAGTACGATATTTTTCAAAATTTGTTGAATTTGAACTTCAAAACAAACCGTGTTCATAAAATAATGTTTAAACAATTTTTAACCACACACCAAACTTTAAATTATTTTTCTATAATTATTCTTGTTTGGTATTGACTACAACAAAATAGAATTTCATTTATAATATTTATTAGATTCTGTTCAGAATATTCATCTCGAGCTGCTGAATTATTTGGCTCTTAAACAGCTCAAACAACAAAAAGAGTTTACATCGATGAAACAGAATATATTAATTTTTAAAAATTCTCTAAATTGTTATGAGAAATGTGAAACATCAATTAAATGACTTGGCTCTAAAATACAAAAAGAACTCTAAAAATTGTTGACTCTTTGGCAGCTGAACAGATTAAACAACAAAAAGAAACCACAAGTTAACGTATTAGAAAATAGAGAAAACCGATTCACTTTGTTCTTCTGTGATTCGAATGTTAGCTTCCGGAGGTTGCATTTATTACGAAGCACTCTCAAAGAGAGCGTCCGCAAGATTCAGTTTCAGTTTCGTTGTTCTCGTTCGAGTCTCGCGTCGTTGGAACCAATATAATTCCCGCCGAGTAAATTTTTACCAGCTGCGATCGGGACTGCACGGCGGATGGGCCGAGGGCTGGCACGCAATCGAGCTGACTCCACTTAATTAAAAGAGCTAGTCGCACGGGCGTATTGTCGGCGCGAGAAGACGTGCGTTATCTAGCTCGTTCACCCATCCGTAAGGAAGCCTGTGTACACACGTAGGCATCCTCTAGTGTAGCATCTAGTGTTCCAGGGTCCGCTCGCACACGCCACCCTCTGCATTAGCCACCTGCTACTTGTCTCGTCCCGACATTCTAAAGCCGTCGAGTGTCACGATTTCCCTTTTTTCTTCGGCTGACCCCGTTGCACTTCCTGCAGACTGGCAGCCACCCCTCGTTCGAGAGAGTTCACCCGGACATCGACCACTCGATAGGCTTACACTGCTCTCGAGACTATTTATCCGGAGACGGGATCGTCAGTGAGGGTCGCAATATGGATTGGATTTAGCATGCGGGTGCCAATGCTATTGTCCCGCTCTTACCCTCCGCACACTGTTCGAATTAAGATGGTATTATGATTTCTCATTTTCAATAAGCCAAACTTTTTACACTTTCTTAAAGTATAATTACTGTAGTGAAAAGTATTTCTTCGACACAGGAACACTATCGTAATTTGTTTAACTCTAGACTTTGTAAATGACTTTATGAAAATCTCATTTTACATATAAGTCTTATTGTTAGGAATAAAAAATGCATTATCATTGTCATATTTTTATTTGAAAGATCTTTGAAATTGTTAAATTCTTCTACATTCTAGAAATGGCTAAAAATCTAAACGTTGTATGAGGAAATAGGTTGAATTTTATGTGAAACATCTGCTAGGTTGAAAGAAATACTTGATTTCGGAGTTAAATTTGCTACGAGTTCAAAGGGTATAAAATGTAAATACAATACTAAATCTATAAATATAAAATATTATTCTGACCAAACGATACCAAAGAAGAAAAATCTGCTCCTTCAATTCACAAATTCCAAGCCACTTTTCGACCTTAGCGATGCAACAATATCGTGATTCTATGCGTTCTGTATTTTCAGGGAAGAATGTCAAGAATTTTCATTGACATACCTATGCAGACGGTTGAAATGCCAATACGTATGTAGGGGAATTCTTATATGTAGAAGCTTTTTGATATTCTACAGGAATTTTTTTGCTAGATAACGTAATAGCTATTATCACTGACGAGCGGCATGACAGATCGGGCATGCAATGCATTTTTGATCACCATCTCTCGGAGTTTCCTGGTTGCATTCTAGAAATGCACCGAACACAACCGGCAACGATGAGTTTCATGTTTATTACCAGAAAAGTGAATACCGTGCACGTTTAAATGGAGAATTATGAAACATGACGATATGTAAATCAAATTCCGAGCCTTGTACCTCATTACGCCTATCAAGCTTTTTATTTAATTGAATCGCGCATACAGGCGCTCCCTACGGTCTCTATTCGACAGCCGAAACAGATTTGTTTCGAATCGTTTGCCCGTGAAATTATTTAAATAAAATTTCAGCCCGTGACCATAAATCGCGAGTGAAAAATATGGTCGTCACCATACAGCTAGTGATTTAAAATTTCCGAATTCTCCGTTCCATAAATTCGAGCGAGATGTGCCTACAAAATTATTAATATCGATTCGCACATCATCCCGGCGCAGCCGTTTATTTCATATTCATCCCTGCAGAAGCATAATAAATATAAATAAATTGTCGAATACTTGTTTCTCGGCTCGTCTGACTCTCGTTTTGCACATAAACGTTGCGTCCTTGTCTAAAATCGTAATTGTCATCTTCACGATACACAAACAGATTCATATTTCAATAATCTCTAGAGAGACTCAACGCTCATGCTCGTATTTATTTCACATGAAACTGACACAAACGGGATTTGACACAGTGTGCATTAATTTCTAATTATTCCAGCAATAATAACCCCACAACTCACGTTATTTCATTAACGAAATTCATAAAAGTTATACACGATACAAGAGCTTCCCCGATGCTAATTTTTTTTATTTTACATTATATCTATTGGGCAAAGATTTATTAATTTCCGGCTCTTTCCTCGATTGAAATTAATTATAGCTTTCCAATTTCGTAATATCGGTTTTTCCGGGACCAGTATGCGCAATAATTACTAACAAGTGAGGGGCACACGCCGCGAGGGGAGTTAAAAAGTAACAAAAATCAGCAACATTATCGAGGTTTCCGCGAGGGCAGCTAGTAAATTTCCGATGATCCTCCTCTGACGGTAGAACATCGGCGAAGGAATGTCGTATAATTGAAAGAACAGGGTGCGCGCGTGAATTCATTAAATTTCATCGATTTTATTATGATCGTGCCGGTCCGATCAGAGCACGCGTACACCGAGAAACGCTTTCATAGTAACGCCGTTGAGGGGGTGTGCGAAAACGAAATGCGGGGATGGAGGAGGATCGGCGAAGGGAGGCGTTCAAAAGTAAGGTAATGCGATTACCGACTTTAGCTCTAGGGCTCGTCGCGATACGAGGGCCCGGCCGAGCGAAAACAGATTATTTTAATTTGAAGCAACAAACTCTCCGATTCCCCGTATACTCTAATCCCACCCCCGCAAATTTGACGTACGCGTGTATCCGCATTGTCCCGGCCAGCGGATTCCGGATTAAGCGTCGGCAGAGAGACCATTTCCGGCGACGGGCATCTTGATGAAAATCAAACAGAAACTCGGCGAGCTTTTCGCGAGAATCTCGCAGCTTCTTTCTCTCTGTTCAACTTTTCGTCAACGTCAACCGGCGAATTAGCCGATTCCGAATAAAAACGAACAGAGCGAGCGTAGATCCCATGAATTGCTGAAATGAAGGGAAATTATCGAGCATGCCAGACGGGTAAAAAATAGAACCGTATAATGGTCGTCCACGTTTTGCCGGCTCTTTCTCCGAGCTGCTTTTTATTATTCGCGCGACGTTATTAGCGCGATTCCGTCGTTTTTTTTGGAAGTGGACGCTGGTTTTTGGCGAACGTAACCGGTATTGTAATGCGAAATCGACACCACGAGGTAGAAATTATGCTATTTGCTGGGCATAATCAACTTTGACGGTTTTTTTATGAATGTTCTTTTTAGCGAAACTTTGGATATGCATTCTGCACATTTCGTTGGAATATTAATAATGGAAATAAAGGATGTCCTTTCTTTGTTTAACGTGTTGAACGTCTATAAACTATTTGTTCGGCAATAGATAAATATACCTGAAATAGAAAGCTATTTTCTTTTTTCTTCGATTTATAGACTGAATATAATGCAACAGCATTTTTAAATTCTGCTCGTCTTTGCGGAATGGTTTACTGAATAAATTATGGTTTATTTTCTTTGGTAAAAAATTCGTATCATTCATATATGGTTAAATAAACTGTATGTTAGGTAAAGAACTAATTAATTTCGTTGAAAATCTCTGGTTGGGATGTTCGGGAACACGATGTCATTTAATGTTCCAAAAGCAGAGATGTATATTACAGTAAATGTTCCGGAAACATAGTATGAAATACGATTCGACTCGTGAGATGAAAGCAATTTTCTGTAAATGTTAAAATAATTCGTTGACAACTCGAACAATTCACGGTAAACTGCAGATTGAGTTAATCTTGTTAAGCTAAACACGGGCAGAGTTGCTCAAGCGAACTGTAAAATTGATTCCATCAATTTCGGTAGTTCATAATTCAAGTTTGAATAAAAGCCGCGCTAAATTATGCGATCGGTACAAATATCGTGGGAATGATTTTACGCATATGCATGCGGACTGGGGAAATAGGACGAATATTATCGGGAAGAAGGAGAATTGAAAATTAATGTCCACTTTGAGATCAAATATTCCTCGTGCGGCGATAATCACGCGCGCGCGCGGTCCGGCTTATGAGGATCATTCGGTACATTCGTTCGCGTGCCCGCGAGCGGGGTAATTAAATGATAATATCGAGCCGGATATTATTTGCATTTATAATTTTTGTGGTATTCGCGGATTAGGTGATACGTGACCAAAGATCGAACGCGGAAATCCGGAATGTTCCGTCGGGTTGGGTCGCGGCGGGCAGAGGAGACAGAAAGCGCGGAATAAAGGAAAGAGTAAAGGACACTGGGTAAAGGGTGCAGATGTCGACGAAGGCAGAAAATGTGCAAACATCCGACAGGTTGAGCAGCTTTCACGAGAAAAGGGCGGAAATGTACCCATGGTAATGAAAATGGCAAAAAGCACTCCACTGCTAATTAATGGAAGATCGTTCAGGTCGTTCCTGAAATCCTCTTCTTTGCACGTCTGGGATTTCATCAACGTTGAACGCCTCTCTATTTCGATTTGTGTTTTTCAGCCACGTCCACGACAAATTGGATCTGCGGCGATTATCTGTCGCGATTTAGAGACGTCAGCTGCTCCCGCTTTACCTAAAATCGCTTTGTCCCCACAGTTGAGGCACACATTTTTATTTGAAACTATTCCACAGATATTTTTACCGGTACTACAGTCGTACGGATTCATTAAATTTACATTAATTTATCTAACCTGTACCACATATCCTGGTAAAACATCTTTTTATTATTTATTGATTACTATTTTATTTAAGTGGCCATCATTGAAATACTTGACTTAAATATTTTATTATATAATTTGCATAAAACGCTTCCATATACTAGTATAATTACTATGCAATAAACCGACAATTCTATCTCCTGCAGTATTCGTACTTGCTTGAACTCAACAATACAAATTATAATCACAATGTTTATACTTTCCAGAAAAATGATGAAATGATAGAAGTAAAAATTAAATTTATAGAAAGAATGAATTTGCCAGAAAAATAATGAAATAATCGAAATTAAAATTCAATTGTTAAAAGCAGTATGTAATATTACTAAGTAAATGTGCAAATTGCCTTCTTCCTGTTTAATATTTCTTTGAATTGTTCGTTATATGACTTTGTCTTGGCACAATATAAGAGACTCAAATGCCAAAATTAGCCCAGACCCGATGTAAAATTTAGAAGCATCAGTTGTCGCTAGCATTTAAAAATGTCACGGGCGGTTCTTAAATTTTCACGACGCCACTTCGAAGGAACTTTTAATTCAACCACGACGGCCGGAGATTATTTAATAGCGGGCCATCGATCGTCCGGCTCGTGATAAACTGGATGCGGCCATTAGTATGCAGTGGAACGTTCTACGTCTCTGAACAAATGCAGCATGATAATAAGTACCGTGAAACGCTTGCGCAGGACATAATCTACCAAGTATTATCTATTATTTATTTCGCCGTTGTTGTATCGTGCGACCCAGAGGATACAGCGTATCGGAAATTCCAATAATCGAATACGGTTCCTTGTGCAGACATGAGAAGTCCACATTGTGCAACGACTAGTCTTCATTACACAATTTAAAAAGAAATAGCATAAACAACTTGTTACTTAAAATATACCACTGTGCACTCATCGATTTCTATTTCCCAAGCAATGCTATTGTCAACTAACAAAAATTTACACGACTGCAAAAAATAATCAATAGAGCATATAATAGACAATATATTGTCCATTCAGAAGAAAAGTTACACAACTGAAAATATATTTCCAAAAAAAGTATAATAACAAATATGTAAATAACAACGTCATCCAGTTTCTAGATCACAACAAATTATTTTACATTTCTGAGTTGATGATATACAATTTAAAAATTGAAGATTTTTATTTAATTTTCAAAAATGGTTCTCCTGTAAAATTTCCTTTTTTGACTTATATCACTTTTCTTATGAACGAACTATGTGAAATGATTGAAATTTTAATAAAGCCAATGGATTTCATCGTTTAATAGCATCCGATGGATTTTCAAAAGAGATTTTTCTGAGATTAACGTCGTTTTATAAGAGAATTTTGTTTCGTGTTCTACAAGGGAGTTATCTATTTTCCTAGTATGTCATAAATTCAGATAGACCTTGTACGTCAGCAACGGAATACGGCAGAACTACACACCGTGCGATATTCCTCAATAAAAGCGACACGGGTCAGTCGAACCTGTCTGTATCCACGAAAGGGGTCAGCGATGTATCGGTCGAAAGGGTCCTTTTGTGCAACCGATTGATATACTTACGACCACAGCAAACACTGGTCAACCGGAAGGGGGCGTGTTATCGTCCTGCGCACGTTGTACAGGCTAGTTCATTGATAGTGGACAATACTTACACTAATGATACAGCAGCCGCGATTTCTGTTCTCATTTTCAGGGCACTTCAATCGACTACATATGCAGTGACAATCCGAACACACGGCATCACCGTAGAGCTACAAACGAATATGATTAGAGACAGAATACACAATATCGAATAAATACAATAGATATACAGAAGAAAAAAAATATTAAAAAGAATAACGAGAGAAATTATTATAATATATATTATATATATTATATTATATTAAATTATTAAAATTATTATTATTATTATTATTCGAAATTATTCATTTAGGAATTGGTCGAGATTGAAAGGATGAAAGTGTCTATAATACATCGTGCATCTTTTATTTTATGTTCCATAATTCCTTGTCACATTAAGAATGTTTATTTTGTGTCAATAAAATTAAGTATTACGAATAAGTGAGCATTCATTCTGAATTGTTTGAACCTCACAACAAGAATTAACTGTTTGCAACATAAACGCGTGAACGTGGCTTTAACGATTTGATCACCCGCCGTAAATCAACTAAAAATGTTTTATACGATCAATAAGTCATCCATTTTTCATTCATACGAGATTGTACAAGATTGGTTGATCTATTTGATAGAAATTTAGATGGAGAGATAGGAAAATTAATAAACCAATTAATTTTATGGTGTATCGTACGAAATTATCACCCACCGTAAATCAATTAAAAATATTTTATACGATCACTATATCATCCTTTTTTATTCATACAAGATTGTAAAAGATTGGCGGATCTATTTGATACAAATTTAGATGGAAAAATAGGAGAATTAATAAATCAATTAATTTTATCGTATGCCGCATGAAATGTAAGTATCGCTTCAATTACGCTCACATCGCAGTAACATCCGACTTTTGAGATCACAAAAATTTGACCGTTCAAGATAATAGGGAAACCACTCCTTCATAGGTGATTGGTCGCTCCATTAAGAACTTATTGCGAGGATACGAGACTAAATATAGAAGAGACACTCCCATAATCTATACCCGTTCTTATGAGATCATAAAAATGGAAGATATGTCTGGCGTGTTCCATAATTGGGAAAATGACGCAGGATAGTAAAATTCTTGTGGAGCCGTAATGGTTTCCGAGTATTTCCAGACAATGAGACTCAAATATGTAATTTCCACTATAATTATTTAGGAGTAATGTACGAGCTTGACAGCCGTTTTCCGAAATTACCTTTACCACTTACCACTGGCGATTACGCTTCTACCATTTTTCACGGTGATTATTATAAATCTTTCAGATCCCCCAGACTATTACTACAGCATCTTCTATTAACTACAAAATTGTTTTCTTATAGACTGCATTAGTCTGTCCAGATTAACTTTGTATTAAGACTTAATATTCAAAAGCAACGTTCTCTGATAATTAAGAGAATTAACTAATGATGGTATGCACTGTCTATAATTGGCAATGCTATATACCAAATTAATTCAATCTATGTCATTTGATTGTTTTCACAAAAATTGGATAATTATATTTGACGTAGTACGTGTAACAAAAGCTGTGACATAGAGAGACTACATTTTTTAATCAAAACTTTTCAACCAGAATTACATTTTATGATAAAAACTCTAATTAAAAATTCTGGAGTAAAAATTGGCCATTTTCTAACTCATTAGTGGACTGTCAAACATTTTCGTAGAAAAATATTTTTAAAAAGTGAGATTTTAGCAAATTAAAATCGAGATGAAGTTGTCCAACTGCGAAACCCGTAGAAAAATTTGTTTACCAAATAGTCATTTTTTCAGTCTGCCGCGCTTTGTTATCACAATCGTGTACGCGTCCACCGCGTGACGCAAGTGGAATCTAGAAACAATTTTCCTAATGATGGTAGTAATTGAATTTGTCAGGGGCGAGTGTTTACAGTGCGAACAGATATTTCCGCTCGTCAAATGGATACGCGAACGAACAATGAAATAAACGCGTTTTTCAGTCGCTTGACGAGCCGGGCGTTTTGCGAATTGGATCGACGAATGTTCACGAAAATAAGTCGACCGTTATAATGAGGACCTGTTAGCCGGCCGGTGGAAAACGCGTCCGCGAGAAGCGCCGGGCGAGATTCTTCCCCGGCGGCCGGTGTTTATCGAGTAATTACTATTTTCAATTAACGTTCGTTCGATCGATTATTTTTCGCTTAAACGAAGATTGCCGTGTGATCAGTCGCAAAATTTCGCTTGCTGATTGGTTTCTCTGTAATTAATTTTTCCTCGCGTATTAAATCATTCGCGCCGTTGAGCCTTGATCACCGAAACACGTTCGGCCCGCCGCCGCCTGAAGATTTTCATATTGCCAATTACTAGCCTCTGTGTTTGTGCATGTGAACGCGCCGGAACGTTGTCCGTCGGGATCGCAGCATCGAACAAACAAGCTCCCAACACAAATTAACACGTCAAATCACGTCTCATAAAGCGCACTTATTATTATAATATCGACCTATCGGTGCAAACTACTCGAATCGACACACTGTAGCTTGATCATTTTTTATTTCGATCAGAATATTAAACCTTTGCAGTCGGAGCTATTTTAACTCGAAAATTAAACATTTCTTTCGACCTGGAATAATTCCATTGTATACGTTTATTTTTATTTTATGGATATAAAATTGTCATAATACCTCATACAATACTTAAATGTGTAGTAATTGATGAGATAATATATTTAATAATGTAACCAATATTGTGAATAATGGAACAGCAATTTTTAGAATTTACTTTAACATTATTTTAACACAATGACACATAAAGAGAAATGTATTAATATTATTAAGTTTGTTGCATATGAAATGTTTTGATCGAGAAGAACTATTGCAATCTTCATATTTAATGTACAAAGTGACTCCGCACACCGTGTACAGATTGAGAAGTAATAAACAAAAGTAAAGTGTTTTGTGTGTTCCAAATGAAATCTTAAAACCCTGCAGTCTAATTATGAATATAAAAATACTATAAAACTTATTTTATATAATAGTAAGGCTCATTAAAACGATTGAAACAAATAGCTCAATTAATATGAAACTCCCGTGACTCGAAAATGATGCAGAAAATTTTATATGCGAGTACTTTCCATCGACAACGAGCACCATCAAAAACAGTATGCAACAGAAATTTGTCCACAATATCGAATCCCCGCCGAGTATATCGTAAAAAGTTTTCTATCTGCACATTACCCAACTACTATAAATTGCTGCGGTATGATATTAGAGAACTCTAAACCTCGAGTGCGACAAAACGGCGTGGGGTGACTTTCCGATCGTTTACCGTAGCGACACCGCGAACGTACGCCTTCGCGCAGCAAGGAACATATTAAACGGCCACGTTAGAAGATAACGACGTTCGTCGAACCGGTCCCACCCCCGCAGTTGAGCTTTATTACAACCGGTTCGAGAAGCGATAAAAGATCGTAACGCGTGTCCTTCTGAAGCCGTTGGTGTCCTCGTAACATCCAGCGCGGGCGAGCAACCGAACAACCACGATGACACGGTTGAAGAGCTTCGTGATCGAGCCATCAACGTTCACGAGCTGGCAAAGTCGCTTTGAATATCGCGAGGGCGGCGGAAGTCGCGACAGAAGTTCAGATAGCCCTAATAGTAAGAGAGAAAGAGAGGTGGGAGATTGGATGGAGGGCTAGATGACAGGAAGACGAGCAACGTATCAGAAACGGTGGACGATCAAAAAGAAAAAGTGGAGAACAGTGGTGGCGAGAAAACAGTGGATAGAGGGTGGCGAACGAGAAGGAAAGAGATTCTAGTAGAGTCCCGATGGCTAAGTGGTTATCTTATCTTAACAGTGGCGGCGCAGCGTCTCGCCAGCATGGCACCCTAACGCTTCCTAAACGGAAATTAACACCTCCCCTCCAGCCCAGACTAGTCCTCTTGTGCCCTTCTGGCCAGACTGTGTCTGACATTCGAGCCGTGGGTAAGGAAAAAAGAATCAATGGATATAATCTTGCTACGGTTGCGACTCGTGCCTCGACATGATCCTCCTATCAACCTTAAGAAGGGAAGAGCTGAGCAAGATCGGCCTGGGATTGTTTGTTGGGGTAACAGCCTTAATTTCCTGCGACGCGCGTCGATCCAACACAGAAACCCTGCTTTTTCTAGCCACGCGAGTCTTGATGATATCGTCCGGTCGATAATATCAGGCATAACACTTCCTAGTTTTACGTTTGAGCGTTCTTTAAATGGAATTTATTTATTTCGAAATTTTTGAACTCCTGCGGGATTCAATTGAAGGTGCACGATAGCGGTTTATAGGTTTACCGAGTACTAAAAGTGACTGTTTTACATTAGTTTACGAAAATAAGAAAAATGTGTACACCAAAAATAAAATTCCGAGGAAATTAAAAGTGGAACGTCGCTCTTTATAATTGAAGTACTTTGGTTTGAAAATAGATACGAAATTATGTCGAAAAATGGACAAAATCCGACCGCCAGTTCGGGTAAAATTCATACGATTTAAGAGGATTATTCGAGTCAGTTTTAGGATGTAGTTCCATAGGAATTTCCGAACTTCCGAGGGCTTAAGTTGAAGGTAGGGCTCGCTCTTTATGATACGTTCATTTTGGTTTAAGAAGAAATACGAAATTGTTTCGAGAAATCGATAAAATGCGCCACAGGCAAAATTGTTAAGACATTTACAAGCCCAGCTATAGATAATTCTTACTGTCTTTCTTATTTTACGTACCATGCTGGCAAGAATAACCTACTTCGCAAATTTTGTAGTTAGCGGCACTGCTTGTGGCCACAAATCGCTGAAACTATTTGACAGCACAGACGAGGAAGAAATTTCAACGAGCTGGAAAGTCTCAAGTTCACGCTGGAACATTGCACTTCAGAGCCAACAACTCTGACCCAACAAACTGTCCCCCTTGCAAACTAACTTTTTGTGTAGCAATCTGATATACATATTCCACTAGTCGATTGTTTCACCTAGATAGAAAGCTTTTTGGCGATATTTCAGACCGCGTGACACGGAATCCCGTATGCTGATCGGTCTATTCGTATATCTCGTTTGTAACGATATCCCGTGATCAAATTGCCACGACCATCAGACCGAACCGCAACTAATAATTACTCCATGATATGATAAATTTTATTCGCTGAAATTACCATACCCTGATGAATGCGTATCGATGCATTGTGCAGATAATTATGTCCCATAAAATTATTGGCAACGCCACGATAGCGCGACTCTCCGATCCATTTGGCGAGATAAAACTTGCACATTTCACGACGACAGCAAATACTGGCAGCCAACAGCATTTAGAAATTTGTGTAGCGTCAAAACATCATAATTAATAAATACATAAATTATCACCAAAAAAACACAGTTTAAACACATCTAAAAAAATTTTTTATTTATCGAAAATCGAGTTTGAAGATCCCCGGGTTAGCTTGCTTCAGTATATACAGGAAGTAGTATTGGTTCTAACTCTTACGCATTTTTCTCTGCATTTTCAACCTCGATTTTCTCGAAAACACAGCTTCGGATGAATAAATTTTATTCTATACTTTTTTCTTCTTTTCTCATAAGGAATCACCTTATACACGGATTGGACATTTCATATGAAACAACCTGATGAATCTTGACTTATCAGTAAACTCAGAATCGTTATGCATTTATGGCTTCTAAAAATGTTAGAATTTAATACGATTTTTACTTATTTCGAATCAATAGAGGCTTTTGCCACTGAAAATAAGATCTTATTTGTGCCCACTTTTTAAAAATTTGCCTATAGAAATTAAAAATTTCATAAACGTTCTAATACCAAGATGCTAATAAAATGCAATTGAACATATATATATATCAGCCACTGTTTTTGAAAGTGGTGTAAGTCCATTTTTGGAAAAAATAAATTAATGGTAGTTTTATTTAGATATAGATATAAAATATATATTTTTAATTAATAAATAAATGACCTTACACCATTTTCAAAACGGCTCACAAGAAAAAGAAACGTGACGAGAGGGTGTATGAACTTCTGTTTCGGTGAAGAAGAGTGAGGGTGAGGAAAGCCGAGGGCACAAAGTGACGGAAAGTTCCCGTTCGACTATCGCGTGTGCATAAATGTCAGGTTTATTAACGGCAACGTTCGATATTCGGCCGCAGGTCTCCGTGCAGGAGGAGGGCGAGGACAAGGGACCAATTTGCCCTCCGCTTCCGGCGCAGTACCACGCGGCTGCCTACACCACGACGACACCGCAGCTACACAAAACTATCACGGATTACAGCGGTTGGTAGCGACGTTAAGTGCGATACTTAAGCCTTTCGAACTCTGCCGGTGCATGCGCCGTTAGGCCGATTTAAATTAATTCAAACAACGGCGGCTGGAGCCGGCCGCGATTATCAGCGCCACGCCTCATCAAATATTGCACGATATTATTAAGCCTCATAAAGATTCGAACAATTCCTATTATTATTACTTTTTAATTTCGCGTGGTTTATTTAACGGCAGCTTTTCTTGCCCTTGCAGCATGAGAAAGACCGATAACGAAACAAATTGCCATTCAAGGGTCCTCTGTAAAGAAGGCTTTCATGTACTATGTACATAGGCATTTGTTGTCGATGTAGACTTAGATTGATATAAGTAAATAGTATACAAGAATATAGACTTATTTGTTTCGTAAATTGTACACAGGCTCAAATATAGTGAAGTAGAACAGCAATGATTTAATCATTTCTTTTACCTGTGTTTCGCTAAATTGAAATGAAGTCGTACGATTTTGTATTGAACATGCAATCGGTATTTCGTCGATTCTCCAACGAGTGTTCATTGAGTGATTTAACAAAGCTGACTTAAATAAAATTAATTATTCAACTTTCCATAGAGCAGTTTAAAAATCAATCACTTACATCCAGGCTTGTGCGAGAACCCGGATTTCTCGGGTTCGGGACGGGTCGGGAAATCTCGGCCGGGACGGGTCGGGAAATCTCGGCCGAGACGGGTCGGGTTCCCGAAATTTTTCGGGACCCCGAAACTCTTTCATCACGTACGGTTTCGAGGTCCCGAAAGAGTTTCGGGGTCCCGAAAAATTTCGGGAACCCGACCCGTCTCGGCCGAGATTTCCCGACCCGTCCTGAGCGTCGGGTTTCCCGAGATTTCGGGTTCTCGCACAAGCCTGCTTACATCACGATTGTTTTTTCAACTGGCCCCCGCAAATTAAATTAAACCGAAACTGTATACAATATTATTGAAGCTGTATTTTATATTTTAAACATCACAAGGTTCCGCGTTCTGATTGTCGCGGCACGTGGTTCTATGGAACATTAAGTCGGTGAAACCCGACTGAATAAGTCGAATGAGCATTGAACCCTCGGTACGGAATGCGTGTATCGTAAAATTGCTTTAAATCGGCGAACAAAGGAGTTCGGTTAGACTCTAACCATTATCAATTTGCAGTTTCCGCGGACGCCAATGTCGTTTGTTATTTGCGGGAGAAATTCGAGCGCGAGATCGGCCGCGTGCGCGCGCGCTCTCGATATTTATCACAGCGTTGTGTGTTTTAATTAAATAGTGGGGAAAACTCGAAACGAGCAGGTTTGCGCTGCGGCGCATTATCGAGTTTGCGTTCGGCTAAAATTACGTAAAACCGTGGTGGACTATAGGCACCAGCCGCGACGATAAACGCAACACCTACCGCGATATGCAGGCGGGCAACGCTCGAATTAAATTACAGGCTAATGGTCGACAGATTATTATAGAGTTCGCGGCACTTAAGCCAATCCTTACATGAACACAAATCATTAGAAACTTCCACGTGATTTATTGGCGCTTTGTGTGCTGGCCGTGTATGTCCTTAATCGATTTTAAATATCTCGACGGCCGTCTCGTGACTCTGATAGATATTGAAGTTTCTACAACGCGGCGAAACACGGCGGATCCAAAAAGTATCTCAACGAAATTTCACCAAATTTCGAATGCTTGTGAAATCGTCTACAGGGTGTCCCAAAATTCGTGTACTTCCCGGAAATGGAAGGGTCCTTGGGTCATTTGAAGTGACATTTTCGTTTACAAAAATGACGCCAGCGGCTTTGTTTAGGAGTTATTAACAAAAAACACGGACCAATCAGAGCGCGGCTACAGCGGATTGATTCTGGCTCGGCCAATTCCGACTTCCGTTTTTTGTTAATAATTCCTAAACAAAGCCGCTGGCGTAATTTTTGTAAAGGAAAATGTCGCTTCAAATGACCCAAGGAACCTCCCATTTCCGGGAAGTACACAAATTTTGGGACACCCTGTATATTTTAACTGCGATAATTTCGCTAGGAAGAATCGTTTCAATTTCCAATTATCTATTTCTATCATAAATTCATAATATCCGCAGCCTGTTTATAAGTGTTGTCGCATATGCTTCTTTCTTCAAAAAGCATTCAAAGACAAAATTCTCGGTGAATGACAAAGCAGACTCGTTGACAATTTTGTGTAGAAAATCAGTAAAAAAAAATGGCGGGCGAAAAGTGTTTTCATAGCCGAAACGGTTTTTCTATTTAGAAAAAAGTGATAAACTGCGTATGAAAAATGTGTTGACAGGAATCCGACAATTTCGCATAGAACGGTGCAAAATTTCAGTCGAATCGATACGGTGGTTGTCGGAATCCGTCCGGTATTTTGGAAACACGTTTCAAGTTTCGAATGCGGTTTATGCTATACGAAATCGTCATTTTTACGAATGCAACACAAAGAACACTTTAGCGGACGCTTTAATATTAAAAATAAAAGATTTTATTCATGCATGTATAACCTTTTTTTTTAAATTGCGATCCGCAAAAACGTAGCAATTTTTACGATTTCTATTCTACTATTCCTGTGTTCCGTTGCATGTCACCAATAGAATTGTCCATGTAGTACATTATTGCGCGGAGCTTGCAATGTTCCGTGACAATCGTCGCGCAACAGTGAATTTCGAACAACCTGTACTTCGCATTTCATCGAATCGTGGTCAAGCATGTTGGCAAGGAGTTTCGTAAACTTGGAACGATTTCAGCAAAAAACAATTTGAACTTTGGCGTGAGCTAAACGATTCTTCGATGTATAATCTCCATCGCGAGCTTGAACGAACTTCTAGCTCTATCTCGAGTTCATTGTGCCACCTCGGTTAAACGCGAGCAACGTACCCAAAATTTTAGAGCAATTCTACAACTTCACATTAACTTCGCTATACGATCATGCAACAAAAAATATAAAACGCTCGTATCAAATAAACGCGGCGGATACTAACCAGCAGAACTATTTGTCATTTGTCGACTGGTAGCAAAACTGCTTCTCACTCGGTTTACATTAATAATTGCCGGCGGGCTTTCTTAAAACTGGCGCAACGTTTAAAAACCATTCCCGACGAGAAAAAGGTTTAATTGCAAACTCACGTGGCTCCTAATCGGCTGGCGCGATCGACGGCCCATAAAGATAAAGGGAACTCGCTGGGAGACGCGCCAGCGTGTCGCAATAAAACAAATTCGCGTCGTAAAACGGCGATGGAAAAAGCCGCCGGAAGCTCGCTAGGGAAAAAAGCTTCCTCAATGCATGCAATGACACGGTGCATCGAAAGAGGAGGGAAATCTTATATTAAAACTGTTTAAATGTTTTTCCCGTTATACGCTTGGCCATCGTTATCCTAAGTGCACAAAATCCGAAGTATAAGCATATCTGTAGTAATTGTACTTGAGTTTTGAAAATTGTTTAACTGTTTCTTCTATTTTGCATTTTATCTATTCATTGTTATCGTAACATAAGTGCACAACATCCGCAGTACGACCATGAACCTGTAGTAATTTGTAATTGAGATTTGCAAATTGTTTAACTGTTTCTTCTATTTTGCATTTTATCTATTCATTGTTATCATAACACAAGCGCATTGTTAAAAAATTTTCGTTGTTATAATAAGTTTTAATTAGATTACGGCGCACAGGTTCGATCCTATGTTACTAACTAAGCTGATTTACAAATTTATATTAATTTTCGACGTTTCGGTCCGTCCTGGGACCATTTTCCAGAAAATATAAATTGCGTCTGTAAGAAAAGTGAATTATATTTTCTATGCTAAAGAGTTGATTGAAAAACCAGAAAAAATTACTACCTATTTTAGTTTTTAATTATTAATTATAGTAACACAACTTACTTGCTTAGTGTAAAAGCATGATATTTTAAGTCAATAATGAAACACGTGTTGATTAAGTGTCGGCAAGATTCATAGTGAAATGACAAACAAGAGTTAGCATGTAGGAGACGACAAACAAGTGTGCGCCGTAATCTAATTAAAACTTATTCAAAATTGGCGATCGTGAACAAACAAAACAGTTGTTATAATAATTGTTCAAAACCCGCAGTAGGAGTATAGCTGTAGTAATGGTCCTTGAAATTCGCGAATTGCGATTTGAAAAATCCGAGATTTCGTGCGAATTCGTTTCCGTGCAGAATGGCGATCGTGTGTCTCTAACGTTGTCAAAAAATTATTTTTTTCCGTTCACGGTATCACCGGACAGGTATCACGGAGGTGCAGCCGGTTATTCCGTTGCTGCTGAACACGGCGATCAATCTTGCCAGGCCAATTCCCCCGGTTCAAGAATATCCATCTAATCCGCCGCCCATACCACCGCCGCCGGAAAAGTATTACGCCAGTACGGAGATCTGCAAGGTGAGTATCAAAAATGTACGGCAGACATGCGATCCGTGACGATTAGTCCTTCTCGAGGCATTAATGCAGGCCACTTCGGACCGCTCGGAACTGTGTCAAACACCACTTCGTGACTCTAGGATCTTACAACGCGATCGCAGCACGCGGCAAGCCACTTGAATCGTTTCCCTTTCGAGGGTTGCTGGCCCCGCGAGCTTATCCAACGGCCTCCTCTTAATTCCATGTTGTTTCGCTGCCACGCTGTTCCGGCTTCTGCTTTAATTTCATTTCGCTCAACTTTGTCCCGCCGAGGTCGTGTGGTTTCCCTCCCCGAGCTCCTCCGCGAAAAAGTAATTGATATTCTCGGACGATCTTCATCAAGGGCTCCGAATACTAGACCTCGTGCATTATGTTCGTTTCAGTGTTTATTCTTACCACGTTCTTCACATTTTTATGACAGTCTTGATTAGATACGTTCGAATAGGCAAGAGATTTCCGGAATATATTTTGAGATTTTAAGAAAACAATGTAACTTAGGAAGTTCAAATTTTGTGCATGTATTTACCACATCTTTACAGTAACAGTACCAATTTTTGTGAGACAGTATATTAACAATTGTGGGAGTTACTAATAAGTAAAGGCTCTCTAATCGAGCGCATTGATTTTGTACGACCTACAAGTATACTCGTGTCTTCTAAATTACTATCCTTCTGGGGAGCGAGAAGTAAACATTTTTCAGTGAAATTCTGAGTTTCTTTTTTATATATTTCTCATTTTGGTTCGATCAATTAACTAATTTCAAGACATAGGAGTTCAATAGAAATTTAAATTAAATTAGAAGCAATATGGTAGTATTTTTAAATTGTTTAAACGTTTCTAGTGTTTTATGTTTCACCTACTCATGTTTGTTACAAATACAGTAAATCTGAACGATAAATTTCTCCTTTTTTTTCAAAATGATATGTAGTATATTTTATGAGAGTGATTTTTATAATTTTCCCATTTACAAAATAATTAATGTCAAGCTTGCTGAAAGTAGGTACTTCGTCTTTAACACGTTTTTCGCAAATTAATGTCTTCATAAAATATTTAAAAAACTGCTTTATTCGGACGATTATGTAGTCGCGTAACACGATTCAAAGCCGATAAATCCGTTTCGTCGCCGCAGTGAAAACGTGCGTTTTTTCGCCGATAGGAACAGGATAACAATCAATATTTCCCACGTTCGAAATTTGCCGGGTGACGTTGAAACACTTCGAACGAAGAATAATGAAGCTTAATGGATGAAAAACATGGCAAGCAGAGGGCACTATCAATCATAACTAATGCGAGACGTCCGAGGGAAACGTCTTTCGTGGGCACACGCAGATTACGAAGCGATACCGTAAAGGGTGTGTTTATTGATTACTTAAGTTCCCCGTGGCCTTGTGCGTATTTTCTGACCGCCCAAGACCTTTCAGTTGAGTATTGCTAATCGCCTGCGTATTTACCGAAGAAAGATCGTCCATGGTTTCGACATTTGCTTTCTAATTGCTCTTACGCCGAGAGTAACGTAAAAATAATTGAATGGAGGGTGCACTGATAACGGGCTCATGAATAATACTAACCTGGTAATTAAATACTTGGGGGATTCGTTGGGGTTAACGCAACGCAGCATTTAGTGAGGCTAAATGAACTCCTGTGGCTGGCTGTGTCTTCTAAAATGCAAAACGAATTTCATAGATCTTCCACAAAATCCATTGTATCATATAACATTCTATTAAGTCGTACGTCGTATTTTTTAAATAGTTTATATGAGTAATGTGAACGGATAGTTTACTTTCTTTTTATTTCAAGGTTAAAGTCGTTGAATAAATTCATTTTTATTTTCCAAGTCATCTATCAGCATTTCATAAGTTCCGTTAAGTTCCACGAGGAAGAGTAATTGATACCGTTGTCGCTCAACTTATCCCCATTTTCTTAGCAAGGCCATTAAGCTCTAATGAAAAACTTCCGTAATTTTTCATGAAAATACTTTCGAATGTCGTTTCTTTTAAAACTTCGAACGTTTTTCCACTCGTCGGGAAACATTTCTCGCACAATTTTCCCGTCGCGAAAGAATTTCACAAACATTAAATAACATATTGCATTTTTTATTTCACACGAGTTTACGTAACTTGCAGACAAAAACTATTTAAATAAATCTAAATATTTTATTCGACTGACTTTTGCTGTCTTCCGTCTTATTTCAAATTTCACATCAGTGCATATCCTTAGATACAATATATTTACAAATAATAATTACAACTTTAATAAAAATATTTATATGAACCAAAAAAAGCATAATAAATCGTCTTCATCGATTAGTCAGAATAATCTCATAAAATCGGAGACAGGAGGAAATTGAAAAATAAAAATTTATGACATTAGACCGTGGATTTTTAAAGTAAAAATAAAAGCATCTCGAATCAAATAAAATACCGTTCTGCAATAATTTCAATAAATTGGGAA